>REGM01000159.1:56642-154929 GCA_004194415.1 Aurelia aurita | reverse complement strand
TAAAAAAAAATTTCCCTTCTTTCAAACCCCCCCCCCCCCCCCCCTCTAAGTCCACCACTGCAAGTGAATACAATATACAATCAACACAACGATGTTCTCGTAAATCGAAGAAATTACGAAGTTTACGAAGTTTACGAAGTTTACGAAGTTTACGAAGTTTACGAAGTTTACGAAGTTTACGAAGTTTACGAAGTTTACGAAAACATGACAGCAACTGCAACGTAATGTTGCTTTTGCTTCAGAACATGGGCTTCAATAAATTTCTTGATTGTGTTCAATTGCACAACTTGGAAACCACATCTCCATCGTTCTGTACTTCAGACCTAGGCCTCCGAAGTAATACATGCTCACTTTTTACAATTGTTTCATAGCGAAAACACTTTTCGGAAACCTCACCCATGACCTATTCTGGGATTGAGTCTCAAAATCCCACCTATATTCTGCAATGGGGTCATAACAGAAATTCTTGCAGCGCACACCCCCATATGACCCAATAGTGAAATGCCCCCCCCCCCGGTAGCGTATAGGAAAGCATATTTGGTTTGCATGATGCAAGATGACGTTCTGGCTGGCGTTGCCGTCATGGTTCGTAAACTCTCTATAAAGATAAACTTATAAAATTCACTTTGAATAGGTGTTTCTAGCAATGTACGCTGTACGCACGGTAGATTCTCACTCAACGGCAGATTTTCAACTGCTTCACCAGCTGCAATATTTCCATGATGTCAAATCATTTAGAAGTGCGAAGAACTGAAAGATAAAAATAACGACGTTAAAGTATCCAAGGAGAAATCATCGTTAACAGCAAAAACAGCTGAAGTACAGTCTGTTCTACCCTGGGTACCAGAGCTAAAAATAAAAATAAAAAAAAGAAAGAAAGAACGTTTTTTCCTCTCTCTTTCTTTCTTTTGTTTTATTTTTATTTTTGGATCTGGTACCCAGGGTAAGTCTGTTCACTCATAAGCCATCGTAAGTCATCGAACAAAGTAGAAATATGGCTCATTAAAACAACAATAATTAATTAATTAATTAATTAATTAATTAATTAAATTCTGCATGTTTCACTTCGGAGAAGTCCCAGCGACACAGTTCTTCTGGCCCCCTTTTTAAGTCGTTTTCAGATCACAAAAGATCTTTGACTGTAAAGGGATTTGCAACAATTTCGTTAATCTATATTTGAATGAAAAAAACTGAGAATGTTCTATAAACAGAACGTCTAGTGTCATTATATACTAGTTTCGTATGCACAGGAAACTACAGTATTCAATCATCTGTTGGGCCTGTTGATTGTCCTGCAGAAATTGTATGCTTTGCAATCTTGGTGGGCAGGTCACATGAAATTTTGCTGCGTGTTTTGTGGGATAAAAGCCCAGGGGGGGGGGGGGTACTTGACTTTCATTAGTACGGGGGTGTGCACTCAAGAAATTTTTTTTTGACACGGCTCTAGAATTTCCCCCTCCAAATGATGCACGGCTTTAGAAAAAAACGGCGAAAAGTATACTCCAAAACGTAAAAAATACACAAAATACGCCTTTTGACAACCGGCTTTAGAAAGATTGACTTCTTTCGATACCCGGCTTTAGAAAAAAGAGGCGAAAACGATACCCGGAAAGGAGTGCACATCCCGTCAGCAAAATATACTAAGTACCCCCCCCCCCTGGGATAAAAGTTAATGTGCTAGGATAGTAGTTCACTACAGACCAGTCATTGTTATTAGGCTGCTAGAGTAATTTCACTTTAAAATCTAACCTCGCATCTATTTGAGACAGACGCTGGTTTCTTAATACAATTTGAAGAAAAATCAATTGCAAGCCCTAGAAGAATGAGCAAACACTGTTAGTAAAACTTTTGAGATCTGCTTCCCAAGCAAAATATTTCCGTTTTTTGTCACGTCAGAAAACATCGCTTTTTTATAAAAATTTCTTTTGAATTTTTTAAAACATTGCCTCTAAAACTTCTTGCTTAATCTCGCTTGTCAAGCAANGCAAAATATAACTAAGTCCCCCCCCCCCCTGGGATAAAAGTTAACGTGCTAGGATAGTAGTTCACTACAGACCAGTCATTGTTATTAGGCTGCTAGAGTAATTTCACTTTAAAATCTAACCTCGCATCTATTTGAGACAGACGCTGGTTTCTTAATACAATTTGAAGAAAAATCAATTGCAAGCCCTAGAAGAATGAGCAAACACTGTTAGTAAAACTTTTGAGATCTGCTTCCCAAGCAAAATATTTCCGTTTTTTGTCACGTCAGAAAACATCGCTTTTTTATAAAAATTTCTTTTGAATTTTTTAAAACATTGCCTCTAAAACTTCTTGCTTAATCTCGCTTGTCAAGCAATTTGCGATGTGAAAACGGAAACATTACTTTGGGAAAAAATCTCGAATGTTTGGCAAACAATACTTGTTCGTTTGATCAGTGCTTTGGGATTTCTAGCCTGCGTGCAGACTATACTTTTCCACTGCGAAGGAGTGCCAACGAGGAACTTGTACCTCGTTGGCACTCCTTCGCAGTAGAAAAGTATAGTCTGCACGCAGGCTATGAGATTCATCATACCTATAATTTTCTTTAAAATCAACGAATTTCAACTGCAAAACCACCATCACCACCACCATCATCATCATCATCATCATTATCATACTCTTCAAGTCGTCTTGGGAGTGGCGTGAATCGTCTGCGTACGCCACCTACAGGTGAAATAGGACCATTTAGTGTGTGGCATTAAAGACTATTGGTTAACACCAGGGAGATTAAGTACTTAATCTCCCTGGTTAACACTGATCCTTTGCGCGCTTAGATGACAGCGAAACGTCATGAGGGCCTAGCCAGAATTAATTGGTATGCCATACTGCTGCAAAGGATCAGTGTTAACCAAGGGTCTTTAAACAAAACAAGGGCCATATCTTTTAACAATAGCATCTACCGGGTTAGTCAGAACAGTTTATCCACTGTTTGAAAAATCGTACAACAAGAACTTCCAAATCGATTTGAAAAATTGCAACTCTGTTGTATGGATGAGAGTTTAACATAATTTTGAGAATTTACTCATAATCATTATCTATGACATAATTTATAATGCACAATCTTAATCTTCTAATAAAAAATTCCCGAAAACTAGATTGCATTGGCTTTGGCTAAAACCATAAGTGAGTGGCTCAATTTAATCCACGTGCCGCACCATATTTGGGTAACTCAATTACGTCAACAGGAAATAATGATATCTGATTGGCTAGAATGTAACCGCAAGTGGCTTGAGCCACTTTTATATGCTTACATTCCCTTTAACCATTAAAATGGTAAAATAATGTTTTCTTTGCTCAGTCACTGCTTTCTAATGATATGGAAACTGTTGAATTGTGATAATGCTCTCTCGTATCAAAAATTCGAAATTTACATGATAGTGAACAGCCCATTTCTTGGCTGTTTTTTGGCAAATTGAGAAATAGGACTTTTGGGTAAATCCTGATTTCAGAAGGAAGTAATGCACCTAACATTATGAGGAAAATCTCAAAAATCAAGTTGAAACCTCAGTAAGATGATGGAATAAACATTTTGCGAACTGGTTGCATATCTTTTCCTGTACAATTTTTCAAAGTGTGGATACATTTTTCTGACTCACCCGGTATTGCTTTCCGTTCACTAGCGTGGCGATTTACAACAAAGACACTTTTACGGCTGATTAACCAAACCTCAAATGTAAATAAACCAAGCAGCATCAGATACCTTGAACGCTAGGTGGCTAACTAACTCGTTTTGCATGGGGAAGTGTTGCTAAAGAGAATAGGCAAAGGCAAATAGGTTTGTCTATAAATAGAACAAAGAAAACACGCGGACGTGGCATTGTTTCTTTGGCTTGCCTTGGCACGTAGCCAGCTTTGATTTCACTGGTTTTTTCTAGATTTCTTCGCTCCTTGCAAATGCAAGCTTTTACCACTTTAACCTTGCACAAACCCTTTAAGAAATCCTCTAGAAATTCTTTTGAACCCTGCTAAACCTTAAAGGGGTGTCCCTGTACCTTTGATAATACCAGTGACCCCCGGGGAGAATCGCGTTCAACTCCCCAGGGGCTACTCTCATTGACAGTTGAACTAAAGTCTGTCCCAAATGAGATGTCACGTGAGATTTGCGATAACGCAAGACTGCTCATGCAAAACTCCTCAATTGTTTCTATTCGCGGGCATTTTCACGTGACATCTAATTGAGACAGGTTTCACGAACGACCCATGTCTACCATCCACGTTTTGATTCATCCATTTATAGAAAAGTCATGAAATTTTGGGCCCATCTTTTAGCCAGAGACGTAGGAACCGGGGGGGGCACGTGCTCCCCCCAAGATTTTGAAATAAACAAAGAAGTGCCCTTTTTGCTTCAGGAAATGCCCCTTTAGCTAATTGAAAAAAGTGCCCTTGAAGTGTCGTGCCCCTCCAAGTTTAAGATGCTTCCTACGGCCCTGCTTTTAGCAATTTGACAGCTCTTTTACTGTAAATAACACAACCATATCTAGGGATTTAGTACAAAAAATAAACCCATATGTAGGGATATTCCGGCTGAAAGAGTAACCCATTTGGGTGGCACGTCTAATATTTTGAGCAATGAAGTACCCCCTGGGGGTTCACCTTACCTTGTTCTCTTTGGGCGTTGTTCCAATTTTGAAATTTGCCAACACCCCAGATTATCACCTTGATCACTGCACACAGGATTGGTGCGTATGTCAGGATCTCTGCAGTTATCTGGAGGGTTGTCCGTTGATCGAATGCCCAATTCAAATCAACATTGATAACCGCAAGGATGCTTATATTGAGCAGGAGCAAGGAATCATAGACATTCATGCTTTCCACCAAGTATGGCTTGACATACAGAAATATTGACAAAATGATGAGACAAACCAGAGCAAAGATTGTGTCTTGAAGAATTCCTTGCGGAATAAACACATAAACAAGAAGTAGAAACAATCGGTTGAAGAAGTAGAATGCTGAAAATAGATTAACGTAAGGAAGACGTTGAAAAGGCTCATCGAAAGTGTCAAAGACTCCCATCAACCTCACAAACTTAGCATTGGCTGTGACGAATCGAGAGAACATTAGAATGAATGGGAATGAAAGAACACAAAGCACAAGAACGAACAAAGCAAATATACCAAAACCAAGATGTTCCCCTTTGAAGAATTCGATAAAACCAGCCTTATAGAGGACCCATGTACCTCTAACTTTCATAGGGTGAAGAAGATCAAATGTTATCCTTGTAATATCCGAGTAGGCAATNATAAACAAGAAGAAGAAACAATCGGTCGAAGAAGTAGAATGCTGAAAATAGATTAACGTAAGGAAGACGTTGAAAAGGCTCATCGAAAGTGTCAAAGACTCCCATCAACCTCACAAACTTAGCATTGGCTGTGACGAATCGAGAGAACATTAGAATGAATGGGAATGAAAGAACACAAAGCACAAGAACGAACAAAGCAAATATACCAAAACCAAGATGTTCCCCTTTGAAGAATTCGATAAAACCAGCCTTATAGAGGACCCATGTACCTCTAACTTTCACAGGGTGAAGAAGATCAAATGTTATCCTTGTAATATCCGAGTAGGCAATTACACTAATGAAGACAAATGACTTGAAGATTGTACGTCTGTTAAAAGTACACCGGTTGTTGAAACGAGCAGACAGAGAGCTGATCACATATGTACACAGAAGCATGTAAAATGGGATGATATAGTTAAGAGCGATTTTTTCCAGATCGTTCAATCCATTCCAGAGGCAAACACCATTCCAAAGGCTTCCAGAACCAGTTAGTGTGGCTACACCAATTACTAGACCCATGAACGGATCAATACGAGTATTACCATGTGTACACAATGGAATGATCTGGTATGAGTACAAAAAAGCATTCAGCGATGTCGCATATGTATCCACATTGAGCAGCATTATTATGATTACTACCAAAGTGAAAAACAGCAGCAAAGGCAGTAAATATAAAATAGTAGCGTCGTTGGTACATTTTCCGCATTGTTCGCTGCCTAATTTAACACTGTGATTCGGAAGACATTTACCACATAGTACTGAGTTTTGGTCTCGGCCTTTTACACACTGGCTTTTTCTGTCGAATAACTTATCCATTACAGCAGACTTATCATTAGAGCTACAGTAATTATCTGGGCAAATATGTTGTGCAAAGTCTTCACTGTTTTTTGTTTTTGGGTCACCCCATCTGCCTGTAAGGATATGAACAGCTGAAGGACTGTCGCACTTCGTCACCCCAATTTTGATGACCTGGGGTTTTTCTGATAAGCATCTGCAGCTATTGTGTAAGTTGTCATGATAATACCCAAGGGGACATCTTTTGAGCGTAAGATTTGTGATCAATTTGGTTACCGGAGGTCCAACTATTGTGTCTAGCTTCACCGAGAACTTTGCTCCTTCATTTCCTAGGAGAGTAATTTTCATCTTGTCCTTGACTAAGAACAAACGAGCACCTCTTAGCCAGACAAATTCTTTCTTTTCTGGATGNACTGTTTTTTGTTTTTGGGTCACCCCATCTGCCTTTAAGGATATGAACAGCTGAAGGACTGTCGCACTTCGTCACCCCAATTTTGATGACCTGGGGTTTTTCTGATAAGCATCTGCAGCTATTGTGTAAGTTGTCATGATAATACCCAAGGGGACATCTTTTGAGCCTAAGATTTGTGATCAATTTGGTTACCGGAGGTCCAACTATTGTGTCTAGCTTCACCGAGAACTTTGCTCCTTCATTTCCTAGGAGAGTAATTTTCATCTTGTCCTTGACTAAGAACAAACGAGCACCTCTTAGCCAGACAAGTACTTTCTTTTCTGGAATAACAGTGACACGAACATTACCATAAACACTGTTTGAGTTTTCATCTAACAGGACAACAGTTACAGTGGTTTCTAAGCCAGGGTAAACACTCCATTGCGCACTGCTGATGCTGGAAATCATAACTGGAGTTGTTACGACGGTGTTACTCCCATTGCCACCTCCTTCGTAGTGGAAAACACTCCATTTTAAGGCACTGTTGTCATATGCTGGCTCATCACTCGTACGACACTGGCTGATAGTATCAGCATAAATATTGCTCCCACGTGCATCAGGTGCCTGATTTCCCAAAAAATAAGTTGATGCACTAGTTTTCTCAGGCAGGATGTTTCCTAAATCGTTTTCTCCAAACAGAAAGAAACAACTATGCATCTTTAGTTCAGTAGAGCTCATTGGTGTTTGCGATGAAACAGGCATTTCTACATAGACTGCTCCACCTTTTTTCCTTGCCCTATTGTTCTTAAATGTCAGGTTTGTTTTATTTGTCATTCTGATGCATGAGTCCCCAAACAAAGCAAAGGCACCACCATCCATCCCGCTGTTATTTTGAAATAAAACTTTGTCATGCAAAACAGCATAACTTGTCTCAAGGATGACAGCTGAATACTTATTTCTGGTAAAATTATTGGAACCATACAACACCAATGTACTGGAATAGCAATAAATAGCCCCTTCACCCTTGTTAGGCCCTTTGTTGATCAATTGGGTGTTGCTCTCTACAGTACTGTTTATGAGGTGCAAATGACATAGATTTATGATGAAAGCGGACCCACGATCTGCCTGATTTGACTTAAAAGTGCATTTATTCATAAATATTTTTTCATCTTTCTTTCCAATTCCCCCAGATCTATACTGAGAATAAGCACCACCAATCATTGCACTGTTATTGAAGAATTCTGACTCAGTCACATGAACCCTATTTGGTCCCATTTCTCTATTGGAAGTTATGCCAATACGTATTCCACCACCTGCTAATGCAACACTGTTATCAACAAACTGAGAATTCACAACATTGATGAAGTTATTTCCTGTTTTGCCATCAAATTCTGCAAAGATTCCACCACCCCAAAGAGCACGGTTGCCTTTAAAAACACACCCATCAACAGACAGTATATTGTTTTTTGCAGTACCTCTTGAGAAGTATGAAATACCACCACCTCTGCCATATGATAAAAATTGTTTGCAATCACTGTATGAAACTGCACTGTGAGTGTATTCTGCTGTGTTATCGATGAACTGGCAATCTTGGAAAAAATAGCTGCTATTTGAGTGCAGGAAATTATTTCCTTGCTGACAATTTGGCCTGAATTCAATGTATATGCCTCCGCCTGATTGAAACCCTGGTTCAGATGAAGAATTGACAAGTATGTTTTCTGCGAAGCTGACATTTCTCATAAAAACAATACCAACGACGTCGTAAAATACAGCCCCATAACCGAATGCTCTCGTGATTTTGATATCTGTCATGTTCATGTTGGTCGTTTCGTTAACGTGCAGGGCAGTTGAAATGTTCCAAATTTTTGGATTTTCTAATCGATTATCTTGATTTGTAGAAGGAAAATTTGCCCCACAGTTCTCTATATCGAAGTTTCCAAAATTGAGTTCACGACTGTAACCAAAATAAAATCCTGCTTGTGACGAATTGCATTTTATAATTGGGCGTGTCGTGCTGTTTCCTTGGATTTCAAATTTCCATAAATTTCTCCGTTCAATTACTGATTCTAATTCATGGATACCTCCTTGCAGGAATATCTTCGTTTGGTTAAGACTTTCTTTTTCCATTATAGCATATCTGATAGTTTTGCAAGGACTTATTCCAGTCAAACATGCCTTTGTATCATTGCCATTCGCAGAAACTTCAATGGTTGACCAACTTCGGTCGCCATTGTCTAGACTGTGCCCAGGCCTAGGCCATATCCTATCCACAACTTCAGCTGAAACCAAACAGTTCAAGATGGCTATGAAAAATACCACAGATAGAGCTCGATGATGATTTGAAGCAGCCATCATAACTTGCTTATTTGGTTCAATGTTGAAGATCTTTATTCATCGGGATAAATGATCTTTATTTCCTAAAGGTCACGAGAAAGACTTAGCAAGCGGAACTACAATTTTTATTTCCAAGTATCGATTGAATGATCCGCGTCTCAGTTTTGGGGCCTGGAAATGATTGTNCTTCAATGGTTGACCAACTTCGGTCGCCATTGTCTAGACTGTGCCCAGGCCTAGGCCATATCCTATCCACAACTTCAGCTGAAACCAAACAGTTCAAGATGGCTATGAAAAATACCACAGATAGAGCTCGATGATGATTTGAAGCAGCCATCATAACTTGCTTATTTGGTTCAATGTTGAAGATCTTTATTCATCGGGATAAATGATCTTTATTTCCTAAAGGTCACGAGAAAGACTTAGCAAGCGGAACTACAATTTTTATTTCCAAGTATCGATTGAATGATCCGCGTCTCAGTTTTGGGGCCTGGAAATGATTGTCGACATTCCTCATTCTATTCACTTGGGACTCAGGCCCCGGGTTCCCCCTCGCGTAGGAAATGTAACTCACGCTTGTTTACCTAGTTACACTTGTTTGTCTAATGTCTACACTAGTTGATGTGCCTCATTTTATTCACTTGGGACTCAGCCCTGGGTTCCCCCTCGCGTAGGAAATGTAACTCACGCTTGTTTACCTAGAATTACTTGTTTGTCTTAGGGTATAAATTTACCGTGTACCATTAATTTTCGCTGAAGATGAGCGAAGTTTGGTTCGAAACGTTCAAAACATGTTTATGTCGAATTAACTAATTAAGATTTTAATCGTTTTTATGTCCACTGGAATGTCTCAACCGTTCATGTCTTCTGGATTTGTCTTTTTTTGGAATGTCGATGAAATGATGAAATTAATAAATTTACTACGATTGTCGGCGCTTGCCTCCACACTTGCCTCATCCTTTGATATACCTGTCCTGGAACCAACATGCGAAAGGTATAAACCTGTCCTGGATTTGTTTATTGAAATTGATACCCCATCGGCAGGCACATCCCCTGGTACTTGATCAATTAAGTAGACCCCCTGGGGATCCAGGTCTAAAACTTGAATTTTGATCCACTTGAGGCAACGGATATCACGGGATATCATTGTTCAACTCAACGATAAAACATGATTAGTTCTTGTTAGTGTGTCGTAAGAGTGGCACTATCCATGTATATTTGTTTCTACTAAACATCAATCAGCAGGAAGCTGTTATTAACTCTGACAAGCTAAGCTTATCGAGGCAGTGTCCTGGTTCTTTCTCTCAATGTGACGACCACACCTCTGATTTCTTAGCCTAGAATTTGCAGAGGGCTCATGACTCTCCTCACTCTAGGTAGCAGGTTATGAGAAAACCTCCAACCTTCAGTTTGGTAGACCAATGAACAAGGACTCAAGTCAAATTGTTTTCAGACTTGAACAACTCCATCTTTTAGTTTTCAAAATAAGAAAAGACGAAAAAACAGAAACATGGAAAAGAATGAAACCAGAAAAGATCTTTTTAAGCTGGTTCTATTTTAGACTAACTACTTCAGTCCCAGTTTCGCTTCGTTTATTGAATTGGATGAAGGCACTCCGCCATCAGTCCACCAAGGAGCGAAACTACGACGATTGCAATGAGTCTAGTTCTATTGTACAATCTTTATGTAAGAAATAAAGAAAAATTTTGAAGAAAAAGAGAAAAGTGGAGAGGCTTACGCATTTGCATTGCCGTATTATTTCCAGGAACGTGAACGTATTTAAGTTTCTTTCCCTTAACGTTGGATACATATTTTAGCTTTAATCATAAATAAATACAATCAGCTAATTAATACCAACTAACAGAACAGCAACAACGAAAAAGAAAAAAATATATATATACGTATGTGTTTGTAAACNGACTCAAGTCAAATTGTTTTCAGACTTGAACAACTCCATCTTTTAGTTTTCAAAATAAGAAAAGACGAAAAAACAGAAACATGGAAAAGAATGAAACCAGAAAAGATCTTTTTAAGCTGGTTCTATTTTAGACTAACTACTTCAGTCCCAGTTTCGCTTCGTTTATTGAATTGGATGAAGGCACTCCGCCATCAGTCCACCAAGGAGCGAAACTACGACGATTGCAATGAGTCTAGTTCTATTGTACAATCTTTATGTAAGAAATAAAGAAAAATTTTGAAGAAAAAGAGAAAAGTGGAGAGGCTTACGCATTTGCATTGCCGTATTATTTCCAGGAACGTGAACGTATTTAAGTTTCTTTCCCTTAACGTTGGATACATATTTTAGCTTTAATCATAAATAAATACAATCAGCTAATTAATACCAACTAACAGAACAGCAACAACGAAAAAGAAAAAAATATATATATACATATGTGTTTGTAAACTAAAATGAGAAATACGATAATCTATGTGATGTATCCCAGATTTGGTATATACTGGGTGCATAATTTGCAGGAGCATGGAATAGTAATTTGTTTTATTAGTCTTTTGAAAATTTCTAGATTGTTGGCATTTCTTACTTCGGCAGGTATGTTATTCCAAATCTGACTACATCTGTAAGAAACTGTTTCCGTTCCATAAATTACTGTGTTTGGTTTTAAAAGGTGGGTCGGTGTTGTTTTTTCTTTTTGATACCTTTATGGTCTGTGTCTTAGTACTTACTGGTACTCCGAAGTGTTTTAGAGTAATTACCCTGCTTTTCAATACTTCATGGTAGTTTTTGTTTTCTGTTTACACGTATTTTTTTACAAGAAACTTGGATCAGGCCATAGTACTAAAGTTTCTTTTGAAAATTGATGGAAGTTTAATTTGAAAATTTCCGCATTTCAGTACTAAAAGTTTCTTAATTTGTTTCTTATTTTTAAGTGCATCAGGCCCGTAGCGCCTATTGGGGCCGGTCGGGCCCGGGCCCCCCCAATAATTTCCAAAAGTTGCATTTTTTCTTTCATCTTGTTAAGTAAATTTGACTGAAACAGGGCCTCCGACGATGGGGGGCCGGGGAGCCCCCCACTTTTTTGCAAAATATGCCAAATAATGCAAAATATGCTTATCATGTTGTGCAGTTGTAAATTTTTTGCAAAGTTTGGCCCCCCCACTTTTCTGATCCCGTCGGAGGCCCTGTGAAATTGATCTAAAACCAAAGTAGTACCCTTTAAAAGCATTTCTTATCTTAGTTTAATTGTAGCTGGCGTTTACATCCCTCACGTTCTTGAAATTCTTTCGAAAATGAGAAGAAACATGAGAAATTGTTTGGGTTGGGTGGGGCAAGAATTTTGCAAAATGCCCGAGTTTCGATTTTAGTGTGGGTAACCAATGGGTACGGTGGATACCAGACCCACCCTGAAAGAAAGATTTCCCTTGGGTTATATGTGTCTGGCACCCAGGATAATATTGGATTGAAAAATGCATTCTAAGCCAAAGTAGAGAGTGTGTACCCTCAAAATTTTCCTGTAGGTGCAGATTTATAGAAAAATCATTACGAAATTCGTCTAAATTTTTATTTTAGAAATGGAAAAATGGGATCGGGAGATGTTTTCTAAGCCAAAGTAAAGGGCGTGGCCAAAAATTTGTTCTGGGTGCTTAGCCCCCGGATCCCCATTCTCGGCACGAGACGATGCCCCCCCCCCCAATCGCAAAAACGCTCCTACGGGCCTGGTGTATGAATTATCATGTAGTTTCTACCACTGCTGCAGATATGTTTCTTGACATATAAAACATCAGGTGGGAAAAAGTGGTTTATTACGTTTAAAACTGAAAACTAGAGTTACTTTTATTCAAGAATAAGGATTCAACCGGTTCAACAACGCATTTGCCATTATATCTTTAAATTTAACATTCAAAAGTTTCTTTAGATCGGCTCCATTTGGAAGAGTACAGTTTTATAAGAAACTAAGGTCCGGGGCTGGTAGGCAGGTTCTTAAATTTAGGGCCATTTTGCTACCAAAAGTTTCTGATGTGCTTCTTAGCCAATACATGTTTGTTAGAAGGGCTCCCAGACTACTTAGTAAGGTCTCAAAACATGTTATAACATAATTCGCACTCAAGGCAATGCCAAAACATCAACTATTATTATGCAATGTCTAAACATTTCGAGTGACATGGGAAAATTAAAGCTGCAAATTACAAAAGTTTCTTAGCCTTTAATCAGGTAGGGTAGTTTCTTCAGTTTTAAAAAGTTGAGCCTACCGTTTCTTATAAGCTGTTTCTTATAATAAAAAAATGAGTGCACCCAACAGGGTACATTGGAACCAGGTTGGAACCGTTCCCTATACGGAACTGCCAGCCGTACCCAAATTGGCATAGGCGTATGAGACAGGGGGCTAGGGGGGCTACGGCCCCCCAGAGTTGGAAAAATTTACAAAAATCGGCCAAATTCGGGCAAAAATCTGCCTAGTCGGGCAAAATTTTCGTAAACGTGGAATTTTTATTGCGCAGCCCCCCAGATTTTATCTTCCCATACGCTTATGCAAATTGGTCCACTTCTGACTAAATCTAACTCTTTGCTGAAAATCTGCAAAGGTTGGTTGAAAAGGTATATTGAAGCAAACAGAAAGACTTTGTGGTGCACATGCTTATGGCCCATTTCCACTTGGCATTTATACCTCTTCTGGCTCAGCACCTCTGAAGGACCTAAAGTGGAAGTTGAAACAACGGGGCGTCAGCGGAGGAGCAACAGCCGTCCCCATGTCAACGAGGCTATGAGCAAGAAAGGCCAAGAAATGTTATGAGATTTTGCGCTGCATTTTGTTCAACGAAGATGTGATTCTCCTTTGCTATTAGTCACCTCTACAGTTGTGTTAGAGACGAAAAGAAGGATGGATAAGACTGGTGGGCTTGAAAAGAACGATCTGGGTGCACTTACAGCAGAGCAGCAGAGAAAACTCAATGAGTTCAAGGTAAACACCGGCTCCTGTCTTCGCCGCCCAAGATTTTTGGGCCTAAAAAGACCAGCTCGGTAATGTATGCTACGTTCCGACAGGAACATTTAATTTCGATAGCTTGATNAAAAGACCAGCTCGGTAATGTATGCTACGTTCCGACAGGAACATTTATTTTCGATAGCTTGATTTCATTGAGTCATTGACAGGTTATGAGATTGCAAGAATGCCCCAAAAAGGCTAACCTGTATTTTGATTTTTGCACTGCTTGCGGCCTCCAATGCATGGCAATGCGGACAACTGTTTGATCTTTGATGCAATAATGGCGGCAAATTGAAAAACAAATAATACGAGGTAATTTTTATTTTAGAAAAAATCTATGAAAGTTGAAGAAATAATCAGTTTCTAAAAACATCAATGCAACAATTTTGCATTGGAAAAGACATGCTTTGGCAGAGCGATTAGTTCTGACTTTGCCCTACAAAATAGAACTTCTGTTTAATTAGGTTCTTTCCCATACTTTTTCAACATCAACCCAAGACACATGATGGAAAGGTTATTTTGCAAAGCCAAAGTTTTATAATCAATAATTCTAAACATTTTGTTCTACCAAATGCATGCACATAAAAATTATGTTAGTTTGGGTGCACATATTTGAATGAAAACATAACAATAGATTACAGCTCACGTGCATCAAATTTGGCATCATGACACATTCTTAGGTGTGCCAAGACAATTTTTGATTGTTTTCTTGGTTGCACCTATCAAAAAATTTGATTCATTACTGAATGAAATTTCTTAAAAAATGTCAGGACTTTGCCCTTTTTCTTTAGGAAACACCCCCATTTGGTCTCCGGAAATGCCCGTTTTGTCCCCCAGAAAAATGCCCATTCTGGTTCCACAGCAGTAGACCTTTCCACAGCCAAAACAAGAGATCCAAATCCTCCTCAGTGTATGTAGATGAAATGATAATTACCTCATGTCTGCAAAATAATAAAAATTGGTAGATGCTCAAACACTTAGCTCACTATACCCATATCCAGTATTCTCTATCTTGTTGTCATCTCTTATTTTTGCAGATAAAGACAAGAATTGGTAATGAAAAGTACATACGGAATCACCCAGAAGTTGGATGCTTACTTTCTAGTTTCATCAGGTAGCCAAGAGTATTTATACTATTGCAGAAACAGTACCAGGTGTCTCAAAAAAGTACCCCCTTTTAACTGGAAAAAGGAACAAAAGATAAGGGGCCATCGTCAATTGATTTTCATATTTTTAGTGGCATTTAGCCACTAACTTAAGGCCCTCTCCCCCCACGCCTTAGTGGCCATGTCTTGAATCTTAGAAGAAATCTAGGTTTAGAACACTGAGGTCTAGGCTACCAGGAGCCTGCAAANTTTAGGAAACACCCCCATTTGGTCTTCGGAAATGCCCGTTTTGTCCCCCAGAAAAATGCCCATTCTGGTTCCACAGCAGTAGACCTTTCCACAGCCAAAACAAGAGATCCGAATCCTCCTCAGTGTATGTAGATGAAATGATAATTATATACCTCATGTCTGCAAAATGATAAAAATTGGTAGATGCTCAAACACTTAGCTCCTATACCCATATCCAGTATTCTCTATCTTGTTGTCATCTCTTATTTTTGCAGATAAAAACAAGAATTGGTAATGAAGAGTACATACGGAATCACCCAGAAGTTGGATGCTTACTTTCTAGTTTCATCAGGTAGCCAAGAGTATTTATACTATTGCAGAAACAGTACCAGGTGTCTCAAAAAAGTACCCCCTTTTGACTGGAAAAAGGAACAAAAGATAAGGGGCCATCGTCAATTGATTTTCATATTTTTAGTGGCATTTAGCCACTAACTTAAGGCCCTCTCCCCCCACGCCTTAGTGGCCATGTCTTGAATCTTAGAAGAAATCTAGGTTTAGAACACTGAGGTCTAGGCTACCAGGAGCCTGCAAAGTCTTTCTGGGTTGTCTCAATATACACATTGAAAATGAGGATGATGCTTTCTGAATAGCGAGAATGACAAAGGTATGACCTTTAAATACTCCAGTATTATGGTAAACAAAATTCCCTACAAACTCTAAAGTAAAAGTTTCGCTACGGAGATTTTCCTCCTTTCTTTGTGGCCCAACAGCTAGCCCCCTCCCTCCTTTAACGACCAAATGCCGCTAAAAGTATGAAAATCAATTGTTGATGCCACCTAAGATATCGGGACTTTCCAAGTGCGCAACTAGAATATTGTTAATCTTCAACTTAAATACACCTACCTTGCATTGAAAAATTGTCCACCAATCACCGGAGATACGAGTTGGCAAAGTCAAAATTTATAGTGCACCTGAAACCAGAGGTTTTGAAAGAGGTCCTAGCCATGATTTGATATCACATTTTCCAAAGGAATTTAAACTGAGCACAACAGAACTATATTTTCACTTACAGAACAGATTTCTCTAATTTATGTTAGGTTACTAGACTAAAGTTAACCTGATCCCAGCTCCATAATTAATGAATTTATTAACAGTACAATAAGAAAATGTTTTGAAGTACCATTGTTAAGTCTCTTAAGAGGATCTATTGCACGCTTTCCGTAGAAGCATGCTTAGTAGGCAAATATAAAACGCTTTTCAAGGTGTGGAGAATCACAGGTTGATAGCAAGCTTTCGTAAAAGATAGGCTCCCTCCCACCCATCCCCTCTCCGTTTTCAATGAGATTCAGGTTCTTGTGTCGTAAGAACGAATGAGCGATAGGAGTAATGTGCTTACCTTGTTTACTTCTTTTGGTACGCCTATATACCAACTTGCTAGATTGACCTCACTACTATCTGTGTGGTTTAGTTAACAAAACAAAGTTATTTTCGGTTGAATGCAATGAATTAGAAAGTAACCATGTTTTAATTTTTAGTGATGTGCTGACTCAAAGGCCTGAAAATATAAGAGAATACTCTGCATGTAAGTCAGTTAATTTCTGTTTTTATGGCTTCATCAACTAGGTCATGGCTTCTGCTGTATTCTAAAAATTTCTGAAATGATTTTAGATACCATCCATGAGTTTGATTCATTGTTGTACATCACATATACAAATTTTCAAATTTCAAATTCATCAAATTTATTGATAAAAGGAAAATTTATAATTCTCTGGAATTCAAACTTCAGAGCATCGTATGCTAGTGGATCACTTGGCAATGGGCTGTTATCTTTTTTCGATTAAAACTTTTATTGAGATATATAATATGTGTTCACTGAATTTGCTCAGTGGAAAATATCACTTAATCTAGCTTGAAACAATCCAAAAAAATTTCAAAGTTATCTTCAATATATAGTTAACTTGGAGCATAGGCATAGCCTGATAAAGTGTGGGAACAGGAGAATGCCATTCCCAGGAAATATTGGCAGGAAATTTAGGCCACAGGAAATTTTCAAAAAATGGCTAAAAAGTTTTCATGAAGCTGTCAGGCTGCAATATAAAGCATATCTGTAAGAGTAACACTTCACAGACCATCACAGCACTAATTCTTTTTATGAAAATCAGTAAAAGAAAGGACACAATTGCTGGGACGTTTGAAAACTAAGCAATCAAAAAATGCAAGTTTTGAATGTTTCTCTAATTGCTAGCTGGCAATCCATCAGAATATAGTGTCCTATGAAAATATTTTCACAGGAAGTTTTGACCAAGTCTTTTACAAGAAAAAGTTTTATCTGCCTCTGAGCATTGGTTCCAAATCTTTAAAAAGGTCAGTGTAAAATTCTATGACCTATTTCTTTGAATTGAATAGCTTAAAAGAAAATTTTGCTAACCATTGGACTTTTCAGAAATCTTCAATATTTTCAGAATTAGAAGGTTTTTCTTCTTTTTTTAGGAATTCAAGAAAAATTTTGAAAAAAGCTTGAAACCATCATAATTTCTAAACTTTTTGAGGAAACATACACTAGAATAATTTTAAAGAAAACCATTAATGAATGTCTACATTATGGTATAAAGCACAAGTCTTCCACTTTTCTCGTTTAAGATTTAGAAATTTGATGACTTCACATCCCCAAATGGGTAAAGTATGCTGTAATTTACAAAAATATTCAAGATTTCTGCAAAATCCAAAATGGTAGAATTATAGCAAAGTAGCTGAAGTTTCTTTCAAGCTATTCAATTTAAAGAAATAGGTCATAGAATTTTACATCAATCTGCTTAAAGATTTGGAACCTATGCTTTAACTTGATAGAGTTTTTGTAAATTATCACAAAATGCAAACTAATATATTAATATTTTTGTATTCTTAGCTTACTTCACAAGTCCTGAATTGCCTCTCAAGATAAAAGCACAGACACAGAACAAATTATCCCAAGTGAAACACTCACAATAAAGAACAGACAAATCAGTTAAAGGTATTTGTACCAGATTGTACAACTAGAACCCAGAAATACTTAAAATAGGTTTTGTAACCCCTTATAGAATTCATGATATGTAAATATTGCTAATAGCATTTTCTTGGAGTATATTTCACTGTGGATTTGAATAGATCTAATGAGAAATACAGAGACATATAAATTCTTTTCACGATTGATTTTCGTCTGCAAATAATAGTTTTTTCGCCTTGATGTGTACCATCTCCAGGGCCCTGAGGCACCCTCCTTCGCAGAGGCTCTGTTTTTGAGTGCAGCCTGGTTCCCTGCGTCAACTTGACCGCGTTCGCGTGAGAGTCCTGGACGCCAGGGAAGCATTGGAGCCCAGTCCCCTAGTCGAAAATGACGTCAGGGTACCAGACTGTTTTGAGTGCAGGAAAGTGACCCTGAAGTAATTAGCGGAATATATGCTTCAAAGTACCGGAAGGATTTTTTCAGTAATTTTCAGCTTATACGAGCCAGCAACAAATCCTACTACATCCTTTGTAGCGTGCATTCTGCTTTCCCCTTCGGGTCCCTTGAGGTGCTGCACATCAAGGCAAAACAATTATNAGTGCTACATTTTAGGGAATACTTAATGATGCTTTCCAATCAAGGGACTGCGTCGATAGATTTTAATCTTACGAAGTAATGCTTTAATTCTAGTAATTAATCGCCATGAAACTATTACATAAAAGTTAATCTTAAGTTGGATTGCAGCTAAAACGCTGCGTCATGAAAATGCTACATTTTAAGGAATACTTAACGATACTTTGCAATTACGAGACTGCCTATGTGGATGTAATGTTACAAAGTAATGCCTAGACTCTGCTAATTAATCGCCATGAAATTATTACATATAAGTTAATCTTAAGTTGGATTGCAGCTAAAACGCTGCGTCATAAAAATACTTTGCAATTACAAGACTGCCTCTGTGGATGTAATGTTACAAAGTCATGCATAGATTCTGCTAATTAATCGCCATGAAATTATTCATATAAGTTAATCTTAAGTTGGATTGCATCCGAAACTTTGCCTCCGAAAAGTACCACATTTTAAAGAGCTACTTTTAAGATTTTGGTATACTTTGCATTTAAGAATAATCAGTTACTGTTAATTAATGCCATAGTGTATAGTTAGTTAATACCTTAAATGCCAGGTTTCAGGATTTTGTCATGCATAGAAACCAAAATCTTTTTAAGATTTAAAGTACAGCAATTGATATATTTGTAGGAAATTACAACTTAGTGGAAATCTTAGGATTAGCAAAAATGCCGAAATTGTTTGGCTCATCAGTCTGTGATAGCTGCAAGTTTTTAATTTGGTACCAAAATAGGACTCTATTGATGTTTTATAAAATTGCGTTAAGGTAATTAATGGAACTATTTGCTAATTATTTTTGTGCGATGCTGGTCATTTACTTCAAATTGGTGCACACACAGGTAGCGAGGAATGATTTGTAAAACATGAAAGAATTACCTCGCAAAATGTGTGTCTTTCTTGTCTCTTTCTTGTTTCCCACTGCTCTGTTGTTAACTTGTTGTTGTTGTTGTTTCCCACTGTTCTTGTTTGCTGTTTTTAATAAATATGCTTTTCAGTTTCTTTGTTTTTACTAAGGGGGGGAGGCGCCTCCTTAATCAATTAATCTTAAATACAGTCTTGTACAGTTCTTCTCTTTTTGTTATTTATTTATTTTATTGTGATTATTAAATGTTTGAAATGTATTCAATATCTGTTATGTAGTTAGTTGCAGTGTAATCAAGTAGAATTGTATTTAGGAATAATTGATGGCTAAATGAAACTGTTGTGATTATGCCATTCATTTGTGCCCAATAATTTATGTCCTTATTCAAAACAAAGCAGTGGGAAACAAGAAAGACACAATTTTGCGAGATAAGTTTATTTATGTTTTTCAAATCATTCCTCGCTACACAGTTTTTATTCTTGTTTCTTCTCTTCTGGAGATTCGCTGTGACCAGTGACATACGACAATATGTAGCAAATGGCTCCATTACTCAATGCAGATTACAAGCTGTGCCACATAACAACTTTTGGAATATTTTTTTAATTTTACCGTGAATACGACTTCCTTTCAATCAATAATCGTATGATGAAACAAAATCTCAGATTATCCATAAAGTCAAAAAGATTCAAGAATGTTTGAAATTTTGCGTCTATCTTTAATTCAAACCAAATTCACTCAAGTCGGTGTTTATGATATGCTTAAAACTTTCTCTGGTGATTAATTAGAGAAATCTAGTCATTAGGCAACTGTATCATTCACTCAGAATGTATCGAGAAAAATCATAAGAGGTTTTGCAATGTTTGAAACATGTCACGTTTGCAATGCGATACTTGTGGCAGAGGTATCTAGAAATCTTCCGACCAGGTGGGTTAGGAATTTTGGTAGCGGTGCTAAAATGACTAAAAAATCCAGCTTTATACGTCATTTTGCCAAATATACTCCGGAAATAATTCAAAATTTCCTCCGGCAAGGGGGCTCGATACTTCCGAGGGAGAGGCTGTAGCCTTCTAGCCTTACCCTGGCGCCACCCCTGCTTGTAGCCTCTCTGAAACTCCTTTTTCAATTATAAGAAGTCGTTTCAGTATCGTTAGGAATTAAACTAACGGAAATTAGGTGAACAGAGCTTAACTTAATTCATCTGAACTTAACTTACTGAACTTGATTGAACAATGAACTTACGCTGAACGTATCTGGACATACCTGAAGTAACCTAAACATAACTTACCAGAACTTAGCTGAACTTACATGAACTGAAAAAAGGTGAACTTATCTTTGGACTTAACAGAACTAAACTTATTCGAACTTACCTGAACAAAACATAACATAACTTACCTGAACTTAATTGGATTTTCATGCACTTGACTGAACCTGCGTGAACTTAACTTATCTGAACTTGATTGAACACTGAGCACTGAACTTGCTAGAACTTAAACAGAACTTGTCAGGACATACCTGAAGTAAGTTGAACATAACTTACATGAACTCAACAGAATTTACTTAAACTCAAGTAAACTTATCTTTGGACGTAACCGAAATGAACTTATCTGAACATGATTGAGCACTGAACTTGATAGAACTTAAACAGAACTTGCCTGGGCATACCTCAACAAAACAGAACAAAACTTAGCTGAACTTATCTGAACTTACTTGAACTAAACCGACCATAACTCAGCTGAACTTCATTGAACTTACATATGCACTTGACTGAACAAACCTACGTGAATTGGACTTATCTGAACATAGCTGAACTTGAAATAGAACTTATCTGGACTTGCCTGAACTTAGCAAAACATAGCTAAACTCAACTTAACTGAAATTGCAAGAACTTAACTCAGTTTATGTGAACTCATCTTTGAACTTAACAGAACTGAACATAACTTAACATACCGGAACTTATCGAACGTAAATTAACTTAACTGTTCTCATGTGAAATTATCTGTGGATATAACAGAACTTAGCTCACCTCAGCTCGACCTAACTCAACTGAATGCAACTGGAGTTGTACTCCATTTAAGCATAGTCAATAGGATCAGTGGCGTGGTGGCTCCAAATTGGCTGGGGGGCACAAACCTATTTTGGCGCCCCCCAGAAAACTGTGACAATTGTCTGTTGTACAACATATCCAGACTTTTGAAAGCTAATTCTTTCTTCAGACAATGCGTTGAAACCAAATGATGACAATTCCCTGGCAGCACCATTTGATCAAACAGCATACAGTTTGGGGGACGGTTAAATCTGGGTGCGAGCGGAGCGAGTAAAAATTTTTGAGACCACGCCCTTTAAATCGTTGGAAAATGCCCCTGTTGTGAAAATTCCACCTTTTAAATTAGAAAAAGGAACGCGATATCGAGAGGCTTCTCGGGCAAATTTTTGGAATTAGAGTATCAAAATCTCGAAAAAATGCCTTATTATATAAAGTAAACTACTAAAAATTGCATGATTGAGTACCTTTCTTTCTCTTTTGCACAGTTGGCGAAAATTGATATTCACGGGGCTCTGGCCCCGCAAAAGTAGATTTAGCGATTCTAAATCCCAGGAGAATGAAACTTCAGAGTGAAATATTCAGCTTCAAGAACACGATTGATACACTAATGTCGTTGCAATGAGGCAAGGAATGTACAAATGATATCAAAGTCCTAAACCACCTTCCTGAAGACAGAAGCCCACAGCACCTTCGATTCTATTTTCCCACATGCACCAGGCTTGTTTGATTTCAAAGAAAATCAGTTGTGGAAGATATTCCAAGATATTTTTCCTTCAGCTTAAGCTTGGTTCACACAAGAGCAAAAATGCACTAGAATTGAGATAGAGAGAGCATTCTCTGTGCACACTTTAAACGCATCTTTAGTGAGTTATTGCTTCCAAACGTAATTACTTTACATTTTTAGAGAGGTATACATTTTGGTTCCATCCAATTCCGAAACATCTTCAAAGGAGCCTATAAAATCTCCAATTGAGACAAAGTAAGTTCGACACTTTTTTCCTCGTATGTCCAATGCATTCTAACGCTATTTCACTTTAGTCTGAACCAAGCTTACGTTCGGGCTTTTTGCGCCCTCTTAAAACGTTGGGCGCCTTCGGCGCCCCCATCTTTTCACGTCGCTGGGGGGGCACGTGCCCCCCTGCCCCCCTGCCCCCTGCCCCCCCGGCCACCACGCCACTGAATAGGATTCAAGTTCAGATAAGCAAGTTCAATTAGGTTTTGTCGAGTCCATTTTACGTTCAGTTCAGTTAGGCTATGTTAAGTTCAATTAAAGGGAATCTAAGCATATATAAGCCTTTGATAAGAATAGCCGTAGAAAGACAACAGAACTTGACACGCGCCGAACCATATTTGGGTAACTGATCTATGTCAACAGGAAATACTGATATCTGATTGGTTAGAATTTGACCGCAAGTGGCTTGAGCCACTTTTGTATGCTTAGACTCATTTTAAGTTCACTATTAGTTCAATTCATTTGAGTTCGCTTAAAGGAAATCGACAATCTTTACGCCACATCTATTTTTATCTGTCCAATGAGGTGACATTTTGAAAGCGTGGTAACTCGCGTGTCTGATCAGTGTCGATTCCTTTAAGTTTAGTTCAGTTTAATTAAGCTAAGTCCAGCTGGAATAGGTTCGAGAAAGTTCAGTTAGGCTAAATTTACTTAAAGTTCATTAACTGATCATAACTGAAAAGAACGCAACTGTAACTGAATTTGATACAAACTGCAACCACTCGACATCTTTTCTTTTAAATTCTTCGAAACCCCTTGAAAAACTCCGAAATTGAATGGGTGGATACAATTCGGTACATTGAAATTAGACGACATTCACAGGTGTACAGGGAATGCGAAGCACTGTTTTAGTTAGACAAGAATTTTTGATTATGCAACGGAGAGCAGTGATAGCACGCGGACTTTAATCGCTAAATTAGCCACTACAGATTAACAGATTAAGTTTATTGGCCGAAAGGGTGGGCAAGTTTACTTTACAAAGTAGGCATAATGCAACGAGTAAATTCTTAATTGTCCTTGCTTTATTGTTACATAAGACAAGTGGATTATACGTTAAGTCAACAAAATATAGGCCAACTCCCATGATTGACGGATGAGTTAAATTGCAAGTAGTTGTTAGCTTATTGTTAGCTGTTACTAAACTTTGACTAAGGAATCGGGGAATTAGGGAATCGAAGTATAGACCTTTTAGCTATTTAGCGAAATAATCTGGAACGAGCAATATTTTTCAGCTACATGGCAGATTTTCGAATACAAACAATGAATATCGAAGTTTGTTCGTCGATCTTTCAAATCAGATTCGAATTGCAACTTCTAAATTGCTAAATGGTCCGAGACGTGCCATCGGGAAGGGTATCGTTTTCACGGTTTTGGTATAAAGAACGGTATCAATTTTCGCAATGTGGTATAAAGAACGGCATCCATTTTTGTGATTTTGGTATAAAGAACAAATAAATAGGCCATTTTTGGAAAATTTGCATAAAGTCAGGTCTACATTTTCGAGAAATCGACATAAGGTTCGGGTATGTTTTGAAGCTTCGGTGGCACGTCCCTAACCAAAATCTGGTCAGCGGGGAAATGGTCTGTTAGGAAATCGGGAAATATTGGCCAAATTGGGAGATATGGGCCAAATCGGTTAACTCTTTGTTTTATCTTCTACAGCAATTTATTAATATTCTTTATTCTTTAGTACTATTTCGCAAGGTTTTTGACAATGCTGACTAGATACTTTGAGCACTTCACACGAAATTTGTGGAGCAAACTCAAATATATTATTTGTTGAACATTTATTATTGGTGTCCCGTCTGCTCGAGGAGTCCCAGTGGTTCTTCCCCAAAGCTGAGCAGACCACTCTTACTAGCACCTCATCCTCAGGGCTAGAGGAGAACCGTTCAGAACTTACAGCATGAGTGCTTGTATTCCCCAGGTGGCAACCGTAATAGGTGGAAGATGCTTTTCAAAAATACACACCCTTAAGCTGAATCCACACTTGAGGCGATTTTGTGGTGCGATGCGGCTCGCGGCAAAGTTGAATTAATCCAACTTTGTCGCATTGCCGCACTTCATAGTTATCTGGTATGCATCTAGAACAACGCTTCAAATGTGGATTCAGCTTTACAAGTACCTTGTCTCGCCATTTCCTTACTTGCCGAGTCCCATCCTTTCCGTTTCCCGTTCCTCATTTCAGCCTTGGCCAAGATAAGTTCGCGTATCGCTTACACGTCTTGAACTTCAGTTAATTCACAATTGTTTAACAGTGATGTCATTTGCACAGATCAATTGTTTTATAAGGGGACAAGAAATTTATTGACGACTTGCAGGATAATTACGTTAGCACGAGGATTGATATAAACAATGAAACTGACTTGCGTTGTTATAGTATCAACTTATAGGCCTAGGTCAAATAATTATCAATAGCCGTGACTCCTCCCTCCTCGAATGAAAAGCCTGATTCTTTTTTAAGCAAGTTCTATTAAAGTTGCATGCTCGTCCCATCCTACCAACTGTTTCGCTGGGAGGAGCACTGTGAGCTCCATGCGACCGAGCGCAACAACAACTTTTATTGGTCAGGCAACAAAAAACAACATCAAACGAAATTTGCTTGATTTAGCTGTTGCCACAAGTCATCTCTTGGCTGTTGCGATGACATTAAACTCTCACAAATTTACCTTTAATTGTATTAATATTGTTTTGAGAAGGAATTTCATTGTTGCCTTAGTACCAGGAGGATTTTTGTCATGCGGAAAAGCCGCTCATTAATTGAATAATGATCCAATTCACTTGATGTTCGTAGAAAGCGCCGGTCTGGGCGTCTTGCAAAAAAATGTGTCATGTTTGATCTAGCGTAGCAATAAAACCATTGCCGATATTTTGATGAATTTAACAAATGATATTCCTCGATAGTTAACTTAAATTTTAATACGTTTATTGTTAAAATTGATGCCTTGATCATTATTATATCTACCTTCAAAGTATAAATTCGCAAGAGGTCTTGTGGTAGATGAAACATGATAGATATTATCATTCGATGGTTAACTTAAATTTTAATACGTTTATTGTTGAAATTAGTGCCTTGATCATTGTTGTATCTACCTTCAAAGTATAAATTCGCAAGAGATCTTGTGGTAGGGTAGATGAAACATGATAGATATTATCATTCGATGGTTAACTTAAATTTTAATACGTTTATTGTTGAAATTAGTGCCTTGATCATTGTTGTATCTACCTTCAAAGTATAAATTCGCAAGAGGTCTTGTGGTAGGCTAGATGAAACATGATAGATATTATCCTTCAATGGTTAAATTGAATTTTAATACGTTTATTGTTAAAATTGATGCCTTGATCATTGTTATATCTGCCTTCAAAGTATAAATTCGCAAGAGATCTTGTGGTAGACTAGATGAAACATGATAGATATTATCCTTCAATGGTTAACTTAAATTTTAATACGTTTATTGTTAAAGTTGATGCCTTGATGATTGTTGTATCTACCTTCAAAGTATAAATTCACAAGAGATCTTGTGGTAGGCTAGATGAAACATGATAGATGTTATCCTTCAATGGTTAACTTAAATTTTAATACGTTTATTATTAAAATTAGTGCCTTGATCATTGTTATATCTACCTTCAAAGTATAAATTCACAAGAGATCTTGTGGTAGGCTAGATGAAACATGATAGATGTTATCCTTCAATGGTTAACTTAAATTTTGATACGTTTATTGTTAAAGTTGATGCCTTGATCACGGATATATCTATCTGCAAAGATTATATTCAGAACAAACATGAAGCCAGGCCTTCAGAAAGGCAAAAGTAAGAAAACGACGTCGTAGGAAATGCGTGTAGGAAAAAGACGGTACATCGTAAGGTACGGTGGCAAAACATCGCTACAAATCAATTCTCACCAGTTTCCGTATACAATTTTCCAAGTCTTTTTTTTTTATATAAATTCTCCTAAAATTTACAATTTACTAACTAACAATAACATTATAGAACGACACCACAGGGAGCATGGAAATACATTGCTACCCTTCGGCGATTACATTTAACGTAGATACTAAAATAAATACTAAAATAATATTAACAACTACATGAAGAAGAACCGATCTACAGTGAACTCTCTATGCAACGACTCCTCAAGGAAACCATAAATAAGTCCAGAGCTCGTTAAACGAAGAGAATAATTTTCCAAGTCTTCATCCCAAGTTTATTTTATATAACACATGTGATTCATTAAGTTCCAACGATGATCTTTTAACGGATTTTGATGAAACGCCTTCCCCCTTAGCGGCCAAATAGCGCTAATTGATCACGAGTGGATTTTTGGACGACGTCTTACTCACTTGAACACTGATAGGGTAGCATATTGTTAACTGAAAATGAAGAATTAACGCGTATCAGCTGCAGCTGGCACTCTAGAAGACAATAGATTGATAACTGTCACCAAAGCATCACGGGATACTTAATAAAACTCTATTTAATCAGATATTACAAAGCTAACACTAAGCATCATCTTAAACGGCTCGGATATTTGGTAAAGAGGTTTATTGTTTGTAAAGTAAACCTTGACTCAAAAGAAAATGTGTGAAGAAGCAAAAGAATCACAGAAGACCACTTCTAATTATTCAATCAGAGCAATTCTTGGGTTGAAAGATTCGGAAGTAAATAGTGCGGATCAGATTAAGAAGATTTCTAATGAAAAAGTTTCTGGAAATGGTAATTTTGCTTATTTTTATATGATTGAGATCTTCTCTACGATGATGTAAAAACTAAAATGGTTTATATTTGCTATTGATTATTGTTCATCGTTGACGCTTAATTTTGTGCGTGCTGGCCATGCTTTCGCCTCAAAGAAAACTTATCTAATCAATAATTCGTTCAGTCTAGCAAGAAACGTATGGACAGTTTTTCAAGGTATTTCAATTTCGTATGCAATGATGTAAAAATTACAATGGTTTATATTTGCTATTGATTATTGTTCATCGTTGACACTTAATTTTGTGCGTGCTGGCCATGCTTTCACCTCAAAAAAACTTATCTAATTACTAATTCTTCCAGTCTAGCAGGAAACGTACAGACAGTCTTTCAAGGAATTTAAATTTCGTATGCAATGATGTAAAAATTACAATGGTTTGTTTATATTTGCAATTGATTATTGTTTATCGTCGACGCTTAATTTGGTTCGAGTTGAAACAAGCTTTTGCTTCAAGGAAAGCTTGTTTAACTCCAATCAATAATTCTTCTAGTCTATCAAGGAACGTTGTGAAAGTCTTTCAAAGAACTTCAATTTTGTTTTTAAAGCTTAACCNGTGTCATGTTTGATCTAGCGAAGCAATAAAACCATTGCCGATATTTTGATGAATTTAACAAATGATATTCCTCGATAGTTAACTTAAATTTTAATACGTTTATTGTTAAAATTAGTGCCTTGATCATTGTTATATCTACCTTCAAAGTATAAATTTGCAAGAGGTCTTGTGGTAGACTAGATGAAACATGATAGATGTTATCCTTCAATGGTTAACTTAAATTTTAATACGTTTATTGTTAAAGTTGATGCCTTGATCACGGATATATCTATCTGCAAAGATTATATTCAGAACTATCATGAAGCCAGGCCTTTGAGCAGATAGGCCAAAGTAAGAAAACGACGTCGTAGGAAATGCGTGTAGGAAAAAGACGGGACATCGTAAGGTACGGTGGCAAAACATCGCTACAAATCAATTCTCACCAGTTTCCGTATACAATTTTCCAAGTTTTTTTTTTATATAAATTCTCCTAAAATTTACAATTTACTAACTAACAATAACATTACAGAACGACACCACAGGGAGCATGGAAATACATTGCTACCCTTCGGCGATTACATTTAACATAAATACTAAAATAAATACTAAAATAATATTAACAACCACATGAAGAAGAACCGATCTACAGTGAACTCTCTATGCAACGACTCCTCAAGGAAACCATAAATAAGTCCAGAGCTCGTTAAACGAAGGGAATAACTTTCCAAGTCTTCATCCCAAGTTTATTTTATATAACACATGTGAATCCTTAAGTTCCAACGATGATCTTTTAACGGATTTTGATGAAACGCCTTCCCCCTTAGCGGCCAAATAGCGCTAATTGATCACGAGTGGATTTTTGGACGACCCCTTACTCACTTGAACACTGATAGGGTAGCATATTGTTAACTGAAAATGAAGAATTAACGCGTATCAGCTGCAGCTGGCAATCTAGAAGACAATAGATTGATAACTGTCACCAAAGCATCACGGGATACTTAATAAAACTCTATTTAATCAGATATTACAAAGCTAAAACTAAGTATTATCTTAAACGGCTCGGATATTTGGTAAAGAGGTTTATTGTTTGTAAAGTAAACCTTGACTCAAAAGAAAATGTGTGAAGAAGCAAAAGAATCACAGAAGACCACTTCTAATTATTCAATCAGAGCAATTCTTGGGTTGAAAGATTCGGAAGTAAATAGTGCGGATCAGATTAAAAAGATTTCTAATGAAAAAGTTTCTGGAAATGGTAATTTTGCTTATTTTTATATGATTGAGATCTTCTCTACGATGATGTAAAAACTAAAATGGTTTATATTTTCTATTGATTGTTGTTCATCGTTGACACTTAATTTTGTTCGTGCTGGCCAGGCTTTCACCTCAAAGAAAACTTATCTAATCAATAATTCGTTCAGTCTAACAAGAAACGTATGGACAGTTTTTCAAGGTATTTCAATTTCGTCTGCAATGATGTAGAAACTTCAATGGTTTATATTTGCTATTGATTATTGTTCATCGTTGATGCTTAATTTTGTGCGTGCTGGCCATGCTTTCACCTCAAAAATACTTATCTAATCACTAATTCTTCCAGTCTAGCAAGAAACGTATAGACAGTCTTTCAAGGAATTTAAATTTCGTATGCAATGATGTAAAAATTACAATGGCTTGTTTATATTTGCAATTGATTATTGTTTATCGTTGACGCTTAATTTGGTTCGAGTTGAAACAAGCTTTTGCTTCAAGGAAAGCTTGTTTAACTCCAATCAATAATTCTTCTAGTCTAGCAAGGAACGTTGTGAAAGTCTTTCAAAGAACTTCAATTTTGTTTTTAAAGCTTAACCATGTGTCTATTTGAAAGTATTCTACAGGCATTATAGTTCTTTTGCTGATGTGTAAGTGTAAAAATTGGGAGCATTGGAAATTTAAGAATATCTGCGCTAAGCGTACAGTCTCTAATTCGAAGAAATATTCCAAGAAAACTCTCTCTATCAAGCTAAGAAGAATTCCAATTAAATATCGTTTAAAACAATGATTGGTCAACTGGGTAATAAAAAACAAGTTCAAATGTAGTATGGCACGTAGCTTTCTGAGATCAAAACTTACTGAAAAACAATTTGCATTACTGCAGTGTTTACTTCAAAGGTTCAAATAACTTATTGAGGCATACCTAGCATCCGAAAAATCGGCTTCAAACGCATAAACGTTAGAATGTTTGATCTAGAACGTACAATTTGGTTTGCGTTAGTTCTGTTTGGTTTAAATCTTCTGCAGAATGCTATAAAACACTAAGATCTTCTCCTCGATAGAAAGGAAATAAAATGAGGGTGTTCTATTTAGTGCCATTTTCTTCTCCGCTCTGAATAATAGGAAGTTTACAACTGAAAACTGAAACCGAAGGTACCTTTTGTTTCAGAACTTCAGCTTCGATAGATTCCTTGCTTTTCGTGCGAATTTGCTTCTCTTGAGAGACTATGAAGTTGTCTTTTTCAACTGCACGACTTGGAAAGCCCATTTCTATCGCTCTGTACTTTAAGATCAGAGAAGATCTAGTCTACCTATGCCTCCGAAGTAAAACTCATTCATTTTAAATGTTTGTTCTCAAAGAAAAAAGATGCTTCTCAGGCATTTAACTGAAGAAAGAAGTTTTGTGTTGACCATTTAGATAAAATGTCAAATGTAGAGGAAACAAAAAACTTGGTTTGCAAGATGCAGAAAGGACGTTCTGGCTGCCGTTGTCGTCCTTATTTCGTAAACTCTCTAATGATTTCACAACGAGATGCTGAAAGAGATTGTTGACATATTGTGCTAGAATTTAACAACTTTCAAAACGGAAGACCAGATATTAGCAGAAAATTCTATTGTTTCATGTGTGGTGTGTGTGAACATTGATATCAACGTTTCTTCTTGATTGTAAATGTTTGCCAAAAGACCTATGGAAAATTGTACACATTGAAATATTTCAGGATTGAGATAAACTTGGATGATGGTGAAACGCTTGCCTCACTTGCCTCACATGGACTCATTTTGATATAAAATATCAAGCTGTTCTAATAATCAGTTGCTAGCAGAATTCTTTGTTTCAGAAGACGTATCACAAAGTGAAATCAATCTCAAGAAAGTTTTAGATCTCCAGAGACTTTAAAGTGACTTTCAGAAGCTCTTCTTTTGAAATCAAGCACCTAAAAAGGGCGCTTTTAATGACAAAGCAAGGGTAAATTCTGTAAAACAGAAGAACCACGTCTCAGTTAAAACAAAACGATTTACTTTCGTGAAGAATAGATTTCACACCTATGAGTGCACTCAATCAAATCAAAAATAAACTCAGGCCCCGTTCACACTGCTCCGTATTCATATGAAAACGGATAAAAAGTATCCGTTTTCACCTTGCGTTCACACTGCTCCACCCTGAAAACGGAGACTTTTGAAAACGCACTTTGAAAACGGATACTTTTGAAAACGGAGACTTTTGAAAACGCAAAAACGCAGTGTGAACACCGAAAACGCAAAAACGGATACTTTTGAAAACGCTAGCAACTACAACAACACAACAAAATGCTTAGCACGTGTCAATTTCGACAAGTTCTCAACATTGCTGAGTCACTCAAGGCTAATCTAATGCTTGGAGAAATCTTTGAAAAGTTTGTCACCAATTTTCAGGGCTGTAAACGTTGGTCTCGTTTTGATAGCGTTTTCTTTTTTAACCGGAGCAGTGTGAACGCTTCATCGTTTTCCCAGCGTTTTCATAATTACCCAAAGCAGTGTGAACGGGTAAAACGAATCAAAATGAAAACGGATAAAAACGAATACGGAGCAATGTGAACATAGCCTCAGACGACGTTCACTCGATGCCGGCACAATTTGTAAACGGCAAAAAATGTGACGGTATCAAAATTCTTTCTAGAACGATACCGGCACGATTTGAAAACGATAGAAAATTTGACGACCAGCCTCTTTACAATCCCTGCAACAGAGAGGCTGGATTTCGACGACAAAGAAGTTTATCTAGGCCTAAAGAACCAATCAGCCTCGTTGCGAAAGCGTTGAAAAATGTTCCGTTTTCATCATTTGTTAGTGTTCACACGATGCTGTTTTCAAATTGTGCCGGTTAGAGTTCTGTTCTCAAATTCTACCGTTCTCGTGTGAACGGGAAGACTATCCGTAACATTTTCATGCCGTTTGCAAATTGTGCCGGTATCGTGAAAACGCAAGCTCAGAAAGCAAAACTTTATGGTCGACTGCAGTGAAGGTGTGACGAAAAACTTTTCAGTCTGTCAGAATTATGGCTACTGTCTCAAAATTTTCCTTTCACTTGACATTTATGTAAGATTCATCCTCGATTTTTGTACTTCCTGTATCACGTACAGGGTCAGTAAAACATGAGTGTTTTGTGAAAAGACTCATATCATTTCGAATTCTATGCCCATTATCCATCAAAGCTCGAAAATGGAAAAAATTTGATTGTAGTACTTTGCAGAATTTTGCAGAATTTTCACCTTCTAACAAAATCACTTATAAGTCTAGAATGACATTTCCGTTTTCAACGAAATAAATTCTAATGCTCAAGCAAGTCTTTCAAATATTAGAAATGTTAGTTTATCAAAATTGGTTGATTTCTCAAAATCTTATGCCTCACCAAAATCTGAAAATTTGTTAACATAGCCGCATTGTTTTCCAATATGATCCAAGCAACAATACTTTCTTCATTCTAGACTCATCAGCATCATCTTCAAAATCTTCGAGTTCAAGCGAAAACAGGAAAGTACAGAGTTCTAAAATTCGACGCAACCGGACAACGTTCACCACATTTCAACTTCATGAGCTCGAAAGAGCTTTCGAAATGACTCACTACCCTGATGTCTACACGAGAGAAAGCTTAGCTGCTAGGATTTGCTTACCAGAGGTGAGAGTTCAGGTGAGTAGTATCAACAGTTCAGAAGTTACAAATCATAGTGCACAGTTCATGCCAGAACGTCGACTTTTTATCATAATATCTAAAGACGAAAGAAAATTTATCTGTTAGGATCATCTTCAGTGCTCTAGTCTTCGGTTCATTGGTCAGTTAGTGGATTTAAGTTCCGTTCACAGATCATAGTTCATAGATCATAGTTCATAAATCAGTTAGATCGAATTCAAATTTGTTCTTTAGATAAAACCATGCTTTAGGGCTTCTTAAATAATTATTCCACAAATATGTTTCTGCAGCAGCGTTCATTGACTGTTTGGTAAGTTCATTTGGCCTGAACATTCAAACGAAGCAGATTTATTCTAATAGACCTAAGGTCAAAGGCTACGAATGATGATGACTTATAACAATCGAGTGATACGAACACACTTAACAAGCTAGATCGAAGCTATCTGCCTAAAATCAAAATAAAAGGGTTTTTGTTCTACGTTCAGTCAAAATCAAATTCCAGAGGTGTTACCTGGCCAGTTTGGATAAAAATTGTCCTTTGGCTGTGCCATGCCAAAACTTTTTGCGCATTTCAGAGCCCACACAAATAATCTGCTCAACCCATTTTCAAAATTATGTCGCTTTCTTACAGTGAAAAACTTACTTAGAGAAATGATGGCTCGACAAAGAAACGGTTTTGAAACTATGTCGAGGAATTAATATTGTCAAGTAGGCAAAATACTTTTTTGATAAATGCATGTCAAATTTTTCATTTCTCAATCAAAGCTATGCAATCACCATCTTTTCACGTCTACATTGGGGAGGACACAACAGAGAAAAACTAAAAGTGTCTTCGAGGGACTTGTGTAATCTATGAACTACTTTCATAAATTTTAATCACTCAAGGTATTTTTCGTAAACGTAAAAGTTTTCTCCGTAATTAAAAGTCGTCGTTAATTCCCTACTTCATCAAAATCTTACATTTTCAAAGATAATCCCCTCAACCATAATTTGAGACAGTTTAGTCACCGTAATAGCATTAATTATAAAAGCAAACGGTTAAATTATGTAACCAGTTTTCCTAACTCGATACATTTTTAAAGAGGCTGTTCCCACTTCACAAGAAAGAAGCCAAATTGTCAAGTTTACGAAATTAAACAGCGAGTTTTGTGGCCTAAGAGATTAACAAGAGTTGCGATGCTGCATATTAAATGCTACATTAACTTATATTAAATGGTTTGACGAAATCAATTGGATTTTAGACTTACTGAGAAAATAAAGAACAGAATTGCATTTTATAGAAATTGTGTTAAATTGTGGGTGATTTGGAAGGAAGTTGCAGTGTTTGAAAATCATCAATATTTGGTTTTTACTTTAATCTTAAACATTCTTCCCATTCGTTTTACAGCTTCGTAGTACTGAAGCCTCTTCTTGGTCTTATGTTTCTGTTAAAATTTAGGTGAAGGAATGGGAATATTTTTCGGGGATTCTGGCGACTAGGGCTACCCTGGTACCCAGGGTACTGTACTGAAGGACCTACTTTTCCTGATCCCACGTTTCCTGTCTAGCATTCTCTAGAATGTGCACCTTGGAAGCTGGGAGACATTTTGTTACACCGAATTGACAGTTTAACGAGTCTAATTTGGCAAATTTCTCTTTATCTCAATTTTACTGCCAGAATTTTAAGCTCTGTACTTTCTATCTCATAATATGCCTATCTCTTTGTTTTAAGGTGTGGTTTCAAAACAGACGAGCTAAATGGCGACGACAAGACCGAGGATATCCTTACGACTACGACCTGCAAGATTACCCAAGTCCTAAGCAGTCACCATATTTCATGGATGCATACAAAGGCAATAAGGACATTTACTCCATTCGACAATTTGGTGCATCCCCACTAAACACCATGACTAAACCGGTCGATCAACAATGTAACTGCAGACACTGTCAAGAGATGATTCTAACCATCAGAGGTAATGGAAACCCAATTAATGTGCCCCCGTCAACAAGGAGCTTGCCAATGATATCGAATAAAGGGGAGCCAATTTATGTGCCAGTTGCGAAGTCATGCCGCTGCAGGATTGATGATGAAGCCACTTTAAACTCATAGCTGTAATTCAATGACTTAATTTNTTTACTGCCAGAATTTTAAGCTCTGTACTTTCTATCTCATAATATGCCTATCTCTTTGTTTTAAGGTGTGGTTTCAAAACAGACGAGCTAAATGGCGACGACAAGACCGAGGATATCCTTACGACTACGACCTGCAAGATTACCCAAGTCCTAAGCAGTCACCATATTTCATGGATGCATACAAAGGCAATAAGGACATTTACTCCATTCGACAATTTGGTGCATCCCCACTAAACACCATGACTAAACCGGTCGATCAACAATGTAACTGCAGACACTGTCAAGAGATGATTCTAACCATCAGAGGTAATGGAAACCCAATTAATGTGCCCCCGTCAACAAGGAGCTTGCCAATGATATCGAATAAAGGGGAGCCAATTTATGTGCCAGTTGCGAAGTCATGCCGCTGCAGGATTGATGATGAAGCCACTTTAAACTCATAGCTGTAATTCAATGACTTAATTTAAGATCGACTGGGTTAGGTGTGAGAGGGGAGTAGGCCTTCAGCGATCCACAAAATATGCAAAATTGTTCAAAATTGAACGACTGTAAAATTAAAAAGAATGTAAAATGAGCTTTACAGTACAAAATTTCGCAGTTTGAAGAAAGAAAGGTTAACTTAGACTCGAACGTATTTGACGTACTCGAACGTATTTGACGTACGTCATATACGCTCGAGTCTAAGTTGACCTTTTAAAAATTGACACAAAAATCAACATAATGATAATGATTATGATTCAGCAAACGCCAGTACATTATTTTGGGACACCCGTTACATTTTGCAACAACTTTAAAAAATAGAACAGGGGCGAGGACGGCCTGTATGTTAGTTGTCGACGTTTGCAGGCTAATTGAAGGGATAAGCTAGACTTATTACATTGCCTTAGTTTCGCTTCTCGCTTAAACTAACTATAAGTTGAGACGACCACCGTAGAGGGCCTAAGCTATCTGGTAGAAAACACCGATACCAAAACGTTTAAAAATCCAGGGTTCCAGGACTCACGGGCGTAGGGAAAAATAAAATCTGGGGGGGCTGCCCGATAAAATTTCTATTGTTTACCAAATTTTTTGCCCGACTTAGGGTGAATTTTTGCCCGAAAAAGGCTGATTTTAGTAAAATTTTCCAACGTTGGGNACGTTTGCAGGCTAATTGAAGGGATAAGCTAGACTTATTACATTGCCTTAGTTTCGCTTCTCGCTTAAACTAACTATAAGTTGAGACGACCACCGTAGAGGGCCTAAGCTATCTGGTAGAAAACACCGATACCAAAACGTTTAAAAATCCAGGGTTCCAGGACTCACGGGCGTAGGGAAAAATAAAATCTGGGGGGGCTGCCCGATAAAATTTCTATTGTTTACCAAATTTTTTGCCCGACTTAGGGTGAATTTTTGCCCGAAAAAGGCTGATTTTAGTAAAATTTTCCAACGTTGGGGGGGCTACAGCCCCCAGCCCCCTGGTTCCTACGCCTATGCTGGCAGGACTTGAAAATACTAGTTAGTAGTACTTAGAAGAATGTTCTTTTGATCCAAAAAGTAAACTTCTTATGCAATAATCTTCTTGTGTAGGGACAAATTAAATCAGGTATTTGAGTTCTTCTCGAGTTCTATTCAGCCAGATTTGGCTCACGACTTCTCTTGACTGCAAATGCTGCTCTCTGATTGGTGACCCAAAAAAGTGGCTCGGCTGGCTGCCTCAACGAACAGTTAGATTATAAGACTAGGGATACCAGATAAGCCACGTTATCATCAATAGAAATATGTAAAGGCGTGTAACAGTGTGTATTAAACATGTAAATAAATGTAAATGAAATTGATTTATTTGTGTAATCTTTCCGTTGTATAAATGTGAATTTAAAGACCAAAAATTAGGTAAAATAAGTTGACGATATTCTCTTTCCTAACTGATACATTTCATATTTGCGTGTCTACACTTAAATCTACAACCTCGTTCCCATGACCCAAAAAGAGGCTGTTGAAATCCAGCATGGCAGCCTTTAGGAAACTGGCCCTCGGAACCAGGTTGTTAAATCTGGTTAATTTGGATCAGAGAAACGTAAAATAGGAAATTTATGGCTCGAATCAAAGCTTCTCTCTGCAAATCTGAAGGAGTTGCTAGCATTTGCTAATTTACAGCACGTTCACAATTTCTCTCATTAAAAATTATTCAGTTGACAAAAAGGTCCATTGAAAGATTCATTTGAAAGTCTTTCTTTGAACTTTTTGTTACATTCAAAGAGAGTCGCTTCGGCTTCTTTCGCTGTTTGATAAACATGGATCTGATGCTTTTGAAGTGATAGTTATACAGCGCGTCCCAAAACATTGTGTCCTGTTTGTGTGGCTGCTGTGGAGGAGCTGTGACTTCAATCGTTCCATGAGTTTGAGGCCTTTTTTGAGTCAATCTGACAAGTGGTTGCTGATTTATGGCACAGGAAGGGCAAAATAAGTGGTTCCTTCAAAAACAGAACTTCGTTTGTTTTCCAACAATGTAAAATTCAAGTAAACTTTGACAGAAATTATAAAAATAAGGGTTGCATAAAAAAATAAGAAATGATTTTATAATTAAACAACCTTTTAAACCTTCTAAAACTGTAGAAAAAATCTACATACGATGCTAGAACCCTATCTTTCAAAATTTACTTGATTTTGACATTGCTGGAGAATAAAGGAAGCGCTGTTTTTGAAGAGACCAACTATTTTGTCTTTTTTGTAACATAAATCAGCAACCACTTCTCAGATCGAGTTAAATAAGGTCTCAAACGCTAAGTTGAAGCCTATCGTATAAAAAATAGAACAATAAAGTTGCAGCTCCTCCATAGCAGCCGCACAAACGGGGCACGATTTTTTTGGGACACCCTGCACAAAAAAAATTTGGTCGTTTATGAGTTGCCTGGTAAGAACTTCCGAACTTGAAACAAGTTGTTATGATTAAGTATTGATGAGAAAAACTGGTGTTTGATCGCATTCTGCAACTCATTTACTGATCATTCTATGCTGTATATCTACATGTTACACTAAACACATCATCACTTTGATACGGATACATTTTGTAATCGCTAAGGCAATTTTATGACTAAAGTTAGGACAGCTAACATTTCTGGTGATTGGAAGAGACAAACATTATACTTACACAACTATAATAGAATTAAGATCCTGTAAAGGATTTTTCAGTACTATTTCGTCTTGCAACCCTGCTTGCAACAGATAATCATTAAAAGATGCGCTTCTAATAGTTTTCACTGATAACAAACGGAGTAAAGGCTGATTTCCAGTCAGTGGAAATATCCGAGCGGGCGGAATTTCACACAATCAAAAGTCACTCAACCTTAAATTTCTATTCAATTGCAAAGTGACATTTTCTGTTGTACTTAATTAGAGTTATTGTATCTTGTAAGTATTTAGCCTATAGTTGTATGTAACTACGGTGCTTACAGTGATTATTATTATTATTATTATGTTGTAAACAAAAAAACTTCCGCCCGCTTGGAAAATTCCACTGACTGGAAACCGGCCTTAATGGGCTTTTCGAAATGTTGGGAGAGCGAGACTTGACCATTGCTTATAAATACCATCAAACTGTTGGTAGGATTTCACAAGCTCTATCTAAACATGATGCAGTGAGTTATTACGTAACACGTTTCCTTATTTGTTCACGAGCTTTCCATCCATTCCATCCATCGAGACTTCCATCCATTTCCACCCACGAGCTTTCCATTCGCACGAGCAAAGCTAAAACAATGCACTTAAACTTGACGGATGATTTCCTAGCTGAAGCTAAAAATGTTCTATTGAGTACACAACAGATTTTCATTTTTGGTGAGCTTAATATCTGTCCAAGCTGTTTATAAAGAACTCAGCCCAAAATACACTGAGGCTGAGAAACACCGAAACCGACTTGCGTGTTCCACTTTTCAAAATGTCAAATGGGCAGAAGTCTATTTCATTTCGTGAACCTAAGCTTTGGAACAAATTAAGCTTGGATGTCAAACATGCACCCTCTCTTCCTACCTTAAAAAAAGGTTAAATGAGCCATTGCAGAGGGTTTGATTTCACTTTTCTTTTGATTAAATTTCGTATAATTTTGTTATGGACATTTTTAGTTTTTTATTGCTATTTAACTTAAGTTAGCAACATTTGTAAATTAGGTTTTTACTTTGTAGTCTTTTTGCACGGCCCCCTGTAAAGCAGTCTCCACAGGACTGACGGGACTACCGTGGTTAAATAATATAAAATGAAATGAAAATCTGCAGCATACAGGCTTGAACATGAAAAGCATAGACCGATAAAGGTGAAATTTTCTGTCCTATTCTTGGTCACTTGATTTTAACGAAAATACAAACTACGTAAAGGAGTTGCCCTATCCAAATGACTTAAAAAAAGGATCTACCGTGACAAAAATATCAAAATTTTGCGACTATAAAACTTTGGTGAGAATCTGAGGTCATCCAGGTGTACTCAATATTTCCACAAGCAAAGGCAAAAAAAACCAGAGCTTCTTAAAAGCTGCAAAAGTTGACATAACTTAATAGACGCTCTGAAGATACAGGGGTATGTTATTTGAAAATCAAATGTCACATTTACATTAGACTTGCTCCAAGTCTGTTTCATTGCTCATCAGCGCGCTAAGTGAACGAATTTCATTTGCTTTTATTTCTCCTTCACAGCGTCCTCTCCGTGGCTTCCACCCCCGCAGTGGCCATAATGTCCTTAGTGCGCTGATGAGCAAAGAAACAGATTTAGAGCAAATTTACATTTACATTATCTACAGCTGAGTTCTTTCCGTCATACTCTACACTAATTTTCTTTGATTGTCTTATCAGAACTTTGAGAAAATCGTTTGTAAATAGCTTTCGTTACCTTAAGAATACACGCTTGCAGAATACACTGTATGAACAACGCACCAAGTCCCTTGAATAATGCTGCTGCTCCTTCATCGCGGCAGATAGTATTGGCGCAGTCAGACACACCATCATAATTTGTACAGAGAGGCACAACACCCATGCCATTATCTGTGTCATCAATAATCGTCCTTGTTCCTTGAATATGCAAGCGAATAACAACAGTCTCTAACGGGAACAGCAGCAGATCTGTGAATATCGTCGACACAAAACCAGCAAGAAGTTGAATGTAATAAGTCTTTCCTGTATGTATTGAAATATCTTCTTTGAATTTAGATTTCTCAGGTTTCGCAGACCCGTGTTTTATAATTACTCTTTCGATTAGTGATTTGAGGAAGTAATGCAACATACCATGTAATAAAGTAGGGGCGATGAGGGAGTATAGTGGTAGGAGTCGACCATGTCCATGAGAGCTGTACCAACCAGCAAGGCGATAGAAAACATCTTTGAAGTATGCCATCTGAGATCTGGATTCATCGAGTTGATGGCTCTGTAAAACAAGAATATTTGGTAAGGATTCAGTGAAAATGGACCCTAGGGCAACTTTATCAGGGGTGTCCAACTGATCGGTTGTTTTTTGGCCGAATTCTACTGAAATAAAATGTTATCTGCAATGTAAGTATTCGGATATTGCTTTTTGGATATCAGCTATTTAGACAGCGATATCGGCTATTCAGCGAGGAACAGCTGAATATCGGCCAAAAAGATCCGATTTTTCTGGATAGTTAATCGAAACATTCGGCACTTCATATTTTCGGCATCAAGTCAGCCAAATATTTTATCATCTAGTGTCGGTAATTAAGCGGTTTTATCGGCTGTTTTTCCACAGCTTGCTGCTATTTAAGAGATTTCACTGTGCCGAAAGGTAGCCGATTAATTCAGACGGTCCCCTATAGTTTGGAAAAGTAAGGAAGTCGTCGCGCAAGTCCTCCCCTAGACTGATGATATGAGTCTAAGTTTTACTCTATTGAATTGAATTGTTATCTATCATTGTGGGGTATGGTTAGGGGGAATGGAGCGAAAACAAGGACTCGTGTAATAAGTCTAGTCCTCCCTGTCAGGCGAACTCTGTTAGAACGTAACGTGTACCACCGCCTTCACATGCAAAATACATTGACGTTCGATATTTTTAACAATCAGATTGTGAACAGGTGACATTGTTAAATGACCTTTCATACTTCAGATTTTAGAATAATCTGCTACAATTTAAGCAATATTTGAAATCTCTTTTGATTGACCACGCCCATTAATCAAAAATCCTGTTACGGAATTAAGCTAAGTTCGTACATCTTATTTTACCAACACGACCCACAAGCGTCGTTTGTCTCAAAATTAAGTTGTAAGTTATTAAAAACTATTTACAAATTGGAGAAATTAGTAGGTTTTATGTTCCTCAAGAATGGTAATCCGCAACAGTGGGGAGGATTCAAAAATTTGAGGCGGCTTAGATAAAGTTAAACAAAACTTCAAAATAATAATTGATTACATAAGAAATTCAATGTTTTTGCAGTCGATTTTTCTAGAGACTCTACAAGAATCCTTGTCTTATCGAAGAAGGCCCGTTGCGTTACAGCCTGGGGCAAGCCCTGCATGTAAGCATCTTCTAATGTCCCGAACCTTATGTATGGAGAATCTGTTACATGTATATATACAGTAGATATGCTGCATATACACACGGTAAACCAGGTATATAATAGCAGCAATCGCAGCATATAGGTTGTATACAATTGTATATAAATCTTCGAACGTCCTGAAATTACTTGCAGCATATCCCTAGTATAAGGAGAATATGGTGAATTTAAGGCGGCTCCTATAGATACAAAAAGTTTCGTTGTAGTTAGGTCTCATGGAGTATGTTTCGTTGTTTTATATTCTCGAATTTCTAACGGATAAAAGTGATAAGATACGTATTCTTTTGATAAGAAACTGCTTATAAGAAACACAACTCTCAACTCGCTGAAAAGCTAAGAAACTCCAGTATCTAAGCAACTACCTATTTTAGTCAGGGAAATCCTTAGCATATTGGTACTTGTTTCCTTTATCTTATTACTCGGAAGGAACTTGAGCAACACTTGAACAGTGGAAATGCTTCAAAAAATTTTGATTTGAAATGTTCATGAGGGCATAGGAAGTAAACATGAAGATTGTAATGGAACTCGTAAGAAACTCGTAAGAAACTTTTAGTACTTAAAATCTGATAACTTTAAGAAACTGTCAGTACTGGCTCAAATTCTTGTTTCTTATAAAGAAACATACGTGTATATCAGCATAATATGATACAAAAGAATTCTTTCTACTACTATAGATAAAAAGTACAAATAGAATATTTAATATCTTATTAAGTCAGTCTGGTAATAATGTGTGGAAAATGCTAGGTAAGTCTCAGTCAACAAGATGTCGAAATTGTCGATAAGCAAATCTCACCTGCACAGAATCCACAAGACTTGCAGAGTAAAATGGAAGAGTCAGCAAAAGTCCAAGACTATAAAGAGAAAAATTCGTACCGGGTGAGTAAAAAAAAACAATCCCCGTTTGAAAGGCCACTGCTCCCTGGATATCAAAACGATAATATTGACAAATACATTACTTAATGGTTGACATGTTCAAATATGATTTAAAATTTACCTGACTGAAATCGGCCTCTCCGTTTTGAAATTGTGAGCGATTTTCTGGCGAAAGCCTCTTCAAGAAACCTTCAAAACAGGCCTAAAATCACGAGCAAATTTTCCAAATATTTCTGCCTTACAGCAATGACTTGCACACTTGCACATGCTTTAGCACGTGTTATCCTCTTGGGAGGATAAAATCTCCGAGAATATTGTTGTTATGTTTCCAGGGATGGCAGTTTCATCCTCCCAAAAGGATAAAACGTGCAAAAGCATGTAAAAGTCATTGCTATTTAGGCAGAAATATGACGAAAATTTGGTCGTGATTCCATGCCGCTTTTGAAGGTTTCTTGGAGGGGCTTTCTTGAGAAAATTCCTCCTAATTTCAGAAGGGAGTGTCCGATTTCAGTCTGGTAAAATTTAGAATTTATTTGAACATGTCCACTATTAAACAATATATTTACCAATATTATTGCCTCGATATCCAGGGAGCAGTGGCCTTTGAAACGGGGAGTGTTTTTTCTGACTCACCCGGTAGAAACCTCGCGTCTTCTTACATAAAACGAAATGTTCCCACTTTCACAGATTTATTGAGTCAGCTAGATCATTACAACTCTGGAACTACATGTAATCACATTGGCCTTGGAGACTTAATTGGTAAGCAAGTTTACTCTTTGCAAAACACAAAATATTAATTGAAACAAGAATTAATTTTAACAAGTATGATTCAAAACAGTTCTTGTTTGGTGGTGAAACAAAATGTTGAAAAGTTCTTCAGTTTAAAGATTGTGTTTCAACGGAACTATTTACTAAAAGTTCTAGTTTCCGATCCTTTAGTCAATAGCTCTACTTTCTCAGTATCTCTATGCAGTATCCGGTAGAAATACTTGATGATAACCCAAAGTCATAAAGTTAAGTTATAACCAGTGGTGCTTTGATAGCAATCCAGAAACAGCAAGATGCTATAAAGGTGTTGTGTCCCACATCTACAATAGTATTAGCGCTCTGACAGATCGGTTTTAGCAAACTATTTTCAAAGAATTATATGAAGAATCCAAGTCAGAAGGCAAACATTACCTTGACAGTAAGACGGGACCAACAACGTTCTAAACATACCATTTCAAGATTTGATGTCCAACTATTGCCTTGAAACTAACATTTTCTTCTTTGGACAAATCCCTGTTTTAAATACAATTTTAATTTAAAGTTAGGAATTTGATGCAGCGATGCAGGTTATGAAAACACCTGTGACACTCAAAGTTGTTTCACTCTAATTCAATATCAAACTTTAAAAATATACTAAGTTGGTTTAATAACTTCATCAAATTTCATACCTATAAATCTGAATTGAAAATTTGTTAAAAAAAGGTGTTTCTTACCTAGGCAAATGCAACAGCTCACTAATTCCAACTTCAGTGAGGATCACAATCCCCTGAGCAACGCAAGATGTACCCCAGCCTTTCCACAATGCTCCGGCACCCTGCAAACACGAGAAAAAATCATTGTGGAGTGGAGAAGATACAGTACACACAGCTTCTATTTCAGTAGTCAAAAGTGTTTCACAAAATGATTTTACACCTTGTGATACTTGCTAGGCCATCATAGTCTAAATTGTTTAAAATAAATGAACTGGACTGAGTCTAGAGGCATTATTACCAGAGCAAACGGTGGGCCATATTCTTGGTTGACTTGTTTAAAAAAATTGATAGACTTCTCATTTGAAGGATTGCTAAAGATTGCTTTTTCAACTCTGCAAGCTGATAAGATGAGAGAAAGTGGACACCAGCTCTGTCCATTTAGTGCTTCTATCTTTTCGTAAAATTGAACAAATAGGAAATTATGCATCCACAATGCAAAACAGCTTAATTTGGTTTGTATAAAAAAATACCTGTCCTCTCTGTATCTTTATCATCAATTGAAATACAGAGAAAGGTGTCATGTGATATTTGAGGGCAGTGTGATTGACCTGAAAAATAAGCAGAAACCATAGACAATTACTGTGGAAAATTTCTTATACCTAGTAACTACGCCTACTGTGCTTCTGTGATGTTTGCAGCACATCTAGTTAATGCACTATCACTATATCGCAAACTGATAGAAAAGAATAGCGCTTTCTCATCTTCAACCCAAACATCTAATTCAAAAAATGTTTGGAACCCACAGGATCATGTTGTAAGAACAAGATAAAAATTGCGTACCAAATCCATTTGAACAAAGGAATCTAATTTTGGAGGGTTTTTTTCCAAAACTGTTTCCAAACATTGTCCCTAAAGAATTGTGAAGTGTGGTTAACCTGAATAATTCTGATAGATGTACAGATGTACAGCAACTTCAGTAGTAGATATAAATAATCTTGATAATAACCTGACATTGTCTTCTTATCACCATAACTGGATATGACAAAACTTCTTGAACATACAAGCTGTAAAATAGATTATGTAAAAATTCCAAGCATGGTCTCTAAAACTATTGAAATATTATGAATCTGAAAGTTTTTGTAACAACAGTTACTAAGATGAAACCATAGGGTATAATTCTACAGCAATTTTTACAACTGTGTTGATATTGTGCTATTTGTGAAAATTATTTTGTCAAAAATTTTCAGATTTTTTAGATGCATTTTCAGAATTTGGAAATTGACTTCTGAAAGTCGATTAAGAAAGGCATGTTTTCGTGACCTTGGAGAAGAATTTTCGCCTTGAATGTTCCTAAATCACATACAAGCATTTTCATGCACTTGGAGATATTAAAAATGCGATGTCTATGTGATTTGCCACTTTTCATCATATCTTCATATGAAACAGAACAAAGCAGAATTCAAAGCCTTTTTTCATTTTTGAACTTGAAACTGAATAAAAAATGTCACGACCTTTCACTCCTTATGTTATTACTATTCTTATTACAATAGAAAATTGGCTCCTATATCCAAAAATTTAGGTATCAGCCTACCTGCCAATGCCAAGGCTAAAACCAGCAAGTCTTTCCCAATTTTCTATGGAGAGTAAAAGGAAAAAATTTATGAAATGTTGCAGTTTTGAAAAGCTCCGGGCTGCCAGACTGCTAACTTTGTCTCTCGCACAGAAAAATTCCATGCGCACTTAAAATCTTCAAGCTCACAACGCTATTTCAAGGAATGTCATGCGCGCATTTCTCAGTAAGATTTGAAATTTAGCAAACAATTAAGTATTTTTGCAAACATTTAACCAATTACTTAACAATTTTTGCAAGCTCATCCATGTGCATGTTTATCATTTGCAAAAGAAAACTTCTCAAGTTTTACGCCACNAAAACCAGCAAGTCTTTCCCAATTTTCTATGGAGAGTAAAAGGAAAAAATTTATGAAATGTTGCAGTTTTGAAAAGCTCCGGGCTGCCAGACTGCTAACTTTGTCTCTCGCACAGAAAAATTCCATGCGCACTTAAAATCTTCAAGCTCACAACGCTATTTCAAGGAATGTCATGCGCGCATTTCTCAGTAAGATTTGAAATTTAGCAAACAATTAAGTATTTTTGCAAACATTTAACCAATTACTTAACAATTTTTGCAAGCTCATCCATGTGCATGTTTATCATTTGCAAAAGAAAACTTCTCAAGTTTTACGCCACGCTACTTGTTTAAAGACAATAGGTCTATTGTTTTACCATTGTTCTTGACGTCACTCCACGCCAAAGATATTTGGCATAACATACTTTTTTCCAGCATGTTCATGCACTTTGTAAAGCCATAGTGGAATCGAGGTAGAACCGCCCGCCATATGCATCCACCAGGAATATTTTCCGTACGCCACAAGGTAATCCATAGCTTATTGTTCCCCTATATATGATTTAGAGATTTAAGGCTTTGAGTACGTTAAATTCAAGGTCCTGTCCGCCATAAAAATATGGCGGAAACCCCCTCGATTCCAGTATGGCAGCAAAGAAAGCAGTCTCACTTAGGTTGGACGCATTTTATTTTAATAGCAATTAGGAATTTGCTAAGAGGAGAGGCCACACCCCAAGCATCTGATTGAACGAGTCCTGATGTGACGAGCATGCCTTTAGCCTAAAATTGGTACAATTGATATAATTTTTCAAGCTATAGAATGTTGTTGGTTGCCAAAATGATTATGTTTTGTTTGATATTTTGTTTATTTCACTTTCGTTTTCAACAAAAATGATTTCAAAATGTATACCATCTTCTGTGGCATTGAATGAGCCTTTTGAAATTGATTTCAAGATTCTTGCTTCAGCTTCACTCAAAGAATCACTCTTCCCATCACGAGGGAGTTGCTGTTCTGCAGCCATGTCCGGATCACGAGTGCCTAGGCCATACTCCTCACTATCTCGATGATGCACTTCTGGCCGTTCGCTTCCACTTCTTGGTGCTGCCATTTCTTCTCCTTGCCTCATGCCAAATAAACTGCTGAATACCATCTTTGAATCTGACTTTATTTCACCACATACCCATCATCTCGGAGCCCTAAGATTTCCTGAAGATTGTTCCTCTGCGCCAAAAGAATGGACACTGCGTCCGCAAAAAGGTAGAAGACTTTCCAGATTCAATACAAAAGTCCTCACCTTGCCAATGTTGTTGTTGCTACTATCATTCATTGTTGTAATGACATCGACTTGGAAGCAAGAGACTTATGTAATAAATCTAAAAACTTTCAATCCAATTCAATTTAGCCTTACTTGGATTTCTAATCCAATTCAATCATGCGCTCGAGGCAAAATACAGATTGACAACTAATCAACAAAATGGCGGCTCAGAAAATAGACATCTTGAAGGACAATCTAATGTTTGAACGAACACATGCAGACCTTGGAAGAATTGAGAAAACTAAAGGGTAAGTAAGAAGGAAGAATAAAGAAATCTCCTTTTCTTGCTGCTCTCCTCAGACACAAAAGTCTTTTGATAACCAAGAAAAAACACTTTCTTCCGTGAATGGAATGGAGACAAAAAGGCGAAAAACAAAAGGGAATTGAATAATTCGTTCTTGAGTTATTTCGTCTAGAAACTCACCTCCCGCCAGTGGTCTCGTAATCATCAGATGCCAGTAACAGAATGATGTGTGTGGTGCAGAGTATCTCACTCGCACCCTCAGAGAGCTCTTTCAATGTAATAATAATAATAGGTTATTCAAAATAGACAGCGGAGAATGAAGAAATCTCGTTGTATACACGGTGTATGGTGCGCCACACTCACTCTAAAAATTAGAAAGAACCATAAATAAAATAATTTGGCGTGAAGCTGTGGCGTACGGCGTACACAGATTCCACCAGGGTATACATCCAAGATCTCATATAGAGAGGTGCCATACTCTTCAACCTTGGCCTGGAAAAGATGTAGAAGGAGATCTAACATTAAACAATTTGAGTACAAAGGGAAAAATCTTAATCTGTTAATTCATAGTTATTTACTTGTAATTTGCAATAAATTTCCCAGGGCGATACTCAATAAAGTCTTGGACAAGGATTTTCATGTAAGCAGATTTTACTTCTGCCAAAGAAGTAATATGCCTTTAATTTCAGTCAATTTGAAGCAAAATAAAGAACAACGTCAGGAAGACTCCTGACCCCAAAAATAATAACATGTCAGTTTATTTGAATCCAAATAGACAAAAATGTTACTTGTAACCCAAAAAATAACAGCAAACTTGTCAAAAAGTTGTGTCATATTGGCAAATTTATTGTTGACACTGATTCTCAGCGATGACCAGACTGGAAAGTTTGCTGTGCGTGGCCGATTTCTCTGCCGCGCACTTTAAATATCAGCTGCGGGCCTAGCCGCGAAATTTTCGTAAAACAACAAAAGGAAACAATACGCCTATTGTTTACCAACACAAATACAGCCGCGCAAACGATTTGAATGAAGAAGAGATCCTCCGCGCATTCTGCAAACTTTCCAATCTGGAGCGATGATAGCATCCATTTATTTTCCCAACAAAATTCATTTTATTTAACTTTAAGTTACTGTTCATGCACTAATTAATTGATTAATTGATTCAATTTTTAGATAGTGGGCTTGAATTAGCTTTTATTTTATTGCTATTTTTTATATTTATACCTACTTTAGATAAATTGATAATAATAATGATAATAATAATAATGCCCTTCAATCATCAATCAAAGAAATCCCATTAATTTATTCATTTTTTCATTCATTCATTCTTTTGTTCATTCATTTAATGATTTATTCATTCATTCATTCATTCATTCATTCATTCATTCATTCATTCATTCATTCATTCATTCATTCATTCATTCATTCATTCATCTGTGTATGCAGCATTTGATGAACAGCAGCACCCTTTAAAATGGAGTTCCACCTTCAACATTCATTGTCATTTGGTGGAAGGTGATTTGTCTTTTTGATTACCTGAGTTGCATTCACATTATACTACACACTTACATGATCACAAGTTTTCTTTGATGCATTTAGTGAAATGAATAAAGATAAACAACCAAAAGAACATAATGATAATGAGCTACACTCAAAACATTGCGTTAAATTTAAATTTTGTAAAGTAAAAAATATTCTACTTTACTTGGTTTGTAAACCACCATGATGTCTGGAAAACAGTGGCTGAATTGTTTTTCTTTTTCAATAGTACAGGTCTTTCTCAGAATAAACTGATCTTCTTGCCAAAGAAGTTTTAAGAATTCTTGAGAGTATTTTTAGTTTCTTAAGAATTAATGTTTAAAAAGATTTACAGTCTTTCATATGACTCAAGAATTCTTATAAGAAATGCGAAGAATTCTTGAAAATTCTTAACAAGTCTTAAGAATCCTGGAGAAGTCTTCTTGTTAATGTGCACAAGGCCTGTAATGTACTTGGATAAAGCAGAATCTGCCATGTACATCCAATAAAGCTTACAATGCCTGCCAAAAGTCTTGGAACACCTCAGCTAATCTTGCCTTGTTATGCGATTTCCCCCTCTTCCCCTTAGAACAATGTTGTTCTGTGATGATAAAATAAGGATGACGCGACAATTCGCGACTCTGATGAAATGCTACAGTAGGACAATAACCTTGCAACTCAACATTGTTTGGGGGGGAGGGGGTGCCTCAACTAATCTCTACTGATAGAATTGCGGAAAAGTGTGTCATTATCAAGAAATGGCCTAAGTGTTCCAAGGACTTTTGGCAAGCATTGTAGGTGTATGAAATATGTAGTTTCACAAAGACCAAGCCTGTTCAACTCATTCCGTAGTCAGAGCTTACCAGTGATTTATAACTCCAAAGTTTTCTAGGGTGATTAATGTTCTAACTTTTTATTTCAGGGGAAGATCATATGCATATTTGTTGGTGGTTGGGAAATTTTTAAATGCTTTTGGAATATTTCTATGCTATGGAGTGTTGAAAGATGTCTCATTGCTACAATTTCTTTTTATTGTCAAAATAATGTAAGTATTATGCTTTTCATTGGTATAAAAAAAATCATCAAAACTCTTCTGTAGTAAAGAATATAAAAATTGCTTCCAATGATTCTACCATTTATTTTATATATCCATTTGTTAAATTCCTGCATTTTGATGGTCATTTTTTTATGAGAGTTGATGAACAAAGTTTGCACATATCAGAAATATCCTGATAGACAACTCACAATTGTGCAGTGAATAAAATGAGAGGCAAAATTAACTAGTTTTTGTTACTAAAGATGAAGTTTTCTAATCATTTCTGTGAAAATGATGGTCTTCTATTGTAAATTGGCCTAAACAGTTATGATGTGCTCAAAGTATTGTTTTGTGGGAATATTTACTGCAGAAAATGGTGTTACTATTCATTGTTGCTTGTAGAGAAGTGTGTATATTTTTATGTATGATTGTTGCTTGGATAATTTGATTCCTTCTGATTTTGTTCCTGGTTTCTTTACATTCAGAGTTTCATGTATATGTGTGGTACTTCAAAGACCATTCACAACTGGCAAAAGAGTTTCAAGAACACAGGTTTGTCAGGAAAAATCGTTTTTCTTGATGATAGCTGTAATCCACCATCTGAAAGCTATGTCAATAAGTTTAAGTACAAATAAAATGTCTTTGAATTGTTATTTGAAAATGCTTTATACCACCTGAAAATTTGCACAGGCATCAATTTTAATGATTTAGCTTAATAATTGTTTAGTCTAATGTTTAGTCTAATGATTGAAACTTTGAACTGATAACCTGGAACTATGTTTTTTTGGAAATTATTACCACATGAAGTTTCTGATTTCTGCACATGAAATAAAGAGGTAAACAGCTTTTGTTTAATGTTAGAACTGTTTTCAGTTCTATCAAAAATAATCTCAAGTGCTCATAAAACTGAAAATTTAAATTGACTTACGAAATTCTGATTTTATTTCAGTGGAGAGCAATCATATTTAGTTCCATTTGCAACATTGTCATTTTGTTGCTGTGGCTAGATGCACTTAGTATCTGTGGCCCGTTAAGGTGAGCTTTTATTGTTTTGTTTTCCTCATAAACAACGTACTGTATAAATATACAGTACAATTTTAACAGTTATAAACTATCAAGCGTAGGAAAAAGTAAAACTATAGGTGTCCTAAAAATAGAATTGATTTTTTGATTTTGTCAATGTTTTGATTAAAATCGAGTTGTGTTTATACCAAGCGTTGTCCTGTAGTATTTGCTTATCTTACTTTTTAGAACAATCCTACTTTATCAGCAAAGTGATACAGTTGTACTTGCTAGCGTTGGAATAATATTCCAGGGAGCAGCTGGATTTTCTTCAAAGGTAGAACATGACAGATTTATCATACTTTTGTTTTCAAAGAATACTTTTCGAGTTTGTTATAACAATGCTTCTGTTTAGTCTTTTGATATTTATACTTCAGGAGATCAAGGGTGTGCACACTTCCTTATTTGGTGTGTTTTAATATCAGATATATGAATTTGTTCTAATTAATGTCAATATGAATTTTCGTTTCTTTCTATTGAAACAATTTTAATTTTCTTGGGCAACTGTTGAAATTTAGGAATTTAGCACTGTTTCTGGGACAAAGTCTGTTTATCGAAACATCTTTTTCCACCCTCATCGAATAAGAATTCCATTACCTCCAATGTCTAAGTGCTTGTAAGTACCCTTTTTATTAGCCATGTTCGAAGGGAACATATTGTGTTTATTTATGTTTATTTACAAACATCATCGAATCGCTGTTGATTGATAATGATACTTCATAAATGATCTACAATGCTTAACTTGCCAAAGTTCCACTCTGTTCAACTTAGTTAAACGGCTGCCCTTTACGTTACTTACAGAGCCTATTCTTGTTGGCTGGGTCTTGCCTTCTTCAGTTGACGATAGCATGAATGGATAGATTTAACATCCACCTTTATTTTTCTCAGATTCGAGGAGCAAGCTTCTTTCTACTTGGTTTGCTCTTTCTGTTATTTTTCGATCATGACGAAGAACACAAGCACAGCAGCCATCGTATCCTTTTGTTTTGCCATAGTCTGTTTCCAAACTTTTTAGATGCAGTGTGGTAAACTCTAGGAGTGGATAGGAAGGTGGGACCGTGTACTTAGTACCTTAAGGGTCCTTTTACATAATAAACTCAAGCCGATTTGAAATTTCACCCCGATCTGAGTTGAACTCGGCGTCTGGTCAAAGCCCTTATAATGTTTACATGGAAAATGCAATTTCTAAGTCGAACCGGGGTGAAACTCAACTCGGCATTTCAAATCGGTTATGATATAATATGATATAATTATTTATACACGATACAACCCTTCAGCTACAATATAATAAATACAAATAGAATAAATACATTGGTTAATATAAAGTAAAAATTAAATAACGTAAGGTGCTGTTCTTCCAGGGGGTCGTGTTTTTAAATTGACGTTTTCAGTCAGCTCTTCAAGTACTCCTTTAGTTCTTTTTTAAAGCGACTAATAGTGGGGAGTTCTCTAATATTAACTGGAATATCGTTCCAAACTTTCACAGCAGAATAGTAATAACCTTTTTTCGCATGTTCCGTATTTAGTCTAGGAATTAGAAGATCTCTACAGTGCCTTGTTGCATAGTTTGACTGCGAGGATCTTTGCTGAAACTTATCCCAGAGGCTTTCAGGGCTTAATTTGTTCATAATCTTATATGTCATGACCGATCTATCAAAATGAATAAGATTTTCAACGCTCAGCCAGTCACATGACCAGTTATCCTTGAATCTGGCGCTTTCTATTATTGACCGAGCCCTGTCCTGTAGACGTTGGAGGTTATCAAGTTTTGTTTTAGGAAGGCTGCCCCAAATAACATTAGCGTAACGTAGATGGCTTTCGACAATGGCGTAATAGACACTACATAGCTTTGTTTGGGGAATTATATTTTTTAATTTCTTTAGTGACGCGAGCCCTCCACAGATTTTACCCTTCACAATTTTGTATTGCTCGTCCCACTTTAGATTTTCGTCGACAGTTACACCTAGCGATTTCGTCTTCGTGACACGCTTGATATCAGAGCCATTTAACGTGAGCGTACTCGAGATATTCAGCGCGTTTACTTTACGAGAGTGGCCTATTACCATGTATTCTGTCTTTGCGGGGTTAGGACTTAACTTATTTATTCTCATCCACTCAGAGAGGTTGAGCAATTCCTGTTGTGCCTCGAAGACCAGTTTCTCAACATCATCCGACGCAATCGTTACACTGGTATCGTCGGCATAGATATTAGGTTGAGTTTCTCATGTTAACAGACCCTAAGAATGGTAATATAAAAGATTAGTGGATAAATTTATACGAAAATTTTTTTCAGCAAAAATCTCGAACAAAGTTTCAGTCGAATTTTTCCTTCACTTAATCATAAAGAAAGAAAGTTTTAAGGTTAACTATCTAAGCAAAGCCTCCAGGTTCAGTGTTTTCCGCTCTATCTTTTGTTTTATCTGTTGATGATACTTGATGTTTTATATTTGTGTAGAAATTTTCCTTGACTTGGATTTAGCTGAAGGAGAACATAAAAGCGACATTTTCCATTATCTTTATCATTTTGTGGTCTGGCTTGGCCTACCGGACCACAAGGTAAGAGCTTTTACCTACATGTAAAATCAAAATTCCTGCTTACGAATTATTAAACTTCCCTAGCCCCTCTGTTACGGTGACACCTCATTAAGGCAGACGCTATTGATTCCATTATCGTCTGTTTGGGAGGGAGCGCTGTATAGAAAAATATTGCATGGATTTCAAGCCAAACCCGTTGGATATAAACGAGTATCAGCGACTTTTGCATGGCTCGGAGAAGGTCTTGTTAGAGCATATTTGATTATATGATCAGATGAAATGCAATAAAAAACTAGATTGTGAAATTGTATTTCTCTTTTAAGGGACCAGTAGAGCGGACGGCTATATGACGTTTATGAAGTGGAAGAAGGGCCTAGCCCCTTTAGACATTAGTAATTCCCGCTCCTAAAGCGTTCCTAGTAATCAGTTGTGCTATTATCTCTCCTCTAGGGTGGAATTTTCATCCTACTCTTCGTGTCAATATTGAGAGTATTTTACAATAGCTATTTCAGGAAATTAGCATTAGATGTTGGAGGTGAGTTTTTATTCTATTCTATGAAAATATGAAACTTTTTATCAGATCACTACCTCTCCGAGATTGAAAATCTTGCTCATGCCGAAATATCATTTACTTCGTTGCTTCCTCTATGTTTCGTTGGGCGGATCAAAAGGTGATAAAACTCAAAATGATGCTTTAATTTGTTGTTAGATTGTCTAAACTTTACAAAGTTGTTAATTTGCAGCCTATTCTTTTTGCCATATATTATTTTCGCAGCATAAGGGTACGGTTTCCTTGAATCTTGTACTATGTCTTCAGTTTCATTGTATTTTTCTGTTTCACAAATTCATTGTAACAAATTCCTTGCAGTGTCTCACGATATGGACCTACTTTGGAATATTTCATGTTCTCTTCTAGGTACCAAGCGTTTAAATTGTTTGGTGAATTTAACAGAGACAGTGTTATTGATTCCATGGGTAGTTGCCAGTGTCCTTATGAAGGTACGTCTATCAGCATGTGTACGTTGAAAATATCGGCATGAAGTTTCTAGTTAGTTACAAAAAATTCATCCTATTTTTGGAACAAAGTTTGCTGGATTCAAGGATTATGGAGAAGCATGCTGCATCAGCGTTTGGACAGCATCAGCTGCATCAGAGAGCGTGTCCAACGTTTAAAATGTTACTTGATCAGTTCTAGGCATGACTGTTCTCGGAAAATGTGGTTTCAAAATGTATGTCGAATTTCTCAGTCCGGATCAAACAATTACCATCTTTTCCAAGTTTAAGTTTGGCAAGATATAACGGGCAGATGACCAGCTTGTTTGAAATTAAATTTTAAATCTTATTGTTCAAATAATGACTTGCTTCTTCCTTTTTCGAGTAAACGCTGAAACCAATGTTAGTCAGTTTTCAGGAAGCTTGGCACGATTTAACATGTGAAATTTTGTTTTCATTACCTGGTAGACAACTTCAGTTTCTTGTTGTGTAAGCATACAAGCATGCCATTTTTCTCAAGCATGCAAGTCTAGGATGCCCTTTACATGAGAAATTTCAGCCTGTGCTGAGTTCAACACGGGCTGAGTTTAGACAGCATTGCTTATTTTTATTTGCGTTTACATGATGTCTCAACACGGGCTGAGATAAGGTCACGTGATATGAATGCGGCTGCAAACAATAGAAGCAGGAATGCGAGCCCCATTCAAAAAGTTGAATGATTCCGGAAATAGATTCGATCTCCTTTGTTCACATTATAATCTTGTGATTTCAACACGCCCTGAGCTGAAATTATTTGCGTTTACATTAATATAAGCTCTGGTCTCAACCTGTGCTGAAATTTCAGCACGGCTTGAGTAGGCGAGTTGAGTTTAGCCCGTGTTGAGTTTCAACTCGCCCTCCTTCATGTAAACGCGATGAAGGCTTAGACCGTCAACCGAGTTGAAGCTCAGCACGGGCTGAAATTTCTCATGGAAAGGGCCTAAAACAACATAAACTTTATGATATTTTTCTCGATTATTATCCTCGATTTATGAAATTCTTAAGCTTTGATTTAACTTTATACATTTTGAACCCTTTATTTGAATTCTAAAATTTATTTCTCCTTTCTTTATTAGGATGGTGGTTTTCCTATTCCAAACCTCATTCCAATCGTCACAGTAGCATTCATTGTGTTCGTTCTTGATTTTTACATCGAATCAATCTCATCAGCCAGACTTGATTCACATATTTCATCGAGAATTAGTTCTATTACGTCATTTGTATCAGCTTTGGTTATAGCATTCTTTTGGGAGCATGTTCCTTACGTTACGTTAATGCCATATGAGATACGGAAACATGGCTTGGCTGCTGGGGCTGTTTTTGCAACGATCTGCTTTATTGTAGGTAAGTGTCTTAGCGAATATTGTGTACAATTGAAATACAAAATTGTGAAGGCGAAGTTGCGGTTTTCAGCGCCAAGCGCTGGGATCGCAGAAGTTGCTAAGCGCTAATCGAATCCGCGACCCCTTGTCATGACGCTCAAATTTTACCAGGTTTCTTCACTCAGAAAGCAATTGTAACAGAGGTCAAATATATTTCGTGCTACAAAAGACATTTTGCAGCAAAGTTAATGCAAAAGTTAATGCAAAGTTTCGTAGAAAAATTTCCTGGGAGTAAAGTCTCTACCATGAATTTATTCCCATAAAAATTGTTTTAGTGTTTCATGAAAAATTGTTGCACTTCCGTCCCTACGTTACATTTTCTAGCGTTGGTCAAATCTTTGGAAATAGTTATGAATTTCGCTAATAAGGTGGTTAGACCTCATTAACAAAGTCTGTTGCTTCCTTTCCCAAGGTTTTGTTTGCAAAAGTGTATCATGGAAATATGAGGTGACCCAAACAATTAATCTGGCGAATTACAACCAGCTTCCAGAAATCGAGCCCTCTTGAAAATCGGTTTATTTCAGCCACCATTCGGAATGTTTATGCATGAGTTGATACAAGGTCCATTTGAGCTATGGCTACCCTCTGAAAATACCCGTTTAAAAAAAATGTGTCGAGCTTTAATTGCTCAGCCAGTAGTAGATGGTAATGGCCAGTCCTTTTACAAAAGCAGTGGCGGACACTTTGCCAAATATTGGGGGGAGGGGCGAAGCTATTGTTTCGGTTAAAAAGCATTGTTTATTTCTATTGTTTTCAAACAAAAGGTCATTGTTCTTCCCAACATTGGGGAGGCGACCGCACGCCCTCGCCCCCCCTAGTGTCCGCCACACTGTACAAAAGCTTGAAAAATCTGGGCTTATGAAGCCGATTTCTTTTTCAGCGACAAGAATCCTCACTCGCCCTGCCCAAGTCAAGCCAGGAATGTCAAAGGGAATGTTCGTTGGCTATTCAAAAGGAGGCTTGCCTCTTTATAGTTTCTCCGGCCCTGGTGGGGGATTGCCACAGTCTCCTGCTGCTGTGTTCAAGCAATATTTACGAAAAATTCTGGAAGCTTCGGATTCTAGAAATATTTTCTTTTATCTATGTTTAAATTTGGTAAGTTTTCATTTTGGAACATCATTCGGGAAGCACAGCTTGATAATAAATTTGATAAGAAGAAATGTGACGAAAATCATGATTAGGACCAGCCCAGCAGATGTTGACACAGATGACAATTTAGTTAACCATTTTCGATTTGATGAGACGTCTCCATATAATAATTTTATTATATGGAGACGTCTCATCAAGTCGAAAATGGTTAACTAAATTGTCATCTGTGTCAACATCTGCTGGGCTGGTCCTGATCAAGATTTTTGTCAGATTTCTTCTTATTGTTAGTTTCAATGTCGACCTCATTCGCTGCTAAGATCTGCTTGATATTTGTTGTTGAGTCGACAGGACATTCTACTTCCTTGGGGAAATTAGCAAAATTTGTTGTCTCACCTTAGTTGTGTCTTAACATATTTCAACTGGTCAGTTGCGTTTGAACAATATTTGATGATAAAAAGGCTTTGCTATTTATGTCTCTCCGGTAACCCAACTCAAACGACGTATTTTGATAACCCATTTTAGTGAGATGAACTGCCACATCTAAGTTAAATAAATGAATCTATACTTAACTGTAACAGTTGCATTGTTCATTGTCGACTTTTCGTCAACACCGATAATTTTTTATGCACTCGCGGTATATTATTAGCAATATTCCTTGCATTGTTACTAGCATTGAGATATCCTGTTATGCCTAAAATTTGAAAGTCGTTTCCTGAATGTAAACATCCACCCTTTCTTTTTAGATGTTCACTGGTGTCGAATTGATGTATGGTGTTTGGACAAATAGTCTTGGATTAATATCAGATGGTTTTCATATGTTGTTTGATTGCTCTGCATTGGTGTTAGGCCTTGCTGCTTCATTGATGTCTAGATGGAAAGCAACAAAAATGTTTTCTTTTGGGTGAGTATTTTGTGTGCACTTTTTTTTATCTGTGTGAAACGAAGTCTCTGCCCTGTTTTGAAAGAGGCCCCCCCCCCATAGTACCCCTGGATAACGGATTCACGAGTCAATTTTTCGTTTTTCACGCCATCACGGACTATAAACAGCATTTTCACGATCACGTTGCAAAACTTAGGAATGCTGTAGTCAGATTTGTGTTTTTATTTGAATAACTGGCAAATACATTTCGTAGCTTAAGAATCAAATCATTGCCAAGAACTTGTGATTTTTGGTTTGTGATTAACTTGAAAATACGCAAGAAAGTAAGAAAAGTTTATATCAGCGATCAAGATAAATCAATCAATCACGTTCTTAAAAAGTCCATTTCACGAAATAACAACCAAATTTTTATCAAATCACGCTGCACGAAGGAGTCTCTGATCACGAATTCACGAGCCAATAATATCACGAAATCACGCACGTAAATTTGCCAAATAACGCTTCACGTACAAATATTGTGGGGGAGGGGGGGGGGGGAGGGCTCTTGAAATATAAGGTCATACGTATGGGATTGATGGACAGATACATAGAGTAGGCTTAATAAGTCATGCATTACAAATATCTACCTGCCAATTCACGAGCAAATGCAAAAAATATACAGAAAAACGTTTCTGAGTATCTTATATTTCAGTAAAAAAGGTCCTTGCTGGTGTAGATGCCATAGATGCGCGCTGTAGAAACAGATTTTATATTGAAACTCATCTGAGATATGAATCCAAATGTCGTTGATGGTTAGATGATGTCCACAAATAGGTTCGCGACCGAAGATTTTCTTTCTTCTGAAGATTATAGCCACAGAGCAAGGAACAGACAAGTTGTTTAAAGAAATAACCTTTCTTGTTCAAATTAAAGTTTTTTCATTGTAGAAATTTCATTTTTTTCTTTCCCATAGGTATGGTCGTGTAGAAATCATAGCTGGTTTTGTAAATGGACTCTTCTTGGTAGTCATAGCATTCTTTGTATTTATCGCTGCCTTGCAAAGGCTGTTGGATCCTCCTAAAGTTAACACTGAAAAACTTATGGTAAGGCTTCATGAATGTAGAATTATCTTAATCATGATTTATCTCTGAAAGTGATTTGTTCTTGATACAAGCGCACAAAGAGATACCCTTTCTTAGAAGATTTTTGGCAAAAATCTTTATAAGCTACCGGGTGAGTCAGAAAAAACAATCCCCGTTTGAAAGGCCACTGCTCCCTGGACATCAAAACAATAATGTTGACAGATACATTATTTAATCGTTGACATCCTCAAATATAATTTAAAATCTACCTGACCGAAATCGACCACTCCGTTCTGAAATTATGAGCGTTTTCTGGAGAAAGCCCCTTCAAGAAACCTTCAAAACAGGCCTAATCACGAGCAAATCTTCCAAATATTTCTGCCTTACAGCAATGACTTGCACACTTGCACATGCTTTAGCAAGTGTTATCCTCTTGGGAGGATAAAATTTCCGAGAATAATGCTGTTATGTTCGCAGGGATGGCACTTTAACCCTCCCAAAAGGATAAGACGTGCGAAAGCATGCAGAAGTCATTGTTGTAAGGCAGAAATATCACGGAAATTTGGTCGTGATTTTATGCCATTTTTGAAGGTTTCTTGGAGGGGCTTTCGTGAAAAAAATCCCCCATAATGTCACAATGGAGTGACCGATTTCATTCAGGTAAAATTTAGAATTTATTTGAACATGTTCACTATTAAAAAATATAATTACCAATATTATTGCCTCGATATCCAGGGAGCAGTGTCCTTTCTAACGCGGATTGTTTTTTCTGACTCACCCGGTATACCATACTTTTTTCTGAATAACCCGATGTTGCTTTTAAAGCATTTCCCGATGCACTTACGTTAGATAAGTGCAAATTAGAAAAAGTGTCTTGTTCTTAGAATCTTCTAAAGGACAATTCCGGGGTTTGTAAAATTAATGTTAATAGAAAGCAAACTTACCATCTCCAGAATTAAATGACAAACTTTTTTCCACATTTAGACTTGTGTTTCGGATGTCAATTCAATAAACATCTTAGTAATTTAGGCCAAATGTCGCCATCATGCGTCTCCATTTTTCCACGATTACACGATAAGGAGGCTAGTCGCGATTCAGAGGCGAGAAAACAATAGGGCAGCCTCATTCTCGTGTTGAACGTGACGTCAGAATGCTCTGAACTTGTGCTTACTGACGTGACGTCACTACGCATTTATCGCAGATTGTAAAAGGTAATTTCGCAGAGAAGAGACAAAAAAGGTTGGAAAAAAGTACGATAAACCATTCATAACAGTATAACCTTCATTTTATCATCAGTTAATACCAACCCCTGAATTGTCCTTTAAGCGTTTCAACGTACATCATTTTGCCTATATACAGAAACTGCACGTGCAAAATGAAATCGATTACTTGAAAGATCTCATCATTCTTTTTCTTATTGATAGGCTGTTTCAGTGCTAGGTCTCTTCGTTAATCTAATTGGAATATTCGCATTCAGTCATGCACATTCACATGGTGGTGTGGCATGTGATCACAGCAAGAGCGAGGGAGGCCATTTTGGGCACAGTCATCATGATGATCAAGATCATAGCCATGGTAAACACGGACACAGCCTTGGGTCTCATGGGCACAGTCATGGTAATAAGGGCAACAGTCATGGATCACATGGGCATGCACATGGAAATACGAAGAAACAATCAAAGGGGACCACAAACATGCAAGGTATAGTCTATATTTGATTAGTGACGAGACCTTCTTTTGATGTGCAAACTAAAGAATGGCAAATAGAATAGGCCTGAGCCGTTTAAATGAAAGCTCAAAAGGCGGCATGCGTACAACCTTTAACTTATGGTCTGTACGTGCTTGGTGAGGCAAAAAATGTGCAATTTTGAAGGTGCGAGGAATTGATTATCAAATACAATTTTTGGCCACACCGCCCCTAGACTTGCTGCTTATGTCCTCGATAAAGCTCTGTTGTCATTTGATATTCAAAATTTGATATGAAAATGGCATCACAAAGCTAACTAAGAGTTCGATTTTTTAGAAATCTAATTGCACTTAAACTGAAATTTTGTCAAGCCTGTACTTCATCATCGCTTTGAAATAAGAAAGAATCGTTGTTGAAATCCGTTTGTGACACAGTCGAGCATAAAGAAGTACAAACTAAGCATAAAGAAGTACTTGTGACACAGTCGAGCGGAGTAGTCATGGTCTCCTGCTCTCCCTGGTATCGCCCTTGTAGTGTAGTAAAGTAGTTTGTAAGTAGTGTAGTAAGTAGTTTGTTTTGTAAAATTTTATATTGAATATAAAAAAAAAAAAAGCATAAAGAAATTTTGAAGATCAGCAGCATGATAGAATTTTAATGATTTCGCTATAAAGTTGCCAAATTTTTTGGTCCAAGATATTGTGTGCCAAGGCGTCATTAATAACGAATGTATCTCTTTCATTTAGGTGTCTACCTTCATGTTGTTGCTGACACCCTGGGCAGCGTTGGCGTGATAGTCTCGTCGTTTTTAATTCAGCAATACAAATGGTATATTGCAGATCCAATCTGTTCATTGTTTATTGCAGTGATGATATTTTTAAGTGTAATACCATTATTGAAACAGAGCTCACATGTGTTGTTACTGAGAATACCAGAGGAGTTGGAAATATCAATATATGAAGCGCTAGAAAAGGTGAGTGGACTTTATAAATGTTTAAAGGGTTTTTCTTTTTACTGAAAAATTGAGGCATTTGCTTCCTCTGAAGAACGACCAGTGAGATTTGCTTAAACCATGGGCGTTAAGAAACGTGGTAGTTGTTGTTCCTACAGCAGTGTTGTTTCTCCCTGTTTCCCTGTGCCCGGTTTTCCTTGTATCCATGTGTCCTGCTTCACGGGCATAGGGACACAAGGAGGAAAGCTTCTACAGGAACAACTACCGCGTTTCTTAAAGCCCATGCTTAAACGCGAGATGATGCAGTCAGAGAGGAGAACAAATTTTAGCTTCACCGCAAGTAGTTTTTTATATAGCAAATTTACAAAAATCTTTATTTTTGGAGATCATCAACAGCATTCTTGGTATCATCCTGTGAACAGAGAACATTACTGGACAGTCAGAGGATGCATAGTCCCTATTTCTAATTGATGGAACCAGTCTTCAAAATTATTCTGCCCTTAGAACTTTCGCTTATTAGTTGCGAGTTTGATTGCCCGTTCCTTGTCCGTTCCTTGTCTGTTCGATGGTATTGCCAGATAGTTTTTAGAGCTATTTTCGCATGCTAGGTTATCCTTACGTACGTTCAAGTCTTCTCTCTCGTCGCTCGCGTCCTATTTTTAAATGACCTGTAGACTTTCAAAGCTCTCTAGGTTCTTTGATAAGTCCCTAACCGGTCAAATTGGGTACCAATTAATTATGGGGGGTAGGCGATACATGTGAATTAATCTGAATTTGTAATCTAAGAAAATCTTCTATAATTACAAAGTGAATATTTCTGAGCTTCAAGAATGTTAACAGTCAGTATTTAATACCATATTGTGAAAGCTTATATTTCTCATTCTTCTGTGTTTTAGGTTTTATCAGTTGAAAATGTATTATCATATAAAGATCAAAGCTTTTGGCGTCACTCAGCTGATTTGGTTGCTGGAACGATACACGTTCAAGTCACTCCACCTGCAATTGAACACAGAGTAACCCAACAGGTACAGGCATTAACATGACTATTAATACTTCACTATATTATACCATTGCAAGAAATGTACTTTTTATTGCAGCAAACCACACAGAAGTTTTGTAGCAATTTCTGCAAAGTATTGTACTGAAAGTTACTGGGTAGTAAAAGGCTGCAACTGTTTTCAAATCAAAGTTTGATTATTTTAACGATCTTCAAACTTCTTGTTTTCACTATGTGTCAAGAACCAAGTTGATTCGAAAGATATTGCTAAGTCTAGACGTGTGGGAGTTTTCGTTTTGTAGTTATCATCACTTTCCGACATCAATTCCAAACTATATCTAACAAGTAAAGTTTCCTGTGATCAAAGCAAAGACAACCAAATCAGTGCCAACAAAAGTACCTCCCCAAAGAAACATGCATCCAGATCAGAAAGCTGTCTTTGCAGACTGCAAAAGTAGTAAATTCATTGGCGCACGGTTGCCGAAATTTGAGACTATACAGTGAACAGAATAAGAGCGTTGATATTGTAAGAACCTTATTTCTAATTCCTAGCTTTTCTTTGTAGATCACCTCAATATTCAAGGAACATGGTGTCGGTAATATGACTGTACAAATAGAAAAAGAATTTTTTTATCATAACCTTAACAAACTTTCAGGTAACAGAATTGAAAATGTAGAATTTCCAAAGCAGAGAACTATTAATGAATATGAAAGTATTAATATAGTTAAAGCAGTATAGTGGGGAATTTAAATTAGTGGTCTGGGTAGCATAATTTCCAAATCTTTAAACAGGTCGGTGTAAAATTCTGTGACCTATTTCTTTGAATGGAATGGCTTGAAAGAAACTTTAGCTACTTTGTAATAATTCTACCGTAGAAATTTTTAGAAATCTGCAATATTTTTCAGAAAAGAGTGTTTTTCGTCTTCTTGAAAGAAATTCGTGAAAGAATTCAAGAAAAATTTTGACAAAAACTTAAAACTATCGTAATTTCTTTAATTTTTTAGGAAACATATAATAATTTTTGAGAAAAACATAGTTTATGAATGTCTACAATATTGTATCAAGCAAAACTCTTTCACTCTTATGGTTTACGACTTAGAAATTTGATGACGTCACATCCTCAAATGAGTTGAAATATAAAATACGCTGTAATTTCGAAAATAGTCAAGATTTCTGAAAGTCCAACTGTAGAATAATAGCAAAGTTGCTAAAGTTCTTTTCAAGCCATTCACTTCAAAGAAATACGTCACAAAATTTTACACCGAGCTTTTTACGTTAATTTAAAGATTTGGAACCTATGCTGGTCTGGGTTATATATTTCGATATTAGTTAAGCCCAGCATAGGCTTCAAAATCTTTCAAAAAGATAATCCAAATGGCTATCAAATCTTTCTTTGGATTTAAAGGGTCTGTTTCAACCAGCATGCTTTGCACGTACCATCTCTTTGTTGGCCTTTGTTGTCGCCATTTTCGTGGGCCATGAAAATGGCGACAACAAAGAGATGAGACGTGCAAATCATGCTGGTTGAAACAGACACTTTAATAATGACTAAAAGGAACTTTGGTAATTTACTAAGAAAGCAATGGTTTATGAAGGGCTATGAAGCATAGCTTCCAAATCTTTAAATTGGCGTAAAAAGGTCGGTGTAAAATTCAGTGACTTATTTCTTTCAATCGAATGACTTGAAAGAACCTTTAGCTACTTTGCTATAAGTCTACCGTTAGACCTTTCAGAAATCTTCAATGTTTTCGAAAGTACAGCGTATTTCATATTTCAACTCATTTGAGGATGTGACGTCATCAAATTTCTAAATCGCAAGCCAGAAGAGTGAAAGACTTTTGCTTGATACCATATTGTAGACGTTCATAAACTATGTTTTTCTGGAAAATTATTCGATGTTTCCTGAAAAAGTTTAGAAATTACGTTGGTTTTAAACTTTTTCAATGTTTTTCTTGAATTCTTAAAAAAGAAGAAAAGCACTCTAATTCTGAAAATATTACAGATTTCTGAAAAGTCAAACGGTAGAATTATTACAAATTAGCTAAAGTTTCTTTCAAGCTATTCCATTCAAAGAAATAGGTCACAGAATTTTACACCGACCTTTTTAAATGTTTGAAACCTATGTTTCTCTTCTGGTTTACAATTTAGAAATTTGATGGCTCACAGTCTCAAACAATGTTAACGGTAGAATTACAGTCCCTAAAGTTTGTTTCAAGTCATTCAATCCAAGGAAAGATGTAATAGCGGGGATGGCTCAACGGTAGCGCGCTTGACTACCAACCTGAGGGTTGATGGTTCGAGTCCCCGCCCTGTCGAACCTGCTACGTGGAGTGAGGAGAGTCGCCAAATCTCTGTAATTCCAGGCTAAAGGAATCTCGAGGTGTGGTCACATCGAGAGGAAGGACCAAGACATTGCTCGTTAAGCTTAGCTTCTCAGTGTCCTAAAAAGTACCTTCGGATGCTAGGTAGCCATATAGAAAACAAAAACAAAAAAGATGTAATAGCCATTTACACTAGCTTTTGTAAAGATTTGAAGCCTTGCTAAGAAGCCCCATTCCTCTGAAGATATGTATTAGAGTGCCCACATTATCCATATCAGTCCATAGTCACTTACATCCCACATGCACAATCGTGGTACTTGTCAAAGTTCGTCTTTCACTGATACACTACAGCAGATCTCTTTAAAATTGTGTCATGCTATCAACATTTCCAGTCATTTGGAAAGTTGTGAAGGTGCTCCCACGACTTGAAAAACCCCATTGATACAATTTGCAGCGTATTTTTAATTGGGAGTCCTTTATCTCATCGAAGCTTTAACAAATAAAGTTTAAATTCGTTTTGAAGTTCTTTTTAGCGAATACTTCAGGAATCAAAACTTTGCTGTTAAAACTTTAAATCTTAGGGCGCTTCATCACAGGTTGGCAGGAAGGGTCCTTCTGTTTATTTGTAGTATACTTTTTGTCTTTGCTCTTGTCTCGTTTTTGCGCCAATGTTATGCCCAAGCAGAATAGATAACGGTGTTTCTTATACACTAAAGTCCTGTATAAAGAAACTGGATTTTGCAGTTTGACCAGTTTAGCCTGAAAAGTCTCTTATTACTTTTGTGTGTATCTTCCAAGGCATTAAATCCTCATCAGAACGTTTCACGAAGACACCAGTAGTATCTTTCAGATTAGATATAGGTAGTGTTTGACGTAGGGAACTCTTCTATTTGCCAGTTTTTAGGCTAAATACAGCGATTTTAAGGCTAAAGTTTCTTGAATCCAGTTTTTTTATGCGAGATTATAGAGTCACATAGAAATCTTCATATTTAGCTTATTTAAGTACGAAATTTCTGAATTTATTTCATTTTGTCACTTTGAATATAGTCCGTCTTTCCGTTGTAACTTTTCTGTGTATTCATTCATATGTGGATGGTTTGAAGGACCTCAAAAATGCTGGGAGGGTTGGAGCTCCAAACTTAAGAACGACATAGAACCTTTAAGAATTCTCAAAAATGCAAGCAATCTTCGTCTTTTAAAGAGCATGTATGAACTGTTTAATTCCGTCTATTTTTAGGCTTTTGAAATGAAAGTGTTTCATACATATCTCCGAAATGAAGGTAAACGGCGAAGATGAAGTTGCGTTATTTAGTGCCAAGCGCTGGGATCGCAGAAATAGAGAAGACCTAATCGAATCCGCAACCCCTTGTCATTGTGGTGGGGCTCGTACTGGACTGGGCTCGAGCAAGGCTCGAGTCCTGTCCTCCTGACTGTTCTAGCTGCAAAGTCATAGTATTTCTCCACTGCTCCAAAACACCTTCAGTCAGAGGATTAAGTGACAACCTTTCAGTAAAAGACAACCTTGCCAACATGTAAATGACTTTGCATTTCTTTGTGAGCACCCTTTTGTAGCACATTTGGGCACCGTTTCTTTTGGGCACATTTTTCGGGCACCTTTTCCTGGGCACATTTTCTTGGGCACCTGTAGATTATGAAACGAGGTCAACACCAAAACGAGGTACTTCCTCTTGTTTTGCAAGATGGCTGCCAAGGAAGCAGCTTTGGAGCTTCTTGGAAAAAATATCGTCCCAAATAGCGATGCAACGAGCTTAAATGATGATGAAGAAACCTATGCAATTGTAAGAAAAATAATCGTGATATTATCAGAGGCAAAGGTGAACTTCACAGAACGAAATGACGTCAATATACTGAAGGGATTTGTGTTGCTTGTCAGTGGGCAGGTTGACTTGCCAAATGGCCTAGTCAAAAGCGTCCATGTTCAAAATGAGTTTTTTGGGGCTTTGATGTCGAAACTGCTGCCATCAGTGAGTGAACCTACTTCAAGTAGAGCCAAGGGGATGGTGAAGCTAAAAAGCAAGGTGTTATTAAAGATATTGATGAAAGAATGGTCTCCACAAATCAACACAAGAGTAATCCTTGACCATGTTGAGTTGAATTTAGCAAATAAACACAATCTGCAAATTATACTTGGTGTGCTGCTTCACTGTTGTGCAGATAAGAACCAATTTGACATTGTTTCTCAGAAGTTTTTGCAGATCATGAAAAATTCAAATGTTAGCAGCCAGATTCACAGATTTTGCATCAATCTGTTTTGCTCCATCGAGAAGAAATCCTTGCTTTTTCAAGCCATTGATAGTGATCCAGAAGCCTTCCAAGGAGCCACAAGAAAGCTTTGCAATTGGTTGATCTACACACCATCGCATCAAGGTCTTACATCATCACAAACCAAAGCAACAAAGCCAAGTGTTCGAAAGAAGGTTAGAGTCTTCCAGACTTCTAACTTAATCTTTCAGGACATGATGACATGTAACAAGAAAAAATTTGAAAAGGAAAGTTTCGGAAAATTTTCAATGAAACTTATTATCTTGACAGATTTTATGAAGTTTCAGTGAAAGCTCTTTTGGAGGAAATTTTGGAATGGAGTCAATGTAGAGTGTGAAATTTCTTCAATTTTTAATTGGATGGGAAAACTTAGGAGATGCCAAAACAATACTCATTTCTTTGACAAAGAATGTTTCCTTTCCTTTCTTGAACAACTATCGCTTTATAGTGAAATATATTGCTCACATCTTTCTTAAATTTTTCAAGCAAAAGCCTCACTTCAAAGTAAAATGTTTCATTGCAACAAAATTTTTAGCACACTTTACTGTTGGTCAGAAAAGTTTCCAGCACTGCTTTGTCTGAAAGTTATCTTTCTTCATGAACTTGTCAGGCTGCTAGAAAACCACAGAGAAAAGCAGAGCCACTTTGACATGACTCATTTTGTATAAAACCTTTCAAAGAGAATATGCAATGGTAAATACGTACATAGGCAAGGCTTGTCAATAAAGAGAAAAAAATACTCAGACACAGCATTTTTTCTATGGCTATCCAAATTGCTCATGACGCGTGGCCAACTTCGATTTGAATGGGGTCTTTTTATATTTTGTTTCTCTTTGCAAATGCAAGCTTTTAACCTTCCACAAACCCTTTAGATAACCCTCCATAAGACATTGAGTACTTGTTTTCTAGATCACAGTTCAAGAGATTGATGGAAGTCCATCAAGAGATTTCTTCACATCTTTGAATGTTGCTTCAGTGTACAATACAGACCATTTTCATAACATTCATGCATTCGCAATGTTAAGGAAGTGGTTACTCACCCTGCAGAATTATGATGCTGCAACATGGAATAATGTTGTCTTGAAACTTTCCAGGTAAATACTGTACACTAGGTATTCTAGTACTTTGTCGTATTTTTAAATAATTATCAGTTTACATAAATACTTACAGTTGTGTTGTGTTATGTATTATCTCAAATTTTACTTGGAGAAAGCTAGATTCTTTGAAAAATGTTGGGGATTTCCTTATTTTCTTATAGCATGAAATTTATGGCATAATCTTCAAAAAGGAAGATACTCAATTAATAGAAACTAGTTCTATCATGGCCAAAAATTAAAGAAGAAAAAACTCTAATACTATGCTTGAAAGTCACACTATTCTTCTTGAGTCAATTTAGTAGAGATACAGGATTATAGTGCAGTAGTGGTTTTCCAACAAATTTTGTTAAGTGCCAATCGAAATGTATCTGCAGGAATCTTAGAAATCGCAATCTGATTTTTGCCACAAAAATAAGAAGCAAAGGAAAAATCTTTCATACCAAATCATGGATAATTTCGGAAAAATTAAAACCATTTAGTTCCAAAGACTGTTGCAAGTTTGTTGTAAAAGTGTAGGCTATTTCTTTGCAAACTATACAACAAGAGTGTGTTTGAGCCATTGTATACATGGATCACTTTCTTTCCCCAGGCCTCAAAGATCAGCTTCTGCAAAGCCACGTCTGATTGGTCAAAGTTCATTTCACTTAGCCTCGTCTGCATCAAGCGATTCATCTGCCCCTGTCTCACTTTCTTCGTCATTATCATCACTCAACAGTTTCCTGTATGTTGAGAATGAAGGCGATAAAAGCAGAGATCTGGAGGATTCATTTCGCCAAGGATCTCGTCAAGGATCTCGTCAAGGATCTCCAATTGGCACTCCACCAAGCTTGTACGAAAGTAAGTCTCTTTATAGCGATTCATCCTCACTTCGTAGGCCTATGTCTGTATCAACGCCTAGAAAGAGCGACCAACACGGCGAGCGCAGTCTTCTGGGGAGCCGTAAACTCTCTTCCTCGTCACTCGCATCTGGGGGTCTCACTTTGAAGAACGCAAGCGTTCGATATTGCTTGCGTCTGCTTAGCCAAGCTGAACGAATTCCCTACAGACTTGATAACAAAGAATTGATATCAGCGACTGTGGTTGAGGCAGTAAGGATTTTGGCATTGCTATGTCAGCAAGATGATACTCTTGTGAAGACAGTTTTCCCGGAAATGAAGCGTGTTCATGAGAAAATTCTTGGCTATTCAAACGATGCAAGGCAAATGTACCCGGCGGATGTGCAATTTTTCGTTGAGCATTATGACAGCATGATTTACAACACGGAAGAACTCGTTGACTCCTATCTCAGGACAGTCCCTGCGCAGTTGTACGCAAGCTCTTCCGCTTGTTTTGAAATCTTAGATTTCTGCCTACGAAACACAGCGTTCTTCGAACGATTTCCATTCCTGCAAAGATTCTTTCCAAATTTACTGAAGATCATCGCGTGGCATCCTCGAAGCTTCCTGTATGAATTCCTGGAATTGATGCCTCTCATTGTCACAGATTCCACCGCAGTGGAGCTGTTCAACAGCATCCTCGATATCCCATGCACATCAGCAATGCTAGAGTTGACACAGCAGAATCGACTGGATCAGTACTTGCAGGAAAAACTGGAGTTGAGCTTTGGAGAAGCGGGTGCTTATTTAAGCAAATCACACCGGACAATATCCGACTTTTTCACAAGATCCGAATCCGGTGGACCAGAAACGATTGATAAACTGGACAAGATCTATGTTGCTTTGCAACCGCTTGCCAACAAAACTCGGATCCAAGTCGCAAGCCAGATTGTTTCTCTGTTATTACGCAAGTTCTTCCAATGTATAACTGGCCTACAGAGTGAGCAGACCCTCAAGCTACTCCTACCCTCATTACTCGAGCGAATCTTCGTTCTGTTCCCAAACTCATCGTTGCAAAACGGCGTGCGAGAGGTTCTCTCAGAGCAGGTCTTAAAAATCTGCGCCGAGCACCCGACGTTAGTTTCAGCACTACAAGACGAATTCCTGAATGTTTTCAAACAAATTCGGTCATCTTGTTCTGGCCTCGAGCCCGTTCTTGCTAGTCTCGCTTACTGCATTGGCGAATTTTCCATCAGACCTGGAGTTTGCACAATGGAACAAATTGCGAAGTACTACGAGATAGTCGAAACGCTTCTTTACGAGACGAAAACTTCATTGTTTTATAATGACGATTTCCCAATTTCAGCCAGGTTGATATGTTCACTGATATCGACTGCAGGAAAGCTCGCAGCCTTCTCGCAAGACTTTGTCCCGAAAACTGTCCTTTGCCTGACCAAGCTCGTAAACACAGAATGGAAAATGAACACTTGCAGACTCAGCCAACGAGAATTCGAGATCGTAATGTCACGTGCTATTGACATCATCAATGTACTGCGCCTGCCCAATATTTCCCCAGCTGTGCTGTGCAGTGGTGCTTGTGTTCAGCCATGGCATATGGATAAGAATCGTTCAAGGCAACTGCAAATTCAAGCAATGGCAAGGAAAGAACCAGATTTGCAAAGCAAGACCAAACTGACTGTTTGATTAGTTAGGGGGAAAAGATAAACGTGTACCTACAGTATCTGGTAGCGGTAACATAAGTTCTTTATTGCCGGGTATGACCCAAACTATATCTATATGTTTATGTTTCAACAACTTGAGGGGAGCCGTTAAATATTTTTGGAATGGAATGAGCAGATCATCATTTTCAGGATCTCGATTCAAAATCTTGGTACCCTAAGTTATCTCTAAGACAATGTATCATTTTGATTGCTATGAAATCGCAGAGGTCCATAGCCATTGATAATGATCCATTCGTGGGCCACATAACAACGTTCAAATTGAAATTAAGGAACTTTCAAGTTGTTTTGTCGTTGCCTTCGTTGTCGAAAGTATAGTAAGATAATCAAGCCATGGGGCTTGTGCTTGCTAAAAACCAGAGCATCTAATGAAAATTTAGAGCAACTCAAAAATGATACCAAAGATTGTTGATACGCTCTATGAGTATGATACTAACACTACTAAGCTAGCTGTTGGCTGATTTCTAAAATCATCTAAACATTCATAGATTATTTTTAGTATAACTCTTAAAGTTCACCGCCTTCGAATGATTTACACTCTTAATATTTTGATTATTATGTTATTTATAGCGATTAATATATGTTTAGTATGAATTAGCAAACTTTGATGTGAATAAGAAATAGTTTGAAGAGAACGAAGTTTATATTGTATATGATGTTGGGTATCTAGTTTTGACTTTACATTTTGAATAGGAAGAGGCTTAAATTTTGAATTATGAATTTGTAACATTTGATGAAGAAACCTAGTTTACCTTTTTAAGGCAACTGTTCTTCAGCGCTGGACAAAACGAGGCGAGGTTGCTGGACAAACATTGCAATTTTTCAAACAGTTCTTTTAAACTTTTGTCCTCGTTTGGTCAAGGTTTCAGAAGAATTTTTGGGTACTTATAATTTATGAATTAAGTCCTATCAACACTAATTTATAACCAATTACAACATTTATATCTACCACCATCCTTTAAATTCGTACCAGAACCAATTTGCAAAGTCTGCTTCTCTTCTTCAATCGGCGACCCTAATTTTTCCTTCAGCTCTGCAGCCATGGTCATAAAAACTCGATCAACGTTTATGGAATCTTTAGCGCTGGATTCTAAAAATCGTACCCCAATTTTCTCTGCAAAATTCTTAGCAGCTTCGAAGTCAACCTCTCTGTCATGTTTATCGCATTTATTTCCAACGATAAGTTTTAAAACTCCTTCGCAAGCATGTCTTTCTATTTCTGTTAGCCATGCCCCGCAGTTAATGAAAGTGTTTCTATCAGTGACGTCATATACGATTATAATGCCATGTGCTCCACGATAGTATGTTGTTGTGAGTGTCCGAAATCGTTCCTGGCCAGCACTGTCCCACATCTGCCAAAAAGAAAATTGAATTTTAGCATGGCTTTTAATGCTTTACATGATTAGGTCTTTGTCTCGTGAGATAAAAATATCGAGTATTGTATCAAAAACTTTTTAAGGGGAATGGAGCAAAATATATTCCGCAAATGATATTTGAAGAACATGGGCAGATTTCGTAACGATTGCATCCGCTACGCAGCGGAATCCACTGCGTTTTTAAATTTCACGCCAGCACCAAGTGATTAGCAGTCGCAAATAAATTTATTCTACGGTCAACAAGTCATGCTGCAAATGTAAATAAAGTAAGCTGGCTAAAACTGCGCCGAAAACTGTATGGCTAACTCACTTGATGTGCATGCGAAGGCATGAGAGAAGACATGAAGAAATTTCGAATGAAGAAGGACATATCTTAGCATCTGCCTCTGCCATTTTATTAATCTAGGAGAAGCTGAACATTAGGCATTACAGTTCTGGTATATTCTGCGTGGGGTTCAAATACTTAATGCTCAGCTTCTGGATTTGATGAATGGTGGAATTTATATGAGCAAGAAGGTCAAATTTATAGTTAACTATTGTTCTCCCATGGGCGTTAAGAAACGCGGTAGTTATTCCTACAAAAGTTTTCCTCCCTGTGTCCTTATGCCCGTGGAGGTTGTTGTTGATCAGAACACAGGGAAAGAAGGAAAACCAGGCACAACAACAACAACCTTCACGGGCATAGGGACATGATAGGGACACAGGGAGGAATGGGCATAGGGACACAGGGAGGGAAACAATTTTGTAGGAATAACTACCGCGTTTCTTAACGCCCATGGTTCTCCTGAATAGAGAGTTTCTACAGAGACTAGGTCACCACTTCTTTTTACTCATATGCGAGAAGATGTAAATAACGCCAAGGAACAGACGCAGAGATCATTGAGATTCAAAGACTGTTAAAAATGATAGGTCTCATGAATTGACCAGATTATTGATCTTACCTGCAGCTTGACAACTTTATCATCAAGCAGCACAGTTTTGATTTTGAAGTCGACTCCAATCGTGCTTATGTAACTATCACAGAAGACATCATCAGCAAATCTTAGAAGAAGTGAGCTCTTCCCCACACCACTGTCACCAACTAACAAAACCTTGAATAGATAATCGTATTCTGGATTCATGCCGGATTGTAGTTTGATTTTCAACCCAGTTACAGATCGACCATTCTTGTTTGAATAACTATTCATTTGCTGAGATCTTGGCTGCAATCTTTCAACTGTCTTCTATCGTTTGGTAATCCAGAAACTTGACGAATGTGATTTTAAACTTCAATCTAACGAAAGATTACTCGACTCGAAAGATTTTTCCTTGTTCAAGATTGTATTAGGTCAAGATTATTCTCCGTAAACGTTGCACTCGTATATCTCTGCAGTAGACCAAGCTATACCGGCCTATATGTCATCTGTGATGGCAGCAAATTGGTCAACTAATAGGCCCTTTTCAAGATTTCGACAACAACTTCTTCAAGCCGGATTCAAATTGGAGCTTGATCAGATTTGGAAGATCTTCTGCGCAGAGATGGATCGATGTTTAGAGTTATTTCCACTTTTGCAATGTAAACCAAGTCAAATATCCACGCGTCCAATTCTTGCTTCTTTGACCAACTTCTTGCTGGAAGTTTCACATACCGTCTGCAAACTTTCAAGGCGTAGTGAATTCTGCAATGATTTAGAGCATATAACGAGATAATTATAAAAAGAACTTGCAGTGCTGTTGTTTATGATTGCAGTATTCAGCTGCTCCGGCAGTTTTATTGTAAACCGTTTCTTGAAAACAACTTCGTTGGAATTGAAGTGCTGTTCCTTGCGTAAACAAATATGTCTGACAGCAAGCTTGCAAATTAAGAAGCTTCATTCAAATCAATCTCCAGGAAATATAAAAACAAGAACAAAATGCATCAAATTTCCCTTAAACAAGCTGTTGACTTTTTAGCGAAAATTCTTTATTTCGCTTGTTGATTCAGCAGTTATGTTTCGTAGTTTCCTTTTTGTATTTCTCGGTATTTTTGCGAATAAATGAATTTTCGAATAACTAGGCCTTCCGATTTATTATTCATAGATACCTGATTATTTAGACTAGTTAATTGTGATCTCTGATCACCCAAGCTGTATCTCCTACCTGCTTGTAAACTTTCGGCTGCTGTGCCTGACAGGTAGCGAGGCAAGTGATTAGGGCTCGGGTTAGGGCTAGCACTTTAGGAGAAAGTAACACCCCTTTGAACTGGAGAAGAAAAAGCATGATTTTACTGGCTATTGCTCAGATCTTTCTTTACCGATTACCAGAACAACGTATGGTAGCAGCATATTGTTATCTTCACCCCCTTCATTGCAAATTATTTACCGCCGGCCTTTCTTTATAGCGAGCTGGGCCTGGTGGCCTGGTGCCCTGAAGTCTTATTGCGATAAAAGTCTTGCAACTTTAATCAATTCTAGCGACAGAGAGTCTGCCAAAATGTATCTAAAAACATTCTCATTGAAATTGCAGACACCTAGTTTAGATTCGGATCTATAGTAAATCAGTTAGAATTGACAGTTCAGAGTTAAAATGTCCAAATAGCAAAACATTGACAATGGTATACTGACTACTGACGAGCCCGTTGCGTGAAAGCAACAATAGTTATTTTGAATTGGATAGTTGTTTTAATAATTTGATGTATTTCTTAATTCGTAGTTTTAATATCTTTTCCCCATCATTTACGATCACGCAGTCGATCATTCGATCGACAATGCGTGGAACCAAGGTTTGTTGAAAAATTTTTCGAAATATTTATTTCCCTTCGGCAGAGAATGGTGTTGCGAAGGACGGAGCAATGTGATAGGTCAAATGTGTGGGTGTTTGCCTAATTTGTAAGCCAATCAAGATTAGGTGCCTTTAAAAAAGTTGCAGATCATTTCGGGCGCGAAAATGGTGGCTGCTCAGTACAGAATGTGAAGTTGCGAAGGAATTAAACTCGAGATCATAAATTAACTTTGCCAGACTCGTTTTCATGAAATCCCTCCAAAATTGAAAAGAGGTTGATGATCTTTAGTATGCACCAAAACCTATCTCCTTCACACTGGTGATTTTGCTACTGTCACCCCCGCAACCTTATCAACGAAGGTTACATACCGACAATCTATCGACGACCGTTGTTGAGGCGTTGACGAGGAATTTTCGTTTTCGTTTTATCGTTCATCTTTCCAAACTATGTAATATTTGTCATTTGTTTGGTTTGGGTTACTNATTGTGACTTCTTCTACGCTATCTATGCATGACTCATTGATCAGGACATAGTCTATGACTGATTTCTTGTTGTTTTCAATCCTTGTCCACAATCCTTGACACTTTTCATGGCAATTTAGGATTACAAGCCTTCTCTTTTGTACAGTATCTAAGAAAATCTTTCCAGATTTAGTTATCTCCTTGTTATTGCCACATATTTTGTCTCCTATCTTACAGTTAAAGTCACCTGATATCAGTACCTTTTCCCCTTTCATCTCTGCTTTATCCATTTCCTTATCTATTTCTTGATACATTTCCTTGAAAACGCTGATATCGTTTCTTGATTCCTGAGGTGCATAAACACATCCGACTCTTAAATTATTTCTTTTGTTACTTATTGACACCCACAGGGATTCATGTTGCTTGACAGTGCTACTCACTTCAATTACCATATTTTTCAATGTATTCTTTATCAACATGCATACTCCTCCTTTTCCTTTTTTACTTTCGTTATGCATAGTAAAGTATCCTTCTATTTCTATTGACTCCTCTCTGTCAAGGTGAGTTTCTGTTAAACATATAATGCTTGGATTTATCTCAGCTACTATTTCTGTGAGTGATTCAATTTTTGACTTCACTCCTCTTATATTAACATAGTACATCTTGAAGGATTTAAATTTATTTTTATTAACATTTCCTCTTCTTATTTTTCTTTTTCCAGTTTTTGACGTTTTCAATACATTTTTGCCACTATAGAGATCATAAATTAACTTTGCCAGACTCGTTTTCATGAAATCCCTCCAAAATTGAAAAGATGGCGACCAGACCAGCAAGAAAATTGGGCAACCTTATTGGAAGAATTTATGGCCAGCAAGGGAGAAACCAACAGGTATGAAATGATTTATAAGTAATTAAACTAATATTAAACAAATTGGGCTGGTTTTCCAAGCATGTTTTGGTGCAAAAATCGGGGGGAAAGTGAGTAGAGAAAAGGGAAGCCTTTTTTTATCCGACCTGGCTGCAGCTGGCTGCCCACTCGCTGCGAAAGTTTGACAGTAATTTGACAGCTGCACGTCGAAAAAGATGAAGAAAAAGCCCAAGTGAGAAAGTTTTGATCTAGAAAAAGACCCATTTTACAAAGAGCAACGTTTTTTGGAATTTTAAGATAGTGACCTCCTTCAAAAAAGCTAACCAATCTAGAGGGACTCTTGTATAATTAGGATAGGAGTGCTCAGGCTGGGGTACAAAACATCAACCCAAACAATAATTTCTGGAATAAAAATATAGCCAAAAAATAAATGTTTTACTCTACTTATCTTATATACCCAAAAATTATGCAGCCTAGCTTCTAAATCTATGGAAAAGACCCTAAGGGGTCATCAACAAAAGATTTTGGTCCCCGTTAACGGATTTTGTCCGCTAAGATCCGAACCCCCTCCCCCCCTTCTTAACGGACAAATTTTTTTTGCCTCCGGTCGAGGTTGCCTAGGCCCGCAAAAACCTACGTTGTTTTCACTTTATTTTCTTGCCGTCGGCCTAACTTAACAATTTGTCTTTGAGAAAGGTGAGTAGAAGTCATGTAAATTGCCGTAAATCGTTGAAGTTTTTGGTAAATACAACGAAAGCAGCTTAAATCCGCGAGCTCTTTTGCATATCATGTCTACTATCAGGATTTTCGTCCCCAAAATGACAATCTTAACGGATTCAGGTGAGACCCCCCCACCCCCTAACGGACAAAATCCATTAACGGGGACGAAAATCTTTTGTCGATGACCCCTAACTGATAGATTTTATGAAGCGTCTTTGGATATTTTAAATATTTTGAATGTGTTAATGTTGCTTGATTTGAATTTTGTTTGTAAATCATGTTTTTCTCTAGTATATGNGCTAAGATCCGAACCCCTCCCCCCCTTCTTAACGGACAAATTTTTTTTGCCTCCGGTCGAGGTTGCCTAGGCCCGCAAAAACCTACGTTGTTTTCACTTTATTTTCTTGCCGTCGGCCTAACTTAACAATTTGTCTTTGAGAAAGGTGAGTAGAAGTCATGTAAATTGCCGTAAATCGTTGAAGTTTTTGGTAAATACAACGAAAGCAGCTTAAATCCGCGAGCTCTTTTGCATATCATGTCTACTATCAGGATTTTCGTCCCCAAAATGACAATCTTAACGGATTCAGGTGAGACCCCCCCACCCCCTAACGGACAAAATCCATTAACGGGGACGAAAATCTTTTGTCGATGACCCCTAACTGATAGATTTTATGAAGCGTCTTTGGATATTTTAAATATTTTGAATGTGTTAATGTTGCTTGATTTGAATTTTGTTTGTAAATCATGTTTTTCTCTAGTATATGAGACCCAAAAAAATAATTCAGAATTTCATGTACCCAAAAAAGTAATTTTAGAAATGACTGACCCAAAAAAATAACTTTTGCCCAAATTTTAGACCCACAAAAGGAACATGAGCACCCAGATCCTAAATATACCAAACCAAAGTACCCCTTTTAGCACAGAAATTGATTCTTTCACGCAAAACTTCCATTGCACATTATCAAAATAATGGAATGAAATGAATGTTCTTGGCAATCAAAATAGTGTCCACAGATGAACCCCCTTAAATAATCCAAAAGCATTTTTTGTCACAAATCAATTAGCGAGTCTTCCAGTAAAAATGTAAAAGCTAAGATGATAAACTATTCTAGTTTTGTTTTCCTTTCATTTAGGCTCTTTTGCAACATGGAAAGCTCCTTGTGACTCAAACCCAACAGAGAAACATGAGCAGTAATGTAAGTAGATATTCTTCTTACCCTTGAGTGCTGAATGGTCAACCATTGTGCATTTCCATGCTGAGTCCACACGGGATATTTAACGCCAAGACAATAGGAGAGCAATAGAAAGTCGTAACTCTACAGCAAAGATCTTTGGGCCTAAGTGCATGGAATGCACCCTGGATGGTCAACCACCCCCCCCCACCTTATCAATTTTTTCTATCTCCCCACTCGTATTCCAACCCTGATTCCTTATTTTACAGGCTTTCCACTTTGGAGATTAAACAACAGTTTTTCATTATTCATCAACTATGCATTTGTTATATCAAATTCCGCTACACACTTACATAGAATTTTCTTGCTTATTCCAACCTCTCATTTATTCCAATCCTCAGGTTATTCCAACGACCCCATTTATCAAATTTCTTACTTTTTCTAACCCAGACACATCTTTTATTTTAAGCAGGTTGCTAAAATAAGTGCTGATGTGGACCTGCATCTACTACTTATACTGTTAAATTATTTCAAAATGCTTCGAATTAAGTGTCTAGTCTAGTACTACAGAAATTAAATACATCAAAATCCATGCAAAATTTAGGAAAAGAGTTTTTAGTATTGGTCATAGGAAAAGGAAAAAATCTTTTTAGTATTGGTCATAGGAATTAAAAGTCATTTTGGTAAAAACACATATCCCAGTCAAAGCTGAATATCCTCTTTGTTGTAAACATAATCACTCTTTTTACTTGAGTGATTATATTTCCTACTAAGAAGATACCCACTCGCTCGCTTATTCCAAGCGCCTGTCTATTCTGCACTTAGACTCACGACGTGATTCCTTGTATTCGTTCATTGTTTTTAATCTGATGTTTTTATTTTTTCTCATACGAGGACTCACGACCAAACAGATTCTAAACAGAGACTAAAATCTGAAGAAAAATCGAACGTCTTCTATCCTTCGAACTTGAAAAGAAAAATTGAACGTCATTTCAAACGTCGCTTGGCTTGGAAAAGTCCAACTTAGATCTAATCAGCCAATCGAACGCTAAGAATAGGCACATTGTCTAACCTTATTAAGAAAGTTGAAATTCGATTGGATGTGCCCTAAATGAGGCACATTAGGCCTAAATAGTCTCTATTTTGAAGTTGTATTGCCATAAGTCTCATTTGAAGCCATAACTGTCATTCAATTCAATGCAGAAAACTGAGACTCATGTAATCAGTCTATTCCGCACTCAAGAGTAGTGGTATTTCTGAAGTATTTATGTATATCTAACTGTCATGATTGGATGTTATGGGGTGGTTTTGCGTGATTTATTGTTTTGAAAAGCATTGGTAAAATCAGTAAAATAGTAAAATTTTCCTTTTCTTCTTAGAAGCAGTTGGTAACCCTGATTCCTGGTGATGGAATTGGACCAGAAATTTCAGAGGCTGTAAGACAGATCTTTGCGGCTGCTGAGGTATGCCTCATATCCATCCTGAGTATGTCTTTGGTAATAGACCTTTTAGCTATTCTACGAAAGAGTCTGAATCAAGCAAAATTTTGATATATTTTGTAGAATGTTTGAATGTGCAGAAAGGCGATAGAAATTCTAATGTCACTCAATCAAGACTTTCGTATAAAACTGTATAAAACTATTGCTCGATCCAGACTCTTTTGTAGAATAGCTAAAAAGTCTATACTTTCAGTAGTTTCATTCTGAACACATTTGGGCTTCTCAAACCATTGGAATTTTCATAACACTTAGCACCTTTCGAGAAGTTTTGAAAAGCCCGTTTTTCGAAAAGCCTGTTTTTCGAAAAGCCCGTTTTCGAAAAGCCCAAATAGACCCTACAATTCACAGTTTGTTTTTTGCAAAACAGAACAGCTATAGTATAGGAAGTTGCATTCTTTTGGGTAGAGGCCACAAAGAGTTTTCAAACAATAAATTCTGAGCCTAATGCAGAAAAATCCTTTGAAATACAAATATTGGTCATTGAGATTTCTCAATTGATGTCTGCCTCTTTGTGGTCTCTTCCCAATTTTCAAATTCAAATCACAAATCTATAAGGCTTTGGAAAAGCAATATTCTTGGGACCTAAGAATTGGTATGTTCTGTTCAAAAGTATGTTGAAAGGAAACAATATTGGACTGTGTCAGTTTTTGGCTATGGGTTAGCTTATAATAGAGTAGAGAGGGAGAGAACACAAGGCAAAACAGTGAAAAGGGATGCAAAATATGCAATTACTTGACAGGGAAAATCGTTCAGATTTGCTTTTAGCAATGCTTGAGATTTCTCCTTCTGAAAAAATTAGTGGTAGATGTAGATATGAAAGTGTTCCAAACAGGCATCAAACAAGGTTTTTTAAGAATAACATTGAATGTATTCCTTTCAAGGTGCCAATTGACTGGGAAGAGGTAGATGTAACACCAGTGAAAGGATTGGATGGGAAAACCCAAATACCACAATCAGCAATAAATTCAGTGAATACCAATAAAATTGGATTGAAAGGTATGAAAAATGCAGCGTCTTAGTGTGTGTTTGATTGGTACCAATTCTGAAAACGGTAGACTTGGTAGGCTCAGAATTTGTGTTTGATTAACTCCGAAATTCTCAAAATGGTAGGTTTGGTGGTTTTGGAAGGCCTTCTGAACCTTCTGCTCCAAAAGGCAGAAGGCTTGGCAGACTTTGGAGAGATTCTTGTTTTCATTGGCGAACCGTCATGGTGAATCCGAAACCTACCATCTTGAAGATGTTTGTGTTTGATTGGGAAATACATTTCCGTCTCTGCGAAGTCTACTGTTTTCAGAATCTGGTAGGTTTGGAATTACCAATCAAACACACCCTTGGTCATTTCTTTTTTTCTTAATATAACCTAAAAATAGTAATTTTGGTAGCTGACTTTTGTTATTAAAGGCTCTTTTGATCATTAGATCTGATTTTAAGACATAAAATTTACATCCCCCTTGAAGGATGGATTTATTGTTGCCATGCTGCCATAATTGATACAAAAATCTTCCTGCTTCAAAGATTTAGTTTCAATTTTCTGAGTGTCTGTAAAATTGATTTAGCAAAGCCAAACTAGTGTGATGATTGGATCCATTTTAATTTGTTTCTATAACTCATAATTTGACTGTAATTTGCTGCTGTCTAAACTGCAGTTATCAGTCCATTACAAAACTATCCTCTCACAAAGCAATAAGTGATGATGTTTTATTTTTTATACTTTTAGAACTATGATAAGCTAAAGAAAGCTGTTAATATGACTAGCTGTAGATAGGTATAATTCAGGATGAACAAACAATTATTAGCTGGGTGCTAAATCAATCTTCTATTGATCCTGATGCAGTATTCAATATTCTGCTCAATGTTGCATTTTACTTTGCTCATTTACTCAGAAAATGCTAGCCTGCGCGCAGCCTCAATTTGAGTTGATGCTGCTCACAGGCTAAGAAAATGCACATTTCTTTAAAGATTAGATTTATTGCAGGACCCTTGGCTACACCAATTGGAAAAGGACATGTTTCATTAAATCTTACATTAAGAAGGTAAGTTATCATCTTGACTCTTTTATTCAATAATGGATTCTTAAAAATACTAATTACCAGGTACAATCGATTTAAATATGTTTGGTTTTATGCCAAGCTGATCTTAGCGAGAGGAGGTAAAGGCTGAATGGTGGGTGAGTGCAAAGCACAAAGGAAAGGACTTAATTTCAAGTTGGCGTTGCTTGTCAAAGATATTAGTTATTCATTTTCTTGCCAGTTTTGACAATATTTCTTTTGTGCTACTAGTTATTTTTGCAACTTACCATCTAGTTTCGACCTTTCTCTGGTTTAAAAAACATAAGAAAGAAATTAATTGTAGAAACATGTCTATCTAGATTCCTTTCTCTGATAAACTGCCTTGTATATTCTATGTCCCTGCAACACTGAGGAGTGTTTTCACCTGATATTGTTAGACACTAGTCAAGGAAGTGCTAATCTTTTTTACAGTAGAATGTTACATATTCGTTTTAGGACCTTCAATTTGTATGCAAATGTCAGACCGTGCAGATCAATTCAAGGATTCAAAACTGCTTATGATGATGTGGATATTGTGACGATAAGAGAAAACACAGAAGGAGAGTACAGTGGTATTGAACATATGGTATGCAAACTATTATTTTTGGCATGTTATACTCATATCAATATGAAGTCTGGAAATTCTATCTGAAGAAAATTTAAAAATCATTTTCACTTCTTCGGATTATTTTTGTTGTTTGAATTGAGTATTTTTGTTGTTTGTACAACTACAGTACCCTTGCCGTTAGAAGGTCTTTTCAAAATTGTTCTTCGGGTTTGTCTTGAAACTTATTCACGTTTTTCAGAGGTTCAACGTGTGATATATAATCGAGATATTAAGCTATGTTTCAATACTTATTCTGATTTTTTGCTATGCTATATTACGAGTGATCAACATTGTAGAAAAATTATATCTAACAGAAACATGAATTATATAATCAAATCTTCGAAAAAATTTTCAGCAGTCGGCTCAGTTTTGTAATATTTGATCGAGATTTATATCTATATATTTTTTCAAAGTAGCAGTAAGGCGAAATGTATTGTTGTATCAAGGTAGGATTAAGAAAATACAGTTTCAATTTATGGCAGTCTGAAAGTAACTCAAGGAATGGCTTGAAATTCCAAATTTCCTGTTATTGAGTATCAATCAAACTTTGCATTTGTTATCATTCAGGTTGTGGAAGGCGTCGTCCAAAGTATTAAGCTCATTACCAGGGATGCTTCTCAAAGAATCGCTGAATTCGCTTTTAATTTTGCAAGAGACAACGGAAGACAAACAGTGACTGCTGTTCATAAAGCCAATATTATGTAAGTCATCCTCACTCTGGGCAGTTTTAAGAAGTGTATGTTTTGAGACATTATTTTTATTATTATTATTATTATTATTATTATTATTATTATTATTATTATTATTATTATTATTATTATTATTATTATTATTATTATTATTATTATTATTATTATTATTATTATTAATAATTAGTTGGTTATAAAAAATAGCTCTAAAGATAAGAGCTCATTAAGACCAACTATTTACAAAAACAAAATTGCAGTTCACAAATATTAACGTAAAGTACCCTATTTACGAAATCAGCCTCTCGAATTAAGATTGAATGTTCGTTGTTTACAAATTTTGCAACGGCGTTTCTCTCCATTTCATTTTTTTATGCAGGTCTTGAAGGAACAGACGGAGGCATCAATTTTTATATAATTTTGGCAGGGACATCTAGTACTTATTAATAAAGATCTCCTTTGACAGCTGCGAAATATAGCATGTTTTTTATTTTATCGAGTGTGCCTGTTTATATCTTGTCTAACCTTTTCACTTGATTTTCTATTTTTCTAGGCGAAGATCGGATGGTTTGTTTTTACAGTGCTGCAGAGAAGCAGCAGAAAAAAATAAAGACATCAAATATAATGAAATGTATCTCGATACGACCTGTCTAAATGTAAGCTAATATTTTTTATAATCTATCTGACCTGCATCTTCAAAATACGCTCCATAGCAGGCTAATAGAGTCATATAAACTAAAACAGGAGCAGACACAAGTAGCGAATAACAAAGAAATCTGAAAGGGGAATAGGGGGGATAGAGCAAATAGGAAAAAAGATACGATAAAATAGATATGTTTTGTAGGAAGGGAAAAATGGCCTCAGAGCCAAATGTTAATCTTTCGTACTTTAAAAAAGTTTGTTTTGGTAAAAGACGAGTTTTTTCGGATTTTCTTTCCAAAGTGTTTTCTTATGTGTATGTTCTATGATTTTCTCTACTTATTTGTGAAATTGTACATTGCATTGTTTTTATCCTGATTTTGTTTTTAGATGGTCAAAGATCCAACAGAATTCGACGTTTTGGTCATGCCAAATCTTTACGGAGATATTCTCAGGTAAATAAAAGCCTATCGATTCCAAATAAATAAGTTGCAACATTTTATTCGTCGAAGGTTTCTTTTTCACATGTTCATAAAATGTCTGCTGGTTTTTATCTTTGGTTATCTCTATGTCTACATTAATACGTTAATACATATTCGAGAATTTCTGTTTGGCTTCTTTTTTATGTGCCTAAGACAGAGCAAAATATGTGTGTTTCTAATACACTGCCAAGAGTACAAATATTGTTGATAGACTTCTTATTAAAATTCTCGAAAACATGATGTGTGATGATATGTATTGAAATAATCAGGGCCCAAAATACCAGTTATTTACAAGTCTGGTAGGTACAGTAATAAGTTGAAATTATTGAGAGCCATTTTAGGTGTCGAACAAAGCCTTATCAGTCAACACTTACAGTTCTCTGCCATTTTTCATAGACTCTGGGGGAATAATTTGGGTTCAGATCTAATTTCGCCTAAAAATCGTGTCCTTAACATAAGAGAAAGGCATTGTTTTGTACCAAACATGCCTCTGTATCGTTTGATCTAATACCAATTTTTACGCACTTGTTTTTCAGCGATCTGTGTGCTGGACTTATTGGTGGACTTGGTTTAACTCCAAGCGGTAATATTGGAAGGGATGGAGTGGCTGTGTTTGAAGCTGTGAGTGCTAATATTCAATCTATTCACTTCAGTTCTATTCAATAGGTTTAAGATAGATACTTCTTCCATTTTAATGCTAGCAAACTTGTAGTTTGTGATTTGCGTTATAAATTGTTCGACCATAATGGTGAATCTGCTATTGGATGGAGGGGAAAGGACTACGGTAGCTAATATACGGGATGTCCCAAAGGGGCAACAGATTTGATAAGGTCTGACACCTTAGGTTTTATCTGAATTACGAAAAAATATTTCTTTTCAAAGCCGTGATAAACCTACTCCAGTTTTGATATTTAGTTTCCATTTTTATCAGTGAATCATCCCTAAATTAATTTGTTCCTGGACACCACCATACGAAAAGTACATTTCAAGATGAGCAATAATTGAGAAAATTTTGTGATCTTTTTTAAGGACAATTCCGGGGTTTGTAAAATTAATGTTAGAAAACAAAGTTACCATCTTCTGAATCAAATGACACACTTTTTTTCACATTTAGACTTGTATTTGAGCTGTCAATTCAATAAACATGTTAGTAATTTAGGCCAAATGTCGCCGCCATTGGTGTCCATTTTTCCACGAGTTCACGATAGGGAGGCTAGTCACGATTCAGAGGCGAGAAAACAATAGGGCAGCCCGGAATTTTCCTTTAACCTCATAGTTGTTTTGAATCATTCTGTACATTTGTACGTGCTAACAAGTTTATTGATCATCATTATTCGTAGGTACATGGTACTGCACCAGATATTGCAGGTCAAGACAAAGCCAATCCAACTGCATTATTACTCAGTGGCGTAATGATGTTAAGGCATATGAAATTAAATTCATATGCGGACAGAATCGAAAGAGCATGTTTCAAAACTATCAGTGAAGGAAAGGTAAGAGATTTAAAATGGATCTTTACATCGGCGCTTATGTTTCAAAATATTAAAAGAGTACAGAGATTAATTTTATTTTTCAGTCAGATTCAACTGTTGTGAGTAGTAGGTGTATCGTGGACTTTATGTTTTGATGTAGTGAAGGTGAAGTTGCGGTTTTTAGCGCCAAGCGCTGGTATCGCAGAAATAGAGAGCACCTAATCGAGTCCGCGACCCCTTGTCATGACGCTCAAGTGGTGGCACTCGTACTGGGCTCGAACTCTGTCTGCCCGACTGTTCTGGCTGCAAAGTCGGAGGATTACACCACTGCGCCACAACACCTTCAGTTATATGCCACTTTATATGCCACTGTTGTTGTTAGTTAGTAAATTCTAAATTTTAGGAGAATTTATATATAAAAAAAACACCTTCAGTTTGGTTTGATTATGGTTTGATTTATGCAAAATGTCCTGTGCAGTCAAGAAACATTTTCTCACAGAATATTCGCTGAAATATGAAATATTGGCTCTCTGCACTATATCTGGTCATTCAGGCCTTATGTGCCACTGACAACGATGATGGTCTCTAACGAGTGGCCAGAATATATTTTGAAAATTCATTTAATTATATTCTATTGTTTTTTTCTATTGTTCTATTGTTCTATTCTTTTGTTACAGACAATAACTGGAGATCTTGGAGGTAGCTCAAACTGTTCTGCGTACACGAATGCCATAATAAACAACATGGAGTGAAGAAACAATAAACAATGCAAAAATGATGCTCTTATGTATTAAAATTTTCTTTCAGATAATCTGTTGAATGTTAAAACAATCAAATGCAGAATTGTACATTATTTATAAGTTGGGAAGTAATGATTCAAATTATAATTTTTGCAACCTTTAACAACCCGAAAACAGAAAATCTTTTTGGCTAATACATTACACAAAAGGTAAACAGGTAAACAGATAAATTTGTTGTTTTGACATTAAGTGTTTTTTAAAGATATCTTCCATTGCCAGTATTTATTTTCTTCGTATTTTGGAACGTTATTTTCAATCTTTTGGATCAAGATGGTTTTAGAAGTGTATGCAGAGGTGAATATATGTCAACTGAATTTTTATCTTTTCCCCTACCTGTAATTTAATTGCTCCCAACTCTTCCCCAGAAAAAGTATGCGTCCAACCCTAAACTGCAATTTAGGCTCTATCTTTCCCCCGTATTGATATGTATTCACCCCTGAGTGTACGATGTCTTAATTGTTGTTAGAGTGCATCATTAAAATGATTTAGTGTTAGAAAATAAGTTAATTGTTAAATAAAATACATTAAAATACATGAAGATCGGATCTTTAACTTTTATGAATCTTTGGTTGAAACTCCTACTTAATTTCAAGCCGATTTAATCCCCATTAAACTGCAACATTTTAGCACGGCACAGATAAAATTGATACCCTTACCAAAATTCACCCGTGCTGGACATAATGGTGAGGTAGTCCCAGCACGGGTAATGATGGACGATGGTACGCGTACCACAAATAACAGCTCGCCTCAGATAAAACTCGCAGTGCCTACGCTACGCGTACCACATTTTATCCCTGCTGTCCCAAAAACGTGAAAGTCTAAATGGGGCGTTACTGTAAAACATTTAAGACAGAACATTAAGTTCCATTCTAGTATTTNTTGGTTGAAACTCCTACTTAATTTCAAGCCGATATAATCCCCATTAAGCTGCAACATTTTAGCACGGCACAGATAAAATTGATACCCTTACCAAAATTCACCCGTGCTGGACATAATGGTGAGGTAGTCCCAGCACGGGTAATGATGGACGATGGTACGCGTACCACAAATAACAGCTCGCCTCAGATAAAACTCGCAGTGCCTACGCTACGCGTACCACATTTTATCCCTGCTGTCCCAAAAACGTGAAAGTCTAAATGGGGCGTTACTGTAAAACATTTAAGACAGAACATTAAGTTCCATTCTAGTATTTGCGATGATGTGTTTTGTTTATTTGGCTGCAAATTTGCTCAAATTTTTCAAGAATATGTAACCGTATGTAACTTATGTAGCCGTTGAATAACCAGGGTATTATTGCAAAAATATGATTTTGAGAGTTTTAGGAAAGGCTAATGATTCTCCAGTCCACAGAACATAGGGTCTACTGGGGTAAAATGGGTAAGTTTGGGGGAAATTGGGTTAAGGAAATGAGTGGATAAATTTCGTAAAAATCTTGATTCGCAGATTTTTTCTAACTACAACTGTTTGATTTACCCTCCTTGATGGTGCGAATGTTGATTTAACAGTTCACGATCTAACGTTTCCCTCCTGCCGACGCTACCCATGTTACCCCAGCCGACCCATTTTGGAAAAAATTTAAATCAGGAAGAATCGAGCTTTCGGTAGACATAAATTTGTTTCGAAATACCCAACAAAAACTTGAACCGAATTTCCAAGCGAATGTGCTCCAGTTTTGAACCTGAATTTGAAAATAAACACAAGAGTCGACCCCGTTACACTGTACTGGTACATCTTTGGCTCCATAACAAAAATGTAACGGACCAGCCTCCCGTTTATTTTGTTCCTGCTAATCCGCAACACTTTTGTTTCTTCGACCTATAGAATAATTTTGTTCTGGAGCAGTGTGAACGCTCTTGAACCGTAACAACTTTGTAACGGACCAAAACTGTACCGGTGCAATGTAAACGTGGTCTTCAATTCAGCCCTCATTGCATTGATAGCAATCGGACAGATTATATTGATTTTATCCCTGTTTGATTGCCAGGGGATATTTATTTCGTGTCAGACCAATATGATTTTATCTTTCCATTGTTGGATTTGCCAATTTTTGATAGAGAGATATTTTTTTGATCGAAGATCAATCCCTCGTGATTTTAATGATTTATGAACCTCAGGGAAATAGTACTTTTGTTGATATTTCTTTATTTGTTCAATTTTCCCTTGAGTCTTTTTAGAAATGTAGCAGACATAGTTTATCTCCTTTGGCAATTGCAACCGAACAGAGTGCGTGTGACGATTGCAGGAGACATCTTGGTTGCTACTCAGCCGTACAAAATGCCATCAAGGTCAAAATGGAAGTTGGAAAGCAAACGTGTTCTGAATTCGGCGATACAGCAGGTGGTTATAATATTTTATTGAACTTAATTTTTGTTCTTGTTTCATTCCCCTCTATGATGCAGATCTTGGCGAGGAATGGTATGAGAGAGGAGATTATGGAGGAATTGCAGAGAATTAGCGATTCGTGAAATCTCCAAATGTAAGCGGTTGACATGACATGCTGTCAAGATCGCTACCATTTTTTGGCACTAACATCTCTACGCAATTAAACACTGGAGTAATTCCAGAACTAATTTGCTCTTCGACCTTCGGACAAAGTCTAAAAAATTTAATAGCAAGGGCTGAGCTTTGCACGTTGTATTTAGCGAAATATCGTTGCGTTTCCTTTCAGCGATTCAGCGATAAAGGCTGATTTCCAGAGTAGAATTTTCCGAGCTGGTGCAATTTTACACAATCAAAAGTCACTCAACCCAAAATTTCTATTCAATTACAAAGCGACATTTTCTTTCGTAAACAATAGAATTTCAGTGCGCTCGGAAAATTCCACTGACTAGAAAGCGATAACTTCTCATCGTGGTAAATACCAGTTGCACAACGTCGCTCCTCTTCTGCGTTAAGGCTGATTTCCAGTCAGTGGAATTTTCCGAGCGGACAGGAACTCTATTGTCTACGAGAGAAAATGTCGCTTTGTAATTGAATAGAAATTTGAGGTTGAGTGACTTTTGATTGTGTAAATCCCGCCCGCTCGGAAAATTCCACTGAATGGAAATCAGCCTTTACTTGGTATAATCGACTAAGAGTCCCACTTTAAGTTACACCTTTCCAAGGCAGAAGGAACTTTATAGAAGAGAAAGCATGACATATTACTTTGATTTTAATCACATTGTCAAAATTCAAAACCCTATCTAAAATCATAAAAAATTCAACGTGCCTTTTAACCCTAACCCTATTACCGCTTACCTGATAATTTCGAATAATTGCACTGACATATGTAGCCTGTTAACAGATCTCAGGCTATGAAATAAGTTAAAAGTAGTTTAAGATTTTTACATGAGTCAAAATAACTTATAGAGATATTATGGCGGGAAATTCAAATGAGAATATCTCAGTGCTCAGTGCAGTTTTCTGTTGTTCCGTTAATTCAATCTGGAGTGAACTTAGACCTTCCACACAGTTTATAAACAGAGATAACTCTTTTTAACCTTGAAATCAGGCATTTTCCCTTTTTCAAATCAAAGACTTTTTCTGATTGGATGAAAATGCTTTTTACGGTGGTAAAGCAGCCTGATTTTTCGCAAATTCACACTATCTTGAAGCCAGAAAATGCATTTATATCGTCATTGCTTATATCATAGCATGGATTAAAAGAAATATGTGCATAGCATTTTCGTCTGATACTGGTCACAGCAAATCGTGAGATGAGATCTGAAGCACGAAATTGGGATATAAATGGTGCTTGTAATCAGTGTCAGACGAAAATCTTACGCAAGTATCATTTGACACTATCTTCACATTTTGTAACATTCGAAGGAATTTCGGTTCTGCTAGTAGTTTTCCAGCATTTTATTCTAAAAGAAAGCCAACGCAGTTCTAGAAGTACGTAGAGGGGCTAGCCTGCGCGCAGACTTTAGATATTGCGAAGGAGAAACGAGAGACGTTATCTCGTTTTCTCCTTCGCAATAACTAAAGTCTCCGCGCAGGCTATAGAGGGGCAGGCAATCTACGACACGAATGAATATATAGCCTACTACTATTTCAATGTCATATGTGCAGTTTAGATATAAGTAGTGGTATAACGTGGAAATAAATTAATTTCAAAGTATAGGCCGGTATTAGATAGGCAACCCAACACCAAAATATATTATATTATTAAAACGAGAGCTATTTTTCTCTGTGAGCCAGTAAAGTTGAACTTCTAAGTGACGAATAATTTAACACGAAATTGTTGAGCACCATCATATTACTTAAACTGCAAAACCTGTGACGGCAGTCTCAAAGGAAATAGGGTAGGAATCCATCCACATATGTGAGCCAAAATTTTTAACTTAAAAATTTACTAAATGAAAATTATTAATTGGCCAAAATAAAATGCATGTGTGATGAAATTAAATCAAAGCGAAATTATTTGAAATTTCATTTAATGAAAGATTTTCGAACGGTTGTCAAGTTCATTTTGCAATTATTCTGATAAGAAGTTTATCTTTACTGGCTTGCAGGGAAAATACGAATATGTATAAATTAAACCCTTCAGGAACAACTGAACTCTTGAATTATCATATTCAAAGAAAACTCCGAGTACTTGCTAGACTAGCTAGCAGGCTTTGCAGTTAGAGGATTGTTTAATGTGACGTGTTCACGAGTCTTGTTTTTCCGTAGAGTTCAACCCAGCACCAAATTGAAGAAGTTGCAGCTAACAAAGGAAACATCGAGGCTCTAATCAGCGCTACTCGAAGCAGAAAAACAGCACAAAAGTTTTTGTCCAATGCCAGGAAGATTTCAAATGATGTCAAATTGGACAAAGCTATCCTAAACGAAATTTGGAGTTTATTTCACAAGAGAAAGGTAAGCAAAATGTTTTATTTGCCTTTCATACTTCAAGATTCGCCCTACTTGATTAGAGCCGCAATGTCGTCAAAAATGCAGAGGAATACTGGATGACCCAGAACAAATTGCCTTGTTTTATTTGTAACCAAGGAACAGTATTTAATCGCTGGAGACACTTCAAACAAAATGTCGTGCCAAAATGCTAGTTAGTTTACTGTGGCTATAATTTCGATTAGCCTTTTCTCGATTTCTCATGATTGAATCGTTTCAAATTTTACTAAATACTGCGCCATTTTTATCGAAAAACAAGAACTTTTTCTCTGGGTCATTCAGCATTTCTATAATCAGTAGCTAAGATATCATCTGTTACGTTCCATGCTTACTTTTCTGTACAGTTCGAATCAAACTATTCGATTTTTTAGTACTTTCCTGGTTCCTTTTCCCATTTTGATGGGGTAAAGCACGTTTCCTAAAGTTCCTACCGAAATAGTCCCAGAAACCACGAGCGTCCATTCGCCCTCCTGGAGCTTGGGGCCAGGATTTGTAACTTTTATACATGTAATTAGGCCTAGGCTGCGGACCCGACCTTACATGTTGTCCTTGATGTAAATAGTAATTAGTAATGCTTTGGGACTGATAGTTTCTTGGGTTGAAATGCTTCATGTAACTTGGAGCGAATGGTATGCTACTTCGAGTCTGTACATAAGGAAAAGGGTTGCTGTTGTAGCTACTTGATGGGAAATTCGACGGCTGTGCTACTCCAAGACTCCCATAATTCTGTCCTCCTTGCGGAAATCTTTGATCTTGAAATCGCGACAACTGATTGACAGATGAAGCTAATAAATTGTCAATTATGTGGGGTGGTGTGTTAGAACTTTGTGAGTTCGATTTTGCAAATACATTATTTAACGGTGCTATCGTAGGTAAATCAGGCAATGCTTGAGGAATACTCTGTGCTGGTATCAATTGAGAAGGAGGCTGTTTTGCGAAAGAGGTTGCGAGCCAAATGTGTACGTTACTTTAGTAATTGTCACTGAGGGTTGTTGATTTCCTTGTACTGTTTTTGTATCATCAGGCACTGCTTTTCTATGTAGCGGAACATCAGGATGAGAAACTTTCTGAACGCCAGGCTTTTGTTTCGTTCCATATATCACTAATTGCCAGTCTCTAAGAGTTCCTGTATTTGCCCTCGCGTCACCTGCGTCTCTGACCTCAAGAGTCCATTTGCCGCGCGGATCTTCTCCCCATGCATGTGTCGTCATAAACGGCCATCGCTTGAAGCCTTCGTCAGATGAATCTTCTGATCTCGTTGGTAATAAGACTGTCTTAGTTCCCATGGGAGTCGTTAGAATAATAGTGAGATCTCCTCTCCGACTATATTCAATTGTTAACATCATTTGAACATGTTCTAGGTATCGAATCTCATTTTTTGTACCCGCACAAGCGTCAGTTTCTACTTCGACCGTAAGAGGCTGATTCCACCGCAGTGATCTGAAATGAGAAGCAACAAGATTTAGCGGGGATAAATATTCTCCTGCAATTTTCAGAGTTTTCTCGATTCTCAGAAATGTTCCTCACGAATTATACTAGAATTTGGCTCCTCTGCAATTACTAAAAATTATTGTGGATATGAGGTTTATGCAAAGTAATCAGTTAGTCTTCGAAATTTTGTTTTACTTTACGACGGGTAGGAACGTCAAGAGACATGTCAGAATTCGATATAAGAAAGTTTGAAAGATATGGAAAGGCTTGCGTTATCGAAAATTGCTTTAGATAATGTTAAAAGGTTTGGTTGGGTTTAGGTCTATTTTGGGCTGGTTAAGCTTCGTTATATCTGAGATGAACGATTCTTAGAGAGATTACTCGTCATTTATCTTCCTTTGTAGGGGGTCCCTTCATTATCGGCCAAAAAAGGAGGTGATTTAGTCCCCTTGGAGAAGATATGGTATCATAGTCTGTCTCAGAGTTTTACCGCAGAAGGAAAATTTGCGCCAGAATTTTGCGATAGACATTAACCAGTTCCCAGTGATATAAACGATAAAAGACCCATTGCTAACCATGATCCTTCGTGGCGCCAAAGTAGGCTTTCGCATCATGTGAAAGTCGTTTTTTCGCCAAGGTTCTCTTTTTCTTGCTTTTCATTCGGCGCACAAAGGATCACGGTTGACAATGGGTCTTTAAATAGAACTGTTGCCAGCTATCTTACGCTACAATGATAACTGTATACAACCGTTTGTAGATATTGAAAGGCTGAAATGCAATCACGTTTTTCCGAATAAAGATTTTGAGACAGATTTAGCCTAACGATAATCAAAGTTATATATATAAGTTAAGAAAAACTCCTCAAAATATGCAGCTCCCTGATGATAAGTATTCTGATAAGAGCCGAATGCCTAAAATCTTCATGGTTGACCGAAGAAACTTCATTTTATTTAGTCTCGGAACTCTAAAGCATATTTCGTGAGTTTCTGGTACTATTATTCGGTATTAAATGAGTGAAGTCTTGACAGAAGAATAATTTAAAGAAATTTCTGTCAAATGTTCACGAATGCTCAGGAGATCTCCGGCCATTGCAAACAAAAATAATTTGAGGAAACTTATAAAAAACCTTTCAGAAATTTTTAGTACTCACATACCAGAAATTCAAATAACTTTCATCACTGGGTCAAATTTTTAGTTTCTTATAAAGATACATGAAGTAGATTTTCACATACTTTGCATCTGTAAACATTTTTCCTTTGCAATCCCTGCTTTCCGGTACCAATTTCCATGTTTTAGGGTCCGCCGTGCTCACAATTCTTTCTGCATCCAAAAGACCAAATCCAAATTTCTCATTTACATGAAGACCAATTCCGTTCATTCTCCAATCCGTGTCATGTTTCAATGGTTGCCAGTTTGCACTATTTACCACTATATGTTGTACGTCACGCCATGTTAATTTTGGACTGTTATAACAAAGAAGAGAATTGTTTACAAAGATTGGTACAATTTCTGCCGTGTTTTGAAAAACTGTAGTTTTTTTTACTGAGAATAGCTTATTTTATTTATCTTAAAGATACTGTCGAATGCTGAAAACATTTGCCTAATGTTTTCGACTGACTATGGCCAACGCGAATCCTCAGAAAGCTAATTTTACAGTGATCATAGTAAAAGGCAGAGCATATTTTCTGCTTTGTGTTTGATCAATGTTAGACAAAATTACAAAATCTTAACAAGCAAATGCTTCAATCGTTTAATTGTTTTACTACTTTCAATTGCTTAATTTTTTAAAGAAAGTTTTTGAATCTTACTTACCTATGTAGCAAAATTGTATTTTTTTCTGCTTCCTTACCCTATTTGCCAACAAAAGTTGCCCCTGTTAGCTGGCGAAGATTTTTTATTTTTCTCAATCTTTCTGCAGATTATGATCCAACTGCCATGCTGAAGTACCGTTAGCTAGCAAGAGTTGCTTGATTTACCAAGTGACAGGAAATTTGGTAAGTTGAGTGAACAAAGTATATATATTGTATTCTTTGTCAAGCATACAACCTTGACTGCTATTTGGAAGATGAATATTGAATATTTACTTACTTCTTTTGAAGAGCTAAAGCGATTATTCCAGCAGCTAGTGGAGCTGATGCTGATGTCCCAGTATGCCTTTCGGTACATAGATTATGCAAGTCAGTTGTAACCTGTAAACAAAGTTGACATCATAACTCAAAGATAGCTTCACTGCATAAGGCCGTCAACTTACGCTCATTTCATCTCATTGAATTGCTGTTGTTGTTGTCGCTGCAGTGAGGTTGTTGTTGTCGCTGTAGTTGTAGCGTTATCAGTTCAGTCAAAGAGCGAAACTACGACATGTATTGAGTCTAACTCAAAGAGTCTGGTCGCTTGATTCTCTTTCGCAGAATGAACCGTATCTTAACTGTTTCGTTCTACGGAGCATTCACTTATTTTTTCAAGCATGAGGTTTATTTTGCATTGGACAGAAACTCTTGAACAGTATGCCTGTGTTTCAAAATACATAGCAGACGAATTTGTGACTTAGCAATCACGTTGCTGAAAACATCATATCATCAAAAAATATTCATTCAGTGCAATCTTGCTCAAGATTCATAGAAAATTGGAGACGCTGCTCTAAATTGTGTTGCTTTTCATACGGTCCTGGCATAATGTCGAGTAGATAATTTACACTGTAACTCACAATTCTCTTTTCGCCATGGGCTCCACTGCTCAGCGTTGTTGCCAATGTGGAGGCACATGCCTCACTATACCATGGACTTTCGCCATGATCTGAACTTGAACTGATTGACAATGTGTATATGCTGGCGGTGTATCCATCGCAGTTACAGCTGTCGTCATGACGACCACCGTTGCCTGATGCCCAAACATAAATAGAGCCAAGGCCTCCTCGTCCCTGAAATGCAAAAGAACCAGTTAAATTTGTCTGATTTTAGAAAAGAAGTTGTCATTTGTATTTGTTAATATTAATCACCAACAAGCATACGTAAGCAAACAATGAAATTTCTTAGAACGTAGAAATATTACATTTCTTGTGTTCTCTTTCAGGACCTACAGTTGAAAATAGCACCATGCAAATGAACCCAAATAGCACCAATTCATGATCTCGGAGCGAAGATTGTCTCAATTGAGAAACAGTCGTCATTACCCTTTGGAAATCGATAAGGTATGCACAAATGAACCGTTAGTTTGTTTATTTTTCAGTCATATATGAGATACAAGATGATCTTAATAAGGCCGACGTTCCTAGGGGTAAGTCACGAGAATAGAATATTGTAATGTTTACCCCGAAACGCCCTCTCATAGTAGGTTCAGCTGAAGATTGTATCTCCAAAAATATGCTATCCTTAGATTTATTGCTACACTACACTTCTTAAATACAAAGAGGACTTGCGGACGTTGGAATGGCGTAAATGTGGCAAGTATCTCGCGTCTTTTTATCTTGATGTTTTATTGTTCTTTAATTTTGATACCGAATATTAATATTTTATTATTCGACAAAATTTACTCGAATCATACCTTTGTTATTCCATTGGCAAATGCAGCTGATGCCAAAGTGCCAGGTCCTTCTACAGTTGTCCCATCATCGCTTGGTCCCCAACTTGCACTGTATATATCAATGTATTGTGGGTTTAAACTAAGAGATTCTGCTTCAACTCGATCTGTCACTCTCCCATCAAGCATGCGCACTCCGCCAATCCTAGCATCATATGCTACACCAACTCCACATTTACTATTGTTAGCCTCCGCAGCAACTTCGCCCGCACAGCGGGTTCCGTGCCTGAAAAGAGATGTTTGATCGTTGACGTAATACCAATAAGAAATCAAGAACAGTATCAAAAGTTTTGAGACTAAGGAGAATTGTTGTATAATTGAACCCAAGGCCATTTCTTATCTTTGATTGAGCTAACGGACGATGGATTTCCTCAGTGCCCAAACTGCCCAACTTTTATCCGCCGAAACTGCCCTAGCCTTTTGCCCCAGTATTACTGCCATAACAGTGGAACTACACATCTAACCATCGCTGAAATGATGGCCTGCCTTGAGAAAGTATAGCAAGATCTTCTCTTGAGTTTTGCTTCGTGATTGCTGATTCTCATCTCTACAACTAAATCAAAATGACAAGCTGTAATTAGGTCTAAGCTGTTTGATTAAAATTGTCAGCTCACCTCGTAAAGGTGAAGGTGGAGGTGAAGTTGCGTTTTTAGCGCCAAGCGCTGGGATCGCAGAAGTAGAGAAGACCTAATCGAGTCCGCGACCCCTAGTCATGACGCTCAAATGGTGGGGCTCTACCTGGGATCGAACCCTGTCCGCCTGACTGTTCTGGCTGCAAAGTCATAGGATTACACCACTGCACCACAACACCTTCAATGGAAAATGCCTGGCAGTATTGATACCTTCTCAAGAAAGTTGCAACATAGCAGCAGCTTTATTATCAGTCAATATTATGAGTAAAACTTTGTCACCTTACAGCATGAGCTGTTGCATGTTGAGCAGTACTTACTTATTTTCGTTAGTCGGGTCATATCTTGGAAATGGGTCAGGATCATTATCGTTAACATCCCAGCTTGCAGCAGGATCCTAAACAGTAGAAAAAGTGGTTATTAAGTTGGATGTTTTAAAACTAAAATGAATTTGCAGAAACGATATGGATCTCAATTCCTATACTGTTTTCTTATGTTTACGAGGCTATCCTCGTAATTTATTGCTTCATCCTTTCTCCCACCGTCTCCAATGGTTGTCCTCTTCTTTGATGTACCCTAGGGACCTATCATCCTACTGCTTTCTCAGTTGATATTTACTGACTACGACTACCAGAATGCATTGGGCACTTCTGGTAAAAAGGGAAAGGCGAAGAAGCAGTAGTCTAAATGCAATCACACTTAAACTGATTTTTAGTGTCAGGACGATTCAACCCCATAAGTTAAAAATGTTGTTCACAAACGATTCTATCTAATTTCTTTGGCTTTGACTTTATTTGAAAACTGGTATCTTTCTCACCAAACACTAAAATTTAATTCTAGTGAAATAGTTTTGCCTCTATTTTCTAATATAAATGTAATTGATTAACGTAGTAGACTGAAAGCAAGCCGCTAACTCAAAGAATTAACCGCTTCAATCTTAATCGACAATAATGCATTATAGCTTTGTCACAAAATTCCACATCAGAAAAATAACGGTTCTTAGTAACCATAATCTTTTAAAGATGAAAACGCTTTAAAACTAATCATTATGGCCTTGCCAAAAATTTATTTTGGCCAATCACTTCGAGTATGTAATATCACATTCATAAAAAATATATTGTGTTCCTTGAAGGTAGTTTTACGGAGTATCGAGCAACGGATTCAGGAGTGATTATATCTAACTTTTCTTTGAACCATTCCTGAGCTTATTCCTGAAAGCGGAGCATAAGGGCTCGAAGACTAGTGGTAGTCTGAAAAGAATTTCTTAATAGTTCTAAATTTCTAGCGTTATTTCTTGTTTAGGACACAAAATATGATAGCTGTATGCCAAGTGGACTACGAATACTTCAGGAACTTAAAAATTCAATAAAATTTGGTTTTTGCCTGGTACATAAAAGAAAACAGAGAAACTGTACTCACGTAATTTTTTACTATATCTGTATGGTTATGTTCTATGCCTAGAAGAAAT
>REGM01000159.1:27943-56330 GCA_004194415.1 Aurelia aurita | reverse complement strand
TTTGCATAGCAGACTGAAAGCATGCCGCTAACTCTAAGAATTAACCGCTTCAATCTTAATTGACAATAATGCATTATAGCTTTGTCACAAAATTCCACATCAGAAAAATAACGGTTCTTAGTAACCATAATCTTGTAAAGATGAAAACGCTTTAAAACTAATCATTATGGCCTCGCCAAAAATTTATTTTAGCCAATCACTTGGAGTATGTAATATCATATTCATAAAAAATATATTGTATTCCTTGAAGGTAGTTTTACGGAATTATCGAGCAACGGATTCAGGAGTGATTATATCTAACTTTTCTTGGAACCATTCCTGAGCTTATTCCTGAAAGCGGAGCATAAGGGCTCGAAGACTAGTGGTAGTCTGAAAAGAATTTCTTAATAGTTCTAAATTTCTAGCGTTATTTCTTGTTTAGGACACAAAATATGATAGCTGTATGCCAAGTGGACTACGAATACTTCAGGAACTTAAAAATTCAATAAAATTTGGTTTTTGCCTGGTACATAAAAGAAAACAGAGAAACTGTACTCACGTAATTTTTTACTATATCTGTATGGTTATGTTCTATGCCTAGAAGAAATAAAAATATCAAAGTTAAATAAAAATGACTATGAAATATTATTAAAGCAAGACCGGAATCCTATTATTTACCAGAGACTATGTCGCTCTAAAATTGGATAGAAATTTATGGCTAAATGACATGTTATTGTTTAAACACCGCCCGCTTGGAAAATTCTACTAACTGGATATTAACCTTTAGGTACAAAGTTTATGTTCTCCATTCTGATCTGATGGATCTTGTCTGACTGTCATTCAATTGGCCGATCACAGCATTTGATTTGTGAAATAGTGCTCTCTGATTGGCGAGCCAAATATAAGAGTACATAAAGTCGTTCGTGATGTGAAAATACCGTACAAAATCTTGCAACTCATTAGGTCTCTGAATCATTTGTATATTTGTTGTATCTCATCATGTCTTGCGATCAGTGTCTGACAAAAGAATGCCTTGCGAGTGATTTAACGTAGCCTACATAACGATTCAAATTTTCAATAGTCCCATCACTTTTAAATATATGGTAAACAAGGTTAATTCCTGACAATATTTCAGAAATAATTAAACGAGAGCGTGCTCATTAGATGTCATGTATCACAATGTACTCACCATCATCTAAGATTGTTACAACTACACCTTTTCCAGTTATCCCTTGATTCCAAATAGGTATGACATTAATATCTAGATCTAGAGCATTTCTCTTGTCATCCTGAAGGCAACGATAACAGAAATTTAGGACATACTCTATTTGGGAGAATCTTAAATTTTGTATACGATCGATTGAATATAACAACAAAAGCTTTTCGCCAGGTGAAAAATTATATATATGGTCATTCAAATATAAACGTCACATAGATCATAAAAATAAGGAAACTGCCATGTAAGATTTTAAATGTTCATTTCGATTTCTTTTTTTCAAAAAGATCCTTGTAGGCTCTTCTCAAAAGTAGTAAATAATGGATGGATGGAAGGTTGTACCAAGCGAACCTAATACTTTCTGGCACTTACCAAATACCACTGTTCATCCCACAATGGATCAGCGAATCTTGGAGTGATTCCCCTCGCTACGACTTTTTGATGATGATATCCCCTCTTTTTTCGAATCTTCTCGTGCTGTTGTTCAACCCACAAGATCTAAAGAATACGAGTAATCCAATGTCACTAACGTTACGACTGGAAAACTCCCTGATTTTAGCTTGAAATTTTAGCTAATCTAAAGAAATGTGAGAACATCTGCGATGTTTCGTAATATCGTTATCGACTGCCCTCTAAAATCAACTTTCCTGCAGCCTGCAGAAATAAGTCTTGTCTAAAACTGCTGCTAGAATCACGTGAAGCTATTATCAAGATGAATTATTATAGAATCAAAATATTATTTTCTAGTGAAGGTTTTCCATCGATTCATTTGGATGAGACAAAATCATAGTTTGGAGGCTGATTTAGGAAGAAGAAACGAGTAAAGAGAGCCCCATTAATTCCTTTGTTTACAAAGGTTTGGTACGAAAAAACCTCTTGAAATTTACCTCATTTTCGTTGCCAAGAAGTTCAGTTTTATATTCAGCACTTCTTCTTGATCTTCGTGGATGTTTTGGATGTTCAAGATGATAATAACCTTTTAATGCACCAATCTACGAAAGAAAAAAAAATTTAGATCANGAATTATTATAGAATCAAAATATTATTTTCTAGTGAAGGTTTTCCATCGATTCATTTGGATGAGACAAAATCATAGTTTGGAGGCTGATTTAGGAAGAAGAAACGAGTAAAGAGAGCCCCATTAATTCCTTTGTTTACAAAGGTTTGGTACGAAAAAACCTCTTGAAATTTACCTCATTTTCGTTGCCAAGAAGTTCAGTTTTATATTCAGCACTTCTTCTTGATCTTCGTGGATGTTTTGGATGTTCAAGATGATAATAACCTTTTAATGCACCAATCTACGAAAGAAAAAAAAATTTAGATCAATTATGAGAGATTATGAGAGCTTAGTTAGTTGCATCAGTTCATATCTAAAGTGTTCACACAAATTTAGTAGCCTAAAATTGTTTAAATAAAAAAAAAGGCCTAAAATGCTGCAAAATAGGTATCATTCGAAAGAGCTTAGCGAGTGGAATTTGAATCTTGTAAGGGTTATGAAAGTTTGGCGACTTGAGGGGTTTTTACTCCCTTGGGAAATAGTTGATGTTTTTCGTTTTGTTATTATGCAGTGATTGATTTGTTTATATTTTGATTCTTTAAGTTAGCCTTGATGATGAAAAAAGAGAATTAAACAAGAAGATGAACTTGGATACCCTGGGTACCAGAGCCGAAAAAATTTGAAAAAAAAGAAAATTTGAAGAATAGAAATAAAATAAAAGCTGTGGTACGCAGGGTAGAACTTTGCGATGAATCGCCATCAGACAGTTCCGTTGTTTAAAAATATTTGACTTTTTGAACCACCCCTCGGAGACGAAACATTGAAAGTCCACTCACTGGTGTGCTGTTGAAAACCTCCAAATCCTTCCGCGTCATTTCAAATTTGTAAAGCGCTAGCCAGTCTTAAAGCGATATCACATTAAACATATCTTGTCCAAAGTAGATAAATTAAATGAAAGTATTCTCATGTTTTATTTTTTTAATTTTCCTACAAGCGTGGGACTAGAACTTCTTAAATTTTGGTCATCGTAAATAAAGGTTCTTATAAACCACATTTTCTGAAAAACTTGCATACAGTAAATGGACAATTAAACAATAAATTTGGACACGTAGTTAAAGAAAAGTATCAAACTTTAATAAAAAGTATGAAAATTAGGGTATCAACAAGACGTCAATTATAATCTTTCCACAAGCTGTCCTATTGATGAGATACCAAAACGTTTTCCAAAAATTAATTTTTTTTTGTTCAGACAATTTCACGAGACTGTTGACGAAGTTTAACACAAATAATTGTACAATAAATCTATTTAATTCTCCGTCCAATAAAGTAGTCAAATCCAGTATGTATTTTGATATCCTAAACAAACAATCTTGATTGCAATCAAACATGAAGTCTATGAGTAAATTTAGAAAAATAGTTCACATGGATTTTACGCTGCTATGACAACTACTGCTTATTAGAATGACGTCGTACGTTGTTCCAGATGTTTTCTAAATTAGTTTTATTATTTTCAATGCAAATAAAATGAAGTTCTTTCTCTCTAAATACATACGTGTGGGTAAAGCCTTAAGTTTTGATAACCTGACAATAAGACATTATACCTTTTTATATTTCCAAATTGTTTTTATATGTTTGATCAAGTCTAAGGCCAACGACTTTGCGCCTATATATTATAACTAGCAATAACAATAGTCAGAGAGTGCTGCGTACAGGGTTTACTCACAAAAATGTTTGTCAAAATGTTTAAGATTGTGGTCAATAGCAACTTGTGCAGGCAATGTCCTCATGTAAGAATCCTCTAAAGTCCTGAAATCATGAAACTCCAAAAATAGATATAGTTGCATGACNGGGGGGGGCGAAAAACGCCCCCCGGTCCAAATAGGGTTAATGAAGCCCTTACGTGTGCATTGCGTGTTCACTTCACCAAAATTAACATGCGTGAAGCAGGTTTCCAGGTCCATTGTTCTTGCCTATCCTGCTGCAGAAGTTCAAACTTTAAGATCGTAGCAACTAACAACATCAGCTACTAAACAATAGGAACAACCAGGAACAATTGCTTTTCAAACAATAGGAAATTGTTTATGACATATCTTTACTATTGTTTGGATTTGATGTCGTTATGAACACAGCATTCAGGTTAATTGAAACAGTAAATTTTGATTGTTTTGATTGTTCTCGGTCAATTAGATACAATATCAAGCGCAGTCTTCCTATTGTTCAAGATCGATTTGTGTCGAATAAACAATAGTTCTATTGTGTTTAATCATCAACTTTTGAGCTGTTGATTTTTATAATTCACTGACACTGCATGATATCAAAATTGGTCAAATTTTATTGCAAATTGGCCATACTATTTTTGTGTTTTGCTTCAGAGTTGGGCGCCTGAAATCCCCTGAGCATTCTAAAAGCGGCAGACTCTTTGAAAAAGTCAATTACCAAAGAAAACAATTTACCAAACATTGTAACTTCAGGTATCTCTTCTTTCTTCCAAAATTTTCAGTCAAAAGCCAACACTTGATGATTTCTTTCTTGATGCCAGAACGCTGGATTTATCATCTCAAATATCATTTTTACATCATTTATGCTATCATGACGGAAAGTTATTTGCAATTCGTTGCTCAGTTTTGAATTTTCTCTCAAGTTTTCCGATTTCTAAATGAGACACAATGTGATACCTCACGAAATCTTCAAGCGTCGAGAACAGAAGTTTATTGACGCCTAGGAACCATACCGTTTGCATAAGATACCCTAAAAGAATGTTGAAACTCTTCCTATTTCGACTGATTTTATTTTATTTTATTTTATTGAAAAACCTGTACAAAGCGATCAGCAATTGCAAGCAAACTGATTGTTGGGATTGATTAGCTTATGCTACTTTTAGCTATTGTATTGCAATCCAACGAAAAAGGAATTGGTAATAATAATAATGATAATTGTTTGACCAATTAGTCAAGCCGCAAATGCAAATAGATTAAGCCGCATTAGATGCCCTGAAATCTGGATGGCTACCTCACTCGAGCTGCATGCGAAAATGGATTGTTGAGAGAAGACGTTAGTTTGTATCGCAGGTAGATAGATTAATCTAATTATCTAAAACCGCTACCTCACTCGAGCAGCATGCGAAAATGGATTGTTGAGATAAGACGTTAGTTTGTATGGAAACTATGATAATAATGGTCGGTGAAGATCGAAGGCAATTTTTTTGTTACGGTTGCGTGGGTCCATGCGTCTAAACAATACGAGCAATCTGCAACATAAAATTCCCCAACAAATTATAATTCTATTGTTTGAAAAAATTTCTATTGTATTTGATCAGTGTCTCTCAATTTGCAGGTCTCATTGTATACATTTATAATCTAGTGCAGTGCAATGGAATGAATTGTTCCATTGTTTTTGCTTATGTTTTCATGTCACACGACACAAATAAAGAATTGTCTATTGTATGTGACCTGTCTCTAGCACATCATAGAATTTAAACAAGGCCTTGAGGATACAGATATTATTGTAAACAGTATTGTTTTCTTAAACAATATAATCCATTCTTCTATTGTTTCAGTGATTGTTAGCATATCACGCGATACAATGCGTTCATAGAATCTATTGTAGTCGACCTACCTCTAGAAGATCATACCTTCTGCTATACAGTTCAGTGACATTAGTAAACAATAGCTATCTAAAACAAAGCCATGTTCAATTGTTCTCCAAGGGTATTGAAACCATTCTATGTCACCAACTCACAATTAAACAAAGAATATTTGTTCTTTTCTATTGTGTATGAACAAAAGTGTTGACAGCATTGTTTGTGAGCATAACTATAAACAAAGTCTAGTTTATGGCACGCAGTTCATTATGCCTGCACACAGCTGGTTGCCTCCTCTTTGCGAGGCAGAAGGTATAGTTTCCTGCAAATAAGCACAAAATCTGCATGTTTTCGGAGCTACCTGATTTTGCAGCAAGCTGTTGAAAATGGGCCTGGTTTTACAGCTTACTGCGAAAATTTAATTTTTTGTCGGTCTAAATGTTGGAAAATGGAATGCATTCCAACTAGAAATACTTTTATGTCGCTAAAAGTTTTATTTGGGCAAGAATCGAAATTTAGTTGAAAAGGTATAGCTCAAAATGAGGTTTTTAAAAGTCATTTTATATCTTTTAAGGCAATTTCAGACATGGGATCAAAAGATACAGTTGAATCCCGGTTTAACGAACTCTGAAGGGAACCAGGAAACAGTTAGTTAAATGGAGAGAATTTATAGAGAATTTTTTATTCATGGGACCAGACAGCTAGCTCGTTATCGTTACACTGGGTAATTTGCTATGTCAGGGGCTCGTGATAAGTAAACATTAATCGAATTTTGTTTATCCTCCAAAAATTGTACTCTTTTGAGGCAGTTATGTAATTTGGTAACATTTCAGAGTATTTTTTTTTTACTTTTTGTTCATTCATAAGCTTTTCATTCCACCCATTAGTTCAACGATCCATTAAGTTAAGAAGTTAACTTGTCTGTCTAGCGATACAATCTTTTTCTGGAATGGTTGCAAGGCTAATGTGTCTAGGCCTTATCGTGTCTGATAGTTTCGAAGCCAAGATAAAACTTCATCTTGATATGAAGAAATGAATTGGACATTGTTGTGGAAACCACCGAAGAATCATCTCCACCTATCTACAGTTGCTCATTCGCAGGCGGTCTTAGGATACTTCAGCAAGAACTTTTAATTATCTCCACTCTGAAAGCTGCGCCAAAACGGGTGCCAAAAAGAATAGCTCTTTAAAATACCTAGCGTTTTGCTATTGGTACACTTACGAATTTTAAAATGGTTTGCCACTTCTCTCCCAATGGTGTTGTTCTTCTAGAACTTCCTTCAAAAGTACAGTCTTTCAGTTTCAACTCGAGAACAGTCCAAAGTCCCAAAAGATTCAAAACTTCAATAAATTGATTAATTTTTCAGAACAATAGAATATTTGCTGGCAGTTTCTTGGCTCGATTCTTCTTGCTGGAACAGCCTATCGCAAATATCTCTGCTAGAAGTTAAAAATTATAGAAGAAAGCTGCTTTAGTTGATGCTACAGTATGTACCCTGGATGCCAGAGCTATACAGAAACGAGTATTTCTTTTTGGGTTATTCTTGGGTCTTGCAGGAAAGATATGATACTGGAATAAAAATTGACCCTAAAGCAGGACAGTAGGAAGCAGCTGCAAATTGGGGGGAATTTGGTCTCAAAACAACAGAGAACAATATATCTAATTTATATTTGTGACGTAGCACCTTTGTTTCAAATTGTTGGGGGGACTCAAGCCCCCCTGCCCCCGCTTCCTATTGGCCTTCCTACGCTTAGGCCTTAGGTCCCAAGGTTTGCCCAATTTCAACATAGTGAAGGCTAGTGTTGTTCTTTATTCAACTCATTCTGTCTTAGCATAATGCTGCTTTAACTTTGATTAATTTGAGATAAAAAGTATTATCAATATATCTATTTTCAACCATGTTTTTGAATTATTGTATCAATATTTCGTGAGTTTTCTGACCCAACCCATTCTTGGGGTTTTCCTCTCTCAAAATAATCCGCCCTCTGCGGTGATGTCTCTGAACCGTTTTGATAGCGTTCTACACCAATTGTCTAGATTGTGGGAAAAGTAATGAAAGGGTCGAAGGTGCAATTAAATGCAACGGATCTCCTTTTACCACGGTAATAAGATCAAGACCACATCTAAAAGAACGTAACGGAATGTAGAAAATTATTTGAAAAGTCATGAGACTTGAAGTCTAACAGAAAGTGTTGTACAATTTTGAAGGAAACATTTTGGATTCTGAAGGAAATACCAAAGGGAACATTTTGGTAACTCACGGATTTGTCGTGAATCATGACTCACCGATATATCACTAACATGTCATTGGATCTATACTCTAAAATTACTTGGAATTTGTCTTTTATCATCAGACGTTTGAAGCAGTAGACAGTGTCTGGCGAAAAGCTTACGGTACGGTGTGTCCAGCTAAAATTATAGCCTTAAAGACCCATTGCTAACCATGATCCTTGGCGGGGCCAAAGTCGACTTTCGTGTTATCTGAAAGTCGTTTTGGCCTAGGTTCTTTGTATTGCTTTCATTCGGCGCACAAAGGATCATGGTTGACAGTGGGTCTTTAAATACACCTATAGAAATGTCATTCCATTGTATGTCTAGCAGAGGTCTTAGAATGATTTATGGAGAAGGCTATATTGTTAAAATAAAATCTTCTAATGCGTTCACAAGATGTTATTAAGCTGTAGATTATTTTCATGAAACTGAACTCGCCTTTCCCATGACCCATGTTTTACATGATATTAAGCAGGTCAGCTTCATCATTAACTCTTAAAGACAAGATCTAAACTGTACAATGTCAAGCAAATCATTGGAATTAAAAGCCATTTACTTACGGAGGTCATCTTAAATCTGCAGACGAATGATTTAGGCACCCCTAGTTGCTGTCTTGCCGACTGTCTGCTTACCACTGCTAGAATTGATCTTGTAAGAGCCCTGTTGATGACCTAGTTTTGCCTGCAAGAGTTTCTCGACGGAATCAATTGTCTTATCGATATGATAGCCTGCTTGTCACTGATAGAATTAAAGGTAATGTGTCCATACAAGTAGGCCTCCCAGAGCAAGGCATGTGATCAATTAAAATTTCTTTTCAATCATGCATTACAGCAATTTTCTCTATTCATGTGATCAGTTTGAATAGCAACCAATTTGATGGATGTTGACAGGTTGGGCATACGCTGGCCTTATAATGGGCACATTACCTTTAATCTTAGAAGAGTTATGCTTTAGATGATGACCTGGCTATTGTCGGTCTTAAGGGTGCAAAAAACCAGCTAAAGTTTGAGATCTCCGCCATAGAATAGGCAAAAATATTTTGTTGAAAACTCCTCAACTGATATGATTGGCTTCCCTAGCAATAAACGTCAATCAAAGATCGATATCCTTTGTTTTTAAACAATAGAAATGTAGCGCAGACGAAATTTTACAACTACTGGAATTGAAGCTCTTTCACAAGGGTCCCTATTTTGCATAAGCGATCTTGGCTTATTAAACTACCACCCAATCGTGTTAGTTAAAGGGAATCGAAGCATGTAAAAGTGGCTCAAGCCACTTGCGGTCAAATTCTAGCCTATCAGATATCAGTATTTCCTGTTGACGTTGATCAGTTACCCAAATATGGTTCGGCACATGTCACAGCCTATTGTCGTTGCACGGCTATTTTTATCAAAGGCTTGTGTATGCTTAGATTCCCTTTAATTATCTTAGTGAACCACTTGAAGAAGGTTTTGCAACCAAATCACCTTTAGCAAGATGTGAATCGAGAAGATGACAGCAGAATCCTTTTGTTTACGGTGATCAATCATCAAGTGAAAACAATTTAAAACAATTTAAAACAATTTAAAACAATTTAAAACAATTTAAAACAATTTTGAATCTCTAGAGACATTGCAAGAACTCACTATTTATCGTGTAGAAGAAGGTATTGAACGAATTTCGAGGAGGAGAAAATCTGGGGAGCTTGAAGACCCAAAATAGTATTTAACAACGACCGTTTTTACCTGCCTCGCGTGTCTTAGCGTTTAAGAAGTAGCCTAAAGCATTCTAATGCTGACTTCAATTCCACCGCTAAAGTTGAATATGTTCTGGTTGTCCCTTGGCGAAAGTGTGCCTAATGTTTCCTCACCTTTGGAGACTCAAAGCTATTCCGCCGTCAATCCTCTAACCTTGGATCTCATTTTAGCAATGAATACCCCTCTTGTTCTTGAAACTTTAACAGAACATACATTTTGAAACTTATAGCCTTAAGAAAATAGTGGTCATTTGTTCATTCTCTATTTAGTGACTTAATGAGATTCTTTTACTCATGTTAAACATATGAACAAATCAAAGATTTATGCCTGAAGGCTTGAAAAGAATGGAGAGGATTTACTGTGGTTTTTAATATCCATTTTCCTGGTGCTTAATTGGACGGAAATTTGATTTGTTGAGTCAGAATTGAGATTTCTGAAATAAGTGTCACTGTTATAAAGCTTGTGATGTGGTAAAGAATTGTGATGTTTCGTATGGTAAGAATTAACAGTAAAGCTCTATCATGTGAGAATATAGAAACAAAAGCACTGTTTTTCTTCTGAAGGAAGGAACCTTACGTAAAGCTGAAGAGTGCCGGTAAATCATCCCATCTGAATTTCAACTGCCCAATATGGCCATAATGTAGTTATCTTTTTGGTCTGAGACTAAAATTTGGGTTTAAAATGTTAGATGAATATGTCCATTAAAATATTCTTCATATCCAGCTTTCCTCTTAGTTTTAATCACACCCCCCCTCCCCTCCCCATCCCTCGCCCTATCCTTTTTTTTATACGGGGAAGCGAAAATAGGATGGAATCTAAAAAGGGATTGCAAATGGCGGGAAATTTCCTCTCCCCAGACCCCTTAAGTGATCTCACTCACTGTGTGTTTGAGCCATTTCTTGTTTGCTTTTTTGGAAGTCTTTTGCTGTTTAGTTTGCTTCTCGCTCACGCGTAATGGTTCTTGTCTCTTTCAGTAAGAGTCATTTTAAATTCTGATGTCTTAATAATTTGACACATACCCGATTTTGAAAGTAAAATAACCTCTTTAATCCTCGGAAAACTTCATCAACAACACATTACCATGTAAACCAACTTTTACGTAAATATAACCAAAACAGGAAAATGCTAGAAAAATCCATGAATGTCTTGATCAATCACCCTGTTTTTGTGTGACGTAGAAGGCCGATTCATTTTGGATTATGAATCGCGAGAGACCGCAGTTTGTTTCAAAGGTCGATGAATCTATGGATGGATGATGTAAGAACAGTCACATGTATTCATTACCTAAAAACATAGATGATGTCAAAGAAGGGAATAAGAGCGATGTCAAATTGAAAGAGCCAATGGAAAATGGGACTTATGACTGTGCCAATTTGCAATAGTCCAATAGTCCTTTTCACACTAGCAGACAAAGAAATCATCTGAACTGACAAATCGTCTGACAATTGTTCGTCTAATGTAAATGTAAGTCGAACTTCAGACGACTTGTCCGTGAAGGCAAGCAAATCATCTTCGGAAAATCGTGTGAGACGAACAAATTGACCAACAAAATCAGACGACTTGCACGTCGAAAATTTTGTCGGTCCCGCTTTCACACCAGGTGCCTGGTACGTCTAAGACGATGTGTCCGTCCAGATTCTGGTATGAAAAGGGTTGGGTAAATGTGATGTTTGTGTATGGTGTAAATATGTGAAAAGAGCACTTTCCTTTTCAACGAAAACTCTGTCCTTACTTTTTGTACTTCCTATATCTAGAGATCTTTGTTGTTGATGAAAGTATGAATTTAAAGGCTCAACTAAGATCGTTTTTCCATAGGTGCGGGGGCACTGTTAAATGCTTTCTAGATGAACGAAAAAGGCGCCTTAAATAGGGAAGCTTTGGAAACTCAAAGGGGCACCTTGTCCCCCTGTGCAAAGAAAACAGTGCTTATTGATTGGGAAAGCCTGTTAGCTTCTTTCATCTTTGTGGTGACTTTATCTTTGTTGTCTTTGCCACGGGAAGAGCAATGACTGTTAGAACGACATTTATTATCCATTTATTCCATAATTTTTGCTAAAACGTCTTTATGCTCATACTTGAGGTAAACCAGCATGCTTTAATACTTTAAAATGTTGTTGTTGTTTTGACTTCGACTTAGGCAATTGAGAGAGTGTTTTTTTCTTTTGAACGCTAAATATCGTAGTTTGTTCCGACTTGGAATATGTTATATATGTTATCTCCAGTCTTCCAAACGACAATTCGTAGCAAGTGCAAGCCTATTTCATTATCCTTGAGAAGGTCCATGCCTATGAACATTAATTTGATTTTTCCAGCTAGTGCCAGAAAATAAAGTCGCAAAAAACCCTAAGAACTTTGTAACAAAAGGAACCTTTTGGTGACTCCCAACGCAACGATGACTAATTTATTGATAGGATGTTAATTAATAAATAACACACGAGCAAATAACCTTATGAAATTTGCCCTCTCTCCTTGGGCAGACTCCGCGAGTCAAAATTGAGGCCTTCTGCTATACAATGCTCAATTTTCCGTGCTTTGGCGCTTTGAATGGGACAAATTTCCTCACATTCAAAATTTCGCACACTATTGCAATGTAACCTCTCTCCGATCTCGAGGTGCATTTCTTACGAAATCACACATTGCACAACGCATAAGGAAGTCGGTTTTACGCTCGTTTGATTCTGACAAATCGAATTTTACAATTTAGCTATTTGCCTAAAGCCGGTGTCTATCATTCAATGTATGGATTAATAAAATTGATCCATTATCTCATCTGTAACAATGTCGGTTTTCTAGTAGAAGAAAAGAAAACTGGATTAGAATCCTTACTAACATCCTTCCTTTCTGCTATTCGTCCTATGACTAACTGTTTCACATCTTTAGTTATTTTTAGCTCAGTTTTTCATGGCCAAGGAATTACTTACAGTTTTCCTAAATGATTTGTATGGTTCGAAAGACCATTGTGTCAGCAAAAATCATATGACTTTGACAGGGTGGGCATTTCTCTAAGGCAACAATATACATTTGCCATCGAAAACTATGCTTTTCTTCCCAACGTTTTGATAAAGGCTTTTTCTGAAACCTGGGTTTTATTGGCCTCTTTGATTAAACTTTGATGGCAAAATTGCCACTTTTTTGGATAATTTGTTTATTGTTGATGTATTGCCACATTTTTGATACATTACTTCTGAAGGAACGTCTCTTCAAATACATACGTTTTAGGTCAGATATAGTTTGTTTATTCTTAGGGACCGTTCATTGGTACCGAAGAGAAATGTGTTGGGTAAAAGAAATTTTCTGACATAAAAAGGTGTTGATAGATGTTTTTCCATCACCTTTTGAGTTAAGTATAAGAAGATTTTTTGGACCAGAAAACATTTCTCTTCGGTACCAACCCTTCTGTAAATAATGAACGGTCCCTTAATCAGGTGATAAGATATTTTCATATTTTTTCCTGTTCGTAGTTGGATGGGAGATAAGGGTAAGACTTGTGTTCCTAACGTAGATCCTAGTTTCTAGAACTTACCTTACGTCTTCCAAAGATAAACTGAAGGCAAATGAAAAAGATCACTTTCAGTTTTAAAATGACGACGTTTTGAATGACGAATATTATGTCGAATAACGTGAAATTGATAACTCTAGTGAAGATTGTTGGGTTCTGCAAGTTTTTGCAATGTTTGAAGAGAACTCAAATTTCGTAAGCCAAGCGGACAGTTTCTACTCAGCGGACAGTTTATTATCGAGCACTGGAAGATAAGTCAGTGCAGGGAAGCTTTCTTCTGTTAAATAAAATCAACACATTCTATGTTTTATTCAGAAATTCCCACATTATGGGGCTGAAATGAACAGTTATCATTATTGTGTTCTTCAACTAAAAATACCTGATTTGCTATATTAAGAAAATAGACACCACTGCTCCGAAAGCAAAGAACGAGCGATTTAAGCGAATGAGGGTTTCGTTCCAAATTTAAGAGATCATGGAGTCGAAACGCGAGCAAAGCCAATGAAATAGGTTAACACTGTTTTCAGCAGTGATCTTAAAACATATCACCGCATAATAACCACGGTATGCCTATGAAACCAAAGCATCTGAAAACTAATCTCTCAGAAAGACTACTTTCAGAATTCTCTCAAATTTATCGTCAAATTCTTCTTTAAATTCACCACTGAGACAACTAACGATTTTATGGAATTTTCATTTTAAAAATATAATATCTATTTCATTCATTGACTTTGCTCTTTTGACTCCAAGCATAAAAACAGGCACGCGCTGAGCTGCTCGAGTTATGTTTATATATAAACAAAACGCAATGCCCTCTCTCACCTTAGTAACTTTCTCAAATCCATGTCTTTTAGCTATCTCCTGTGCCTTTTCATGCCCTCCTGGTTCTGTTAATTTAATGGCCCAGCCATTTGTGTAATATTTATCTTCTGTTAAATCTTCTGCACAGCATCCCTTGGCGAACAAGCAAGTTAACAATATAATGATCCAAGATTTTATTGTAAAGTTTCTTGAGTGGGCAAAGCCTGCCCATCTCTCAACCATCGCATCGCTACGACGGTTCCCCGAACTGGAACATTTAAGATAATTAATATCTATGATTAATTTCTTTAAGTTAGGACGTTGCCTCGGATTGGCATAAAGTCTTGTGTTTCCGCTGGTGTATTTATTGTGTTCGGTCAAATCAATCGCCTGAGAAAATAGCCAGAACGCCTCGGAGACAGTATTCATCGCTGATTGGCCAGAAAGACAATAGGTTTGCGACGCTCAATAGATTGAATGCGAAGTACCCGCAAAGACTTAGGTCATTGGAGAATAAGCAAAGCGGCTGGATAAACAAAGACAAATTCCGTCTTCGAAGTTAATGTAGGAAGCTTAACTTTTGGTTTCCGAGCTGCAGTTGTGTAAAGAGTCAGGTTTTCACAACTATTCAAATCTTACTGGATTTATATGCGGGTGTTTCCAAGGATGTTTGCTGACTTTACTGAACTTTGAATGAACTTTCAGAGTTTATTCCCTTAGCTGAATCAACTTTATTGGAGAGAAATAATTACTTTAGGCCCACGGAAAGGAAATTTTTTAATTCGTAGAGAATTTTTCAGATGTCTTGTACTAAGCAAGGTAAAATTTGAAGAATGTACAAGCTGATTTTATGATTGCTCAGTGTTGGTGTTTTTATTTAAAAAAATATTTGTTCAGTGGTTCACGTTTCTATTTTTCTGTATGATACTTTTTATCTAGGCCTGGAGAATAGGGACTGTTTCCATGGCATTAAAGTATCTTATCAATCCACGCGCTCTTCAAAGTACACCAGATTTGAAGAGGAAAGTTTGCATCCTTTGCTGATATTACAAGCAAGAGCGAGGAGATGATTTCCATAGCAAATAATTTTATTGTCGTCTACCTTCTGAATGGTATAGGTCCCATAGTCCCAGAGAGACGGCATACTTTAGACAGTAACACACTTTTTATCTGTTGTGTTGTGTTGTGTTGTGTTGTGTTGTGTTGTGTTGTGTTGTGTTGAGATCATCAAAGTAAAACTTGACGAGATTTCATTACCCATATGGTATATCTTACCTAGGCCTAGACAAAAGGGCCTTAAAATGACTGTAAAGTTGTGTATCAATGCAATAATCACCGAAGCAAATTTTGAAAAAATAGATAGTTCCTTCTCTCTTGCTGAAACAAGCTATTTTGAAAAGAAAGGCTTATCGACTAAGCTCAGTAAAGGGTGGTTCTTATATGCGGGTTTTTTCTGTACAATGCTTTTTGTTATCGAATATCCTTCCTCGTGCAGTCCTGCCTTGCGTGAAACCACCCCATAAATCATCCCGAAGTGGGCAGTATCTACCAACCTTTACACCTTTCTTCACGAACTGTGAAAATATTGACATGACAAAGTTTNATTTTATTGTCGTCTACCTTCTGAATGGTAGAGGTCCCATAGTCCCAGAGAGACGGCATACTTTAGACAGTAACTCACTTTTTATCTGTTGTGTTGTGTTGTGTTGTGTTGTGTTGTGTTGTGTTGTGTTGTGTTGTGTTGTGTTGTGTTGTGTTGTGTTGAGATCATCAAAGTAAAACTTGACGAGATTTCATTACCCATATGGTATATCTTACCTAGGCCTAGACAAAAGGGCCTTAAAATGGCTGTAAAGTTGTGTATCAATGCAATAATCACCGAAGCAAATTTTGAAAAAATAGATAGTTCCTTCTCTCTTGCTGAAACAAGCTATTTTGAAAAGAAAGGCTTATCGACTAAGCTCAGTAAAGGGTGGTTCTTATATGCGGGTTTTTTCTGTACAATGCTTTTTGTTATCGAATATCCTTCCTCGTGCAGTCCTGCCTTGCGTGAAACCACCCCATAAATCATCCCGAAGTGGGCAGTATCTACCAACCTTTACACCTTTCTTCACGAACTGTGAAAATATTGACATGACAAAGTTTAGTTTTCTTCTTCTGTCTTTTCAAGTGTAAGAATATTGATACTCGCAGTGTGGATTGATTTTTTAATGTGAAAACTCATTTAGATTAGCCCCAGAACATTATGCCCTCTTGAGCGGATTTTCAGCGTTCTCACTAAGATTGATTTTTTAATGCGAAAACTCATTTAGATTAGCCCCAGAACATTATGCCCTCTTGAGTTGATTTTCAGCTGTCTTACAAAGATTTATCAAATTGAAAGGCTGTCTCTTAAAGACCCATTGCTAACCATGATTCTTTGCGCGCGTAATGAAAAGCAGAACAAATAGAACTTAGACCAGAAACCATTTTCATATCACATGAGAGTCCTCTTTGGGCCTGCAAAGGATCATGTTTAGCAATGTGTCTTTAAACAAGAGCAGGGCCGATTTTGTAACCAGCAGCCTTCGTTGCTTTTAAAGACCCTGCGCTAACCAGCAGCCTTTGTGCGCTTTCTTTGCAAAACCAAATAAACAACATTCTTTTTCGGACAAAAATAGATGGAACGTGCAAGGTATGCAGGTAGCAAAGGCCCCTTTGAAAATTGGAGAAAGGGAAATATCGAATTTTAAATTTCAGACTCTATGGCTTTGTCAATGTTAAATCTCTATTCAGTTAGAAACTTGATGTCCTGATTTGTTTTGTTATCAGAAAAAGGAGTGTTTTCATGCATATAGCTGACAGGAAACTCGGCATTGAAAAATTTAATNTCTTTGCGCGCGTAATGAAAAGCAGAACAAATAGAACTTAGACCAGAAACCATTTTCATATCACATGAGAGTCCTCTTTGGGCCTGCAAAGGATCATGTTTAGCAATGTGTCTTTAAACAAGAGCAGGGCCGATTTTGTAACCAGCAGCCTTCGTTGCTTTTAAAGACCCTGCGCTAACCAGCAGCCTTTGTGCGCTTTCTTTGCAAAACCAAATAAACAACATTCTTTTTCGGACAAAAATAGATGGAACGTGCAAGGTATGCAGGTAGCAAAGGCCCCTTTGAAAATTGGAGAAAGGGAAATATCGAATTTTAAATTTCAGACTCTATGGCTTTGTCAATGTTAAATCTCTATTCAGTTAGAAACTTGATGTCCTGATTTGTTTTGTTATCAGAAAAAGGAGTGTTTTCATGCATATAGCTGACAGGAAACTCGGCATTGAAAAATTTAATATGTCGTATTGGCATTCTAAAATTAGCTCGCAAGGTGAAGACGTTCTACATCTTTGTAAACACGTGGACGTTCTAGAATTGCAATGGGGGATTGAACAAACTGCATTGTGGTATAGCTTCGCTGTGCAGAGGCTGCTGGTTAGCGCAGGGTCTTTAATGGAAACGCTAGCACATAGTTATCAGCGAGCGATTGTGAACAAAGAGATCTTATACGGTCGATTTGTCAAGCCACGAATGTAAGTAAACATGACTGCAAAAGATGTCATGGAACCTATGTGGCTAATTCACTCGAACTGCATGCGAAAAGGATAGCAGCACCAGTACAAAGCGACTCGCGAATGTTAACAAAGAGACTTCTATACGGCCGATTTGTTAAGCCACGAATCGGTAAGTAAACCCGATTGCAAAAGATACCCTGACATTCAAGTAGCCAATTCACTTGAGTTGCATGCGAAAAGGAGCTATTAGGAGAATGCACAAGTATAAATGGAAAGAAGAGGGATGAATCTAAACAAAACGGCAGGGATTTCATTTATTTAAATTCATGTATATTTTGTGTGCAATTCAGACACCTATTCGGCTGTGAAAATCTCTGTTTCTGCGTTGCCTAATTATCGCTTTGTATTGGTTGTCAATCATCGCCAACGGATCAAATCAACGGATGCTGTTGTTATAACAGCTATTTGTGACAAACTTTTAGACGTTTTCTAAAATCAAAACAAACAGAGACAACTGAGCTCCGCTGTGTAAATTTATGTACCAGACTCTGCTAATGCTAAGGTCAGAACAGAGCTTTTATGAAAATATATAATATTTGTTCCATTTAGAAGCCGTGATACTTTCAGACAAGTTGACCCAACTTTTCAAATAGTTCATAAAATGTAGCTGCAGGACTTGAAATATTAGTTGTTGAACACGCCTTTCTTGGTTCGTTTGGTTTGCGAATTCGAGCAGGCAAAAATCTCTGATTAGGTGTGCTAATGGAATCAATAACGAATCTTCTAAAGTTTCAAAGATTATTCGAAAGAATTTTATCATCTTTGTGACAGCTAGCTTATCATCAGCATGTTCTGGGGTCTGGGGTTTGATTTCAACTGGATTAAAGCAGTTAAGAGCACACCTAATGCCTTTATTTATAGGAGATATCGCAATGCTTTTTTCAAGCAAATCAGTAAATTTTAATGCACAGAGAAGCAAGTATGGTTTCAAAGATTCCAACTTCACCAAGCTTCTAAATCAACAACAATACACGATGGGGCCAAGAGTGGTACCTTATTTTATTAATAATTTATAGGAGCAGTCATGTACATTTCATTATTCGGCAGTAACCCTTAGTTGACCCAAAATTGATTTCTCAAACACTTGAAATAAACCATTTGCTAGATTTTCATGAAGGGTAAATTCCCATTACCTCTTCCGAAACGAAATTCACAAACTTCTTGGAATCCAAATTCCGCTCACCAAATATTCCGGATGATGTTGAGTTGACGTAGGCCTAATAACATTTGTAGCTAAACATATCATTTGTCCTTCAAGGTTTTGGGCAACCTCGTCCCCATGGCCCAAAAGGAGGCTGGAACCAGGTTGGGTTTTGGGAGAATTTTAAATTGCTTACTGTTTGAGAAAGGCCATAGTTGCGATATCATATTTTGGTTGTTTTTAGAGTCTGTCTTTGGTATCAATTTGAGAAATAATAATACACATGATAGAGTGATTTGAAGAGGAGCATTTGAGAATGAATGGAAAGAATCATTTCCTGTTCGTAACAAAGAAAATCAGCATAGTTTCAATATTCTCGAGTGTGACTCAAATATTTGTTTTCTGTCATCTTTTTACGAAACAAGGAATCACAAGACGAACTCCATTGATTTCAAATTAATCTGAAAACTTCGTTGCTATTCGTCATTTCTTTCTTATATCAATAGAATTATCAGAGTTTGTCGAAGACAGCGACAACTGTGCAAGCAGACACTCCCACAAGGCTCCTGGTTTGGGACATTGTTTATCAATGTTGATCTGCTAATTGTAACCATAGTTTATCAGCGATGTCGTAACAGTGCAATGCGGGATCAATGTGTATGCTTCTTTCCCTACCTCGACATTTATGTGGATTCGAAACAATTCATGATTATATTCTAACAATTTTGAAAGAACTTTATCTGAGAAGTAATAAACAGATTTAGCTTCTGTGTTTATCACGAGACATTCTGACCAAGTAGTTTATTGTCTGGAATCCTGTTGCATGACTGTTCCAATGAATTATATAACACGGAAGATAATCTAGCGAAAGATACAGGACTGCAATCTAGCAACAGTCTTATCCTCTAGTGAAGAAACGACTTCCATAAAACTGCCTCTTAAAATTCGGATTTGTGTGTACGATTCTTTCTCGCAAAAGGCAGAGTATCAAATTCGGTCTGCTACCAGACCTTTTTGATGAAAAACTTTCAGCACGAAAAAGATCTGAGATCACCAAACAATTAAGAAAATATATGAGTACGGGAAAATACTATGTACGAAACTTTCTTCTTGGAAAGCCAAAGAATATCTTCATAAATCAATCAAAGCGAATGGTTGCGAGAAATTTTCAGAGCGTCTTTCCAACCTTTCTGTTCAATCATCATCATCATCATCATTTATACACGAATCCCCTTCGGCTAATAGACCTTTTTACTTGCTAGAAAAGAGGGTTGGATCGAGCGTCCAAATCTGGTAAATTTTGTATATAAAATAGGTCTATATAAAAATTCTCCGTATAAAATAACTCAAAATAACCTCTATGGTAAAAAAAATGGGCTGTTCTTCCAGAAGGCCGTGTTTCGCTGTATTTTTAGCGTTTTCAGCTCGTTAGGTGCGCTTTTAGTCGTTTTTTGAAGCGCCCGAGTGTTTATTTTTCTAATATTAGCTGGGATATCGTTCCAAGCCTTTAAGGCAGAGTAGCAAAATCCTTTTTTGCATGTTCTGTTTCGGCATGTTCTGTTTGTTGGGAGTTTCAAAAACTCACCAAAACTATGAAGGTTACACAAGAAAAAAACAATTTATGCTTTAAAGTAAATATAAAAAATGTCCATGTGTTTTCTTACACTATATTATATGCACATAGTGCTTACTTTCTTACATACAAAATAATCGTATGTGACGTTAACCGAAGTTTGTTTTCTACATGCTTGGCCAGGAGGAGCTGGTAAGATAAGGTGGGGGCTGGAAGGGTCGTTTTGAAACAAACATTTCTGTGAACACTGCTACCCAAGTAACTTAATCGATGCAAAAGTTTTTAGCTACTTTCTTGTCAGGCGATTTTCACTGGAAACGGATAGAACAGAGAGATGCAAAAGGAAGAAACAAGACGACATTGACTAAGAATAAGGCCTTTTCAGCAAAGTTACGGTAGTCAAAAAGAAGCGAGTAGAATTGTGTTTGCGTAAGCAGATCAGCAGACCAGTTTGTAATAAAATTGTCAGAATTTTGTACTTTAGGAGACTCGTTCAAGCATTCCCATTTTCTTCATAATCCAGCATTACAGTATTGCTACAGCAGTGTTTTCTTGGCGCTGCTGCTCAAATAAATTGTTTACGATGCACATAGTGCCGTCAACGCGCTTTTGCTTTTCCGCATATAGTAATAGATAGAAATCGATAACTGGGCACCATTTGACGGCAAACACCTCAGTGTGAAAATCGCTCAGTTTCTCTACAGTTTGTCGCCTCCAGTGTTCATTAAATTCTAGCTGCTGACGCCATACCGTACGTGCTTTCTGCTCTGTTGGCTCCGTCGCCTCTCGATTTGCAACCTGTTCCAGAGGAATACTAGACTTGCCCCAAGTCTATTTCATGAAGTCCATCTAGCCAAGATCCCTTTTCCATAGTTCCCGGATCCGCCATTCCAACATTCTGTAACGGAACAAAGGGGACGGAATGTTGGAATGGCGGATCCGGGAACTATGGAAAAGGGATCGGTCAGACGGGCTTCGTGGAATAGAGTTGGGGCAAGTCTAGATGAATACTTTTTGTGTATGCTTCACTTATCTCCTCCATAGCACTTAAGCAATACTTGGTGATTATAAAAATGTACTGTGTGTGTGTACATGTCAAAAAATTTAAAACTACTAAAATCAAAACCTAGAATTTTAACAGCAACAATGACAGTGCCAGGTAGACTTATTACACGAGTCCTTAAATTATCTCAATTTCCCCTACTAATCCCCCACAACACCCACAATACCAACGATGCAATTGAATTGCGTGAGACTAGGATTATTGTCATAAATCTAACTTCTAGATGCAGTGGTATCTATTCTCCAATTTTACGAGATGTAAACACAAACGAGCAGGGCAATTCTGAACACTTTTTCGCCCCGGTGGCATTGCAACGAAATTTTGCTACTTCATTAAATATCTGCTGACAGAGTTGTTTTGCGGACATTCGCGCCAGACATCTAATTCGCGGTTTCAACAGTAAAATTACTGCAGCAAAGAGTTTAACTTTAGGACTGTACTTTGACCCAGTACAGTCCTAAAGTTTAACTCAATGCCCTGATCAATGTGTTCATGCTTGCTCGTTCTGGTCCACAAAGTGCACTTAAACATTCAAAATTTTGAATCATTTGGTAGGGGTGAAAGGAAATTCTAGTGACAAGTTTGTGCCAAATCTGAAGAAACGTTTTGGTCTCTATATCATTAATTTCTGTCACATTTTGTTAGTTGAATATCCTGCTATCTGAGTCTTTGCAAGGAGTCTAGAAAGGTTGAGAATGTTCGGGAAAATGTTCAATTTTGGTGTGCAACCAATTGTTTGTGTTTCTTTTGAGAATACTGTTTTAAGATCAAGCTTGGAAAAGTTACTTTGGGTGAGCAAGATGCACCTATAAAAGATATCAACACCTCAGTTGATATTAAAGTACTCTGCGTGATAAAAGGATTACAAACAGGAACCAAAGGAAAGTCCTGTTGGTTTACTCTCAGCAGAGAGACAATTCTTGAGGACACTAGTAACACTCACTAATAGTTTTAGCACCCGTACCCCCTTCCCCCCAACTACATGCCACAATATAAAACTTGACAATATCTATAATAGTTCATAGCGTAAAACATCAACAGTAACTAAGGCTGTGATCAGATTGAGAAATGCAACCAATTCAGCTTTGGGCTCCTATTGAGGCCCTCACTAGCACAAGAATATTGTGCGGGGTATGCGTGGCCATTGAGTAATTTTGGCTTCCTTCTTGTCGGAATTAACTGTTGTATACCAAATGCTATAATGAAATCATTTGGGATAGATGTGTCATTGATAATGGGCCTCACCAAGAGCCAAACCATCAACGGTTCTTTCCTAGAGTTCTACTGTATAAAAGTTTGATGAACATAGCCCACTATGGTACTGTGAGGACAGAGTAGAAACTGCGTGAAATGACACCGCCGTGAAATCTGATAAATAAAGATGTGTTTGACCAAATAAGCTTTTCGAATCAACAAATCAAGAGTTTAAGGCCGAAGAAATAAAATATCAAGTTTTGCCTTATTTCGGAAATGTTGCAGGCAGCTAAGGGGCTCAAAGTTGTGACTTTTCGTGCATGCATGCACAGTTTCTACTGTCTAGTGTGTGTGCTTTATTGAAAGGATGTTGGCTTGAATCTATAAAAGGATTTCATCTAGAGCACAAGATTCAATGGATTAAAGGTTCCAGCCTAGTGTCCGATATTGCATTTTGATGAAAAATTTTATGAGCATTTAGATTAATATATAGCCAACTAAAGGTGATACACATTTCATTAAAATCATTCTTATCACCCCCTTTACATTACATATTTTTCTCTCTTGTATGGTACATCTATTCATACTTTGTTTGACAAACATATCATTTCAAGTTCTTGCATACAAAAGAGTAGCAAGTGCACCAAGCCCAACAGTTGCAACCATGAATCCTCTCCATATTTTCTCGGATGGGTCTGTGAAATAATTAAGGAATCCATTCTGAAAGTAAAGAAGATGATGAAGTTAGCTGATTAATGTTGTGAAGTTTGTGAGAATAAAAATTATTTTGATGATTTTTCATATCATCTGTTTTCTATTTTTGACATGCAATGTTACACCAGGGTTTTGATGGACATGTAGATGTTTGGAGACCACCAGCATTTGAAATGGCAAAAGGTGCAAGAAAACATGAAAGTAAAGCTATATATCATGTATTGTGTATTGAGAGACAAAAAGGCTGTTACAAGGCTGTGGATTAAATAAAGGATAAGCATCAGAGGATATGCATCTCCACCCCAACAGACGATTGCGCAAAAGATGGCATCAAGGAATTTTCTACCAGGAGCCTTTGCGTCTCAATTTGATTGATTTGGTTAGTCGATTTTTCATAAAAGGCAAAGGATCATGGTCAAAATTTCCTTGATGCCATCTTGAGCACAATCGTCCATACCTTTGGAGATATTTCTGAGGGACTTTTTGTAGCTTCAATTTAAGGGACAGGGTTGAAAGATTCCATGGACATGGCCAGCTTTCCATTGGCTAATATTGAGCTTGGCAGGCACATATCATTTGTAGTAGTATGGTGTATCATCTGAAGTGGTGTAACATCTGTCTGTAGCAGACCACCCCAATCTAAGTAATAGAAAACACAATAGCACAATAGAATTTGGGGTATTCTATGGTCTGCTATGGAGATGAGATAGTTCCACTTAGATCTGTAATGTCTCACTTTTTAAAGCGGCCTTTGCAACTGGCATATCTCACACATGTTATCTCTTTGTTGTTGGTCATTTTAGTGGACCATTAAACTGGCGACAACAAAGATATCACAAAAGGATGTATTCATAAAGCATGTTGGTTGCAAAGGCCCCATTAAATTGCTGAGCTCTGATGGCAATTTAACAAACAGGTTCTCTGTGAATCCTGATTCAGGGGCCTTCTTTCTCGTAGATGGAGCACCTCTTCCTGGTCATACATAGTCAATAGAAAACTGGTGAACATTTGTGTGCATGCACAACCCTTTCCTTTTGCCTTTTAACGCAAAGCATGTTTCTTCCTGCTGCCCTCACAGGTAAAACATTGGTGAAATTAGCCACTGGTGAAATTAGGCACACTGTGAAATTCAATGTGAAATTTACTGGCAAAAATAATTGTATATAATTTCACTGCAGTAAAATTCACCACCCTGTGAAATTCAATGTGAAATTAGCCAATATAGAAAATTAATCATTTAATTTCACCAAAGTGAAATTCAACAGATTGTGAAATTCAGCATCAAATTTCAATGGACTAAATTAATCGTATAATTTTACTCAAGTGAAATTCAACACATTGTGAAATTCAGTAGCAAATTTTCAATGAAAAANTATACACGAATCCCCTTCAGCTAATAGACCTTTTTACTTGCCAGAAAAGAGGGTTGGATCGAGCGTCCAAATCTGGTAAATTTTGTATATAAAATAGGTCTATATAAAAATTCTCCGTATAAAATAACTCAAAATAACCTCTATGGTAAAAAAATGGGCTGTTCTTCCAGAAGGCCGCGTTTCGCTGTATTTTTAGCGTTTTCAGCTCGTTAGGTGCGCTTTTAGTCGTTTTTTGGAGCGCCCGAGTGTTTATTTTTCTAATATTAGCTGGGATATCGTTCCAAGCCTTTAAGGTAGGGAGTAGCAAAATCCTTTTTTGCATGTTCTGTTTCGGCATGTTCTGTTTGTTGGGAGTTTCAAAAACTCACCAAAACTATGAAGGTTACACAAGAAAAAAACAATTTATGCTTTAAAGTAAATATAAAAAATGTCCATGTGTATTCTTACACTATATTATATGCACATAGTGCTTACTTTCTTACATACAAAATAATCGTATGTGACGTTAACCGAAGTTTGTTTTCTACATGCTTGGCCAGGAGGAGCTGGTAAGATAAGGTGGGGGCTGTAAGGGTCGTTTTGAAACAAACATTTCTGTGAACACTGCTACCCAAGTAACTTAATCGATGCAAAAGTTTTTAGCTACTTTCTTGTCAGGCGATTTTCACTGGAAACGGATAGAACAGAGAGATGCAAAAGGAAGAAACAAGACGACATCGACTAAAAATAAGGCTTTTTCAGCAAAGTTACGGTAGTCAAAAAGAAGCGAGTAGAATTGTGTTTGCGTAAGCAGATCAGCAGACCAGTTTGTAATAAAATTGTCAGAATTTTGTACTTTAGGAGACTCGTTCAAGCATTCCCATTTTCTTCATAATCCAGCATTACAGTATTGCTACAGCAGTGTTTTCTTGGCGCTGCTGCTCAAATAAATTGTTTACGATGCACAGAGTGCAGTCAACGCGCTTTTGCCGATGCAGAAAAGTTGGATGAACCCAACTTTTCCGCATACAGTAATAGATAGAAATCGATAACTGGTCGCCATTTGACGAGATACACCTTTAGTGTGAAAATCGCTCACTTTCTCTACATTTTGTCGCCTCCAGTGTTAATTCAATTTTAGCTGCTGACGCCATACCGTACGTGCCTTCTGCTCTGTTGGCTCCGTAACCCCTCGATTTGCAACCTGTTCCAGAGGAATACTAGACTTGCCCTAAGCCTATTTCATGAAGTCCATCCAACCGAGATCCCTTTCCCATAGTTCCCGGATCCGCCATTCCAATATTCCGTAACGGAACAAAGGGGACGGAATGTTGGAATGGCGGATCCGGGAACTATGGAAAAAGGGATCGGTCAGACGGGCTTCGTGAAATAGACTTGGGGCAAGTCTAGATGAATACTTTTTGTGTATGCTTCACTCATCTCCTCCACAGCACTTAAGCAATACTTGGTGATTATAAAAATGTACTGTGTGTGTGTACATGTCAAAAAATTTAAAACTACTAAAATCAAAACCTAGAATTTTAACAGCGACAATGACAGTGCTAGGTAGACTTATTACACGAGTCCTTACTTTATCTCAATTTCCCCTACTAATCCCCCCACAACACCCACAATAGAAACGATGCAATTGAATTGCGCGAGACTAGGACTATTGTCATAAATCTAACTTCTAGATGCAGTGGTATCTATTGTCCAATTTTACGAGATGTAAACACAAGCGAGCAGGGCAATTCTGAACACTTTTTTGCCACGGTAGCATTGCAACGAAATTTTGCTACTTCGATTCAATATTCATTAAATATCTGCTGACAGAGTTGTTTTGCGGACATTCGCGCCAGACATCTAATTCGCGGTTTCAACAGTAAAATTACTGCAGCAAAGAGTTTAACTTTAGGACTGTACTTTGACCCAGTACAGTCCTAAAGTTTAACTCAATGCCCTGATCAATGTGTTCACGCTTGCTCGTTCTGGTCCACAAAGTGCAGTTAAACCTTCAAAATTTTGAATCATTTGGTAGGGGTGAAAGGAAATTCTAGTCACAAGTTTGTGCCAAATCTGAAGAAACATTTTGGTCTCTATATCATTAATTTCTGTCACATTTTGTTAGTTGAATATCCTGCTATCTGAGTCTTTGCAAGGAGTCTAGAAAGGTTGAGAATGATCGGGAAAATGTTCAATTTTGGTGTGCAACCAATTGTTTGTGTTTCTTTTGAGAATACTGTTTTAAGATCAAGCTTGGAAAAGTTACTTTGGGTGAGCAAGATGCACCTATAAAAGATATCAACACCTCTGTTGATATTAAAGTACTCTGCGTGATAAAAGGATTACAAACAGGAACCAAAGGAAAGTCATGTTGGTTTACTCTCAGCAGAGAGACAATTCTTGAGGACACTAGTAACACTCACTAATAGTTTTAGCACCCGTACCCCCTTCCCCCCACTTACATGCCACAATATAAAACTGGACAATATCTATAATAGGTCATAGCGTAAAACATCAACAGTAACTAAGGCTGTGATCAGATTGAGAAATGCAACCAATTCAGCTTTGGGCTCCTATTGAGGCCCTCACTAGCACAAGAATATTGTGCGGGGTATGCGTGGCCATTGAGTAATTTTGGCTTCCTTCTTGTCGGAATTAACTGTTGTATACCAAATGCTATAATGAAATCATTTGGGATAGATGTGTCATTGATAATGGGCCTCACCAAGAGCCAAACCATCAACGGTTCTTTCCTAGAGTTCTACTGTATAAAAGTTTGATGAACATAGCCCACTATGGTACTGTGAGGACAGAGTAGAAACTGCGTGAAATGACACCGCCGTGCAATCTGATAAATAAAGATGTGTTTGACCAAATAAGCTTTTCGAATCGACAAATCAAGAGTTTAAGGCCGAAGAAATAAAATATCAAGTTTTGCCTTATTTCGGAAATGTTGCAGGCAGCTAAGGGGCTCAAAGTTGTGACTTTTCGTGCATGCATGCACAGTTTCTACTCTGTCTAGTGTGTGTGCTTTATTGAAAGGATGTTGGCTTGAATCTATAAAAGGATTTCATCTAGAGCACTAGAGCACAAGATTCAATGGATTAAAGGTTCTAGCCTAGTGTCCGATATTGCATTTTGATGAAAAATTTTATGAGCATTTTGATTAATATATAGCCAACTAAAGGTGATACACATTTCATTAAAATCATTCTTATCACCCCCTTTACATTACATATTTTTCTCTCTTGTATGGTACATCTATTCATACTTTGTTTGACAAACATATCATTTTCAAGTTCTTGCATACAAAAGAGTAGCAAGTGCACCAAGCCCAACAGTTGCAACCATGAATCCTCTCCATATTTTCTCGGATGGGTCTGTGAAATAATTAAGGAATCCATTCTGAAAGTAAAGAAGATGATGAAGTTAGCTGATTAATGTTGTGAAGTTTGTGAGAATAAAAATTATTTTGATGATTTTTCATATCATCTGTTTTCTATTTTTGACATGCAATGTTACACCAGGGTTTTGATGGACATGTAGATGTTTGGAGACCACCAGCATTTGAAATGGCAAAAGGTGCAAGAAAACATGAAAGTAAAGCTATATATCATGTATTGTGTATTGAGAGACAAAAAGGCTGTTACAAGGCTGTGGATTAAA
>REGM01000159.1:0-27439 GCA_004194415.1 Aurelia aurita | reverse complement strand
CCAGGGGCGCACATCATGGGGGGCGAGGGGGGTGAAACACCCCCCCAATAATTCTGGATATTCGGTCCCAAAAGTTTGAAATTCGGTCCCGAGACACCTTAACGACCTCAGTTATTAAAACTGACTTTCGGCTAGGGCGATTTTCAGTTTTCACGCCGAAATTTTGAACGAAATATCTTCCAATTTCACTTATTGCTTGTTAGAACATTCTGATTGACAGCAGTATTTAAAGGTTTCATTCATTTGTCGAAGCGAAGCCACTATCTTGTCAACAACTGGTGTGCAAAAAGTATTAGTCAAAGATGACTCCAGAACTCTTTCGAATTGAAAAAGATTGGTCCACGACGACAGTTCGATTTGAAATTTGTAAAGAATGAAACAAAAGAAAAGGATCTTTCCCTAGTCAGTGGGGCGTGGCCACGAGTTAGATGGGAGGCATTTGCTCCCCCCACTCTCGTCAAAAGATGATCTTCGAGATTCTTTCAAAAATGAGGAGAAATTAGTTGGGTATGGGTAGGGTAAGAATTTTACTGACAAATGCTGCAAAGTGATTGGGAGAGTCGTTCTAAGCCAAAGTAAAGGTTGGCATTTTTAAAAATTTTCCTAGACGAAGTATCACAGAATTGCCAAGGCTTCAATTTTTTGCCACAAGCAAGCATTGGATTGTGAGAAGCGTTCTAAGACAAAGTAAAAGGTGTTTGCGCAAAAATTTTCCCAGAAGTTTTACTTTCATAAACAGCTATTCATAGAAAACTGTTAGAAAAGTACCAATTTTCCGATTTGGCAACGGTAAACATGGGATCGAGATACGCATTTTAAGCCAAAGAAAATGATGCTTACCCAAAAATTTTCCTGGGGATGCTAATTTATAAAAAACTGTTACCAAATGGTTAAAAATCCTATTTTACCACAGGTAAACATGGAATCGGGAGAGGTGTTCTAAGCCAATGTAGAGGGCGTATCCTCAAAGATTTTCCTGGGGGCTTCGCCCCCAGACCCCCTCGTTTTAACACCTTCCAGTTAATTTGCCCTGGCTACGCCGCTGTCGCTATTGAGCACAACACATTCTATTTACGCGCAGTTGGTCCGACAAAATTTTCGGTCCAGAGCATGGCTACACCCCCCCAAACAAAATTTGAATGTGCGCCCCTGGTTGTCCCATGTTTCGCATGTTTCCCAACCCCAATCCAAAGTTCTAATGAGGAGCATTGATTTTGAATCCCTTTGTAATTGGAAAACTGTGCCTCATATCGAGTTGAATGCGAACGTTCAACTGGACACACAAGAGAGCGTATTTCGCAAAGTCCTTATTGCGTCAGTAATCGAAAAACATGCCATTTCTCATTTGTAGCAATCTCTCTCTAAATCTCCCACCCTTTCGACGAAAATCCTTTTGTTTCACGAAAGAAATCCATTTGTTTCACTTAAAATCCATGGAGTCCAGTATGAATCCTTTTGTTCTGATAGAAACCTCGTGGAAAAAGAAAACACTTTTTGTGCGAATGGTACAACTACAACTGAATCGTAGTCCAAGAGCCCTTTTGCTTTTGTGTTTTTGGCCCCCTTATTCCTTTTTATTCATTCCTCTTGTGTTCCTTTGCTCCCAACCCCCTAAGCTGTGTTCCAGCCCTCTGAGTCACAAGCTCTGACCTCCTAAAACCAAAAAGGCCCTGGGGACGAGGTTGCCATCAAACACCATATCAAAGCCCCCAAAGTCACGATTTCATTATTTCGCTTTGTTCCAATTTCATCGATTATCCACAGGATGGGACCTAACAGGAAACCACAAACTTCTGCCGAGTGAGTCAAAAGAAAGTTCTAGCGTTTGCCCGCGTTTGCCTTGTTCTTGCCCCAAACTCACCCCAGGGCCTTTTGTCATATTCCGTCCCAATATGACAAATGGCCCTTGGGACGCGGTTGATGACAATCGAAAACAATCGAAACCAGTAGTACAGTTCTAAAGCCTGGTCGTTGAAGTCGCTGAAGTCGTTGAAACAAACGACCCAAAAGACCTGAAAGACCCAAAAGACTGAATGTGAACGGTGAAAATATGCTCTTCAACGACCCTGACGACCCCAGCTACTGAGTTTTGCCCTTCACATTCAGTCTTTTGGGTCTTTCATCTAACGACCCCAACAACTCCAGCGACTGCAACGACCTAAATGAGTCCTGGATTCATGAATAAGATTTTCAAATTTGATAGGGATTTGATACAACAGCTTATGATCTAAGAACAGAAAAATTTTCATCTAGGACTCCAAAAACAGTTTTATATGGTACAGAAACAATAAAGCTCCGGTCAAACGATCCAACATTTCGCCCAACATTTCACCCAACATTTCATCCAACATTCCACCCAACATTTCATCCAACATCGAAAATGACGATGTTGGGTGACCCAACATGGTGGTCAAATGACCCAACATTTCATCCAACATGATGTTGGGTGAAATGTTGGGTGAAATGTTGGATCGTTTGACCGAGGCTTAACCCATAGATGCAACCAAATATGGAACAGCATTCCAAACGAAATTAGAATGGCTAGCAGTTTAGGAATATTCAAAGCTAAAATAAAGCAGTTTTCCATCCCTTGCATTTGTAGGCTCTGTACCCCGTATTTACAGAATCTTGGCTACATTAATCAGATTTACTAAAAATCTAAATCTAGAGATCGTTTTCGTTTCGTTTTTGCCACTTTACTATTAATTATGTTTATGTGTATTAATTATGTTATGTTTGTTGGTATTAATTAGCTGATTCTTGCATTTATGTATTGTAATTAGCTATCTTACCTATTCACCAACTTTAAATAAAGTATGAAAAAAAAAATGTGGACCAGGTCTATGTCAACTATAGGCTCTTGTGTCATTTCAATTCAATTTGGCTATTTTCATCTAAAATTCAAAAAACAGCTGATGACGGCTTCAGTTGTTTCTTCAGAAGGGGAATTTTATGAATTGACAATGAAGGATATGAATTTTATAAGGCGCTGTGAATAGATATGCAACAATGTTAAACTGTTCTGAGACATGGCGGAAAACAATTCAAAACACGTATCATGACCATAACGTAGTAGAGGAAACAGAGATATGCAAAGAAATTGAACTGAAGGGAAACAGAGTTTTCGGAGAATCAGAAAGGCTTATTGGGTTGTTTTTCATCTTTTTCAAGTTTTTTAAATTAGATTTCCAAGTTTTACTGGTTAGGCTGTGCCCATCAGTTTAACCCGATGCCCAAAAAGCAAAGAAGGTAGATGCGCATGCATTCTATCATTCTATCGCATTCTATCAGAAAATCTTCAATTCTTTTTTGTCCAAACTTATTCATCTTTAACTGGAAGCATTAACTTAAAATTGGATACCCGACTTCATAAGATTGGCACAGGAGATACATATATTGTGAATCAAAGCCAAACTTATAGTTCAATGCGAAGAAAGGAGGAGCCATCTTTCGAGCAAAAGCAAAAGCAGATACTGTTCCTGGGAACTTAGATATTTGATAGAAGAACTTATCTTAAAGGTAATGTGTCCATACAAGTAGGCCCCCCAGAGCAAGGCATGTGATCAACTAAAATTTCTTTTTAATTACGCATTACAGCAATTTTCTCTGTTCATGTGATCAGTTTGAATATCAACCAATCATTTGCCGAGCATTTGATGGATGTTGACAGGTTGGGTATACGCTGGCCTTATATATGGACACATTACCTTTAACTTAAGAGATGACTTATATGAAAAATATTGATAACATCATGGGTATTCACATATTCTTCCACATTTAAATCGGCAAAAGCAAAGAGAATAATTCTGAATGCTCGTACTGAAAGACTGAAATAGTTCCTAATGTGTAGCTTTTCCAGATCTTGAGACAAATTTTTGCCCCACAGAAAATGATATTTCGAAGGATGGTGTAAACGACGAAATTGGCCTAAATTTGCCATTGTCGTGGTTGCTACACAATGTGATTGGTCTAGTCCATGGAGGGGTATGTAATTTTTCAGCCAATCAAGATCTGAAGGAAGCTTTTCAAGATGAACGCTGAAAGTAGGAAGTCTATATACGTATATAACGAATCTTGAAGGTATCTTTAGGCCAGGGTATCTCCATCAAAATGTTAATTTTTTTATTTTTTATTCATCTATATCACAACCCAATGCGAACATTTGCTAGCTATGGTTCCTCCGAAGCTAGCCTGTTGTCCAGCCCTTAATCCCCCTCGGGAATTATTGGCTGGACAACACAGACAACAGGCTACTGTGAAGCAGGCTGGATGTAGTTCAAAATGTCCCAAAAAAGTAAAAACGTTTGAAAAATCATAAAAATTCTGTTATTGTGCCTACCATTAAAAGTTTTTTTTACTCCATTTTGTCAACGATCAAATTACTTCTAGCACTACTAAAATATTCGTTCTCGTTATTTATTGAGTATCTAATAACATCTTGGAAAACGTTATTTTGGGTCATCCTCTTAAAGAGAATTGTAATTCCTGACCAGCAGCAGCAGCAGCAGCAATTTTACGATGTTTTATCAGTATTTATAGACCAAATAATCAATCTACGGGGTGTCCCAAAAAAATTGTTCCCCGTTTACCTGAAGATTGTGACGAAATGGAAAAAGATTCTTGCTAAATTGTTGGATGATCTTGCTCTTCAGATGTTAAATTAAAGTTTGCTCCATCCCCGTAAAAATCCGTTGAACAATGATGGAGCTATGATCTTCAGAAGACCAAATTTGTCTGATGACTGAAACCAGCGGTCGGCCATTTTGTCTTACTATTTTGCAGTGATAAACAGCTTCATGGATGAACTGTAAGAGCCTCCAATTTCATAGCTCTCGCAAAAATGTCAATGAACTCCTTGATGATTATTTGGATTTTTGCGAGAGTTATGGCATTGGAAAATTCTGTTTGGGTTCATCAATGAAGCTGTTTATCGCTGCAAAATAGTAAGACAAAATGGCCGACCGCTGGTTTCAGTCATCAGACAAATTTGGTCTTCTGAAGATCATAGCTCCATCATTGTTCAACGGATTTTTACGGGGATGGTAGCAAATTTTATTTGAACATCTGAAGAGCAACATCATCCACAGGTTTGGCGAGGATCTTTTTCCGTTTCATCACAATCTGCAGGCAAATGGGGCACAATTTTTTTGGGACACCCTGTATAATCATCAGTGCATTTTTATAATATGCTTGAAAGCCACCGAGCTCTCAAGCAGCAATATTTGCCAGTTTAAACCTATCAAAAAGAAATGCTATAGATGGAAATATAATTTGGTTTTATCTACTATATGTACTGAAAGACAATTGGCGATTTCTATTGGCTATACAGTAGCGATTTCTAGTTTTAAAATAGAACAAAATAAGGCCGCATGCCTCTATTTTCAGTGGTTCAATTGTGTTGATACTCTATTGGGATCATCAAATACAATGGAATACAATAGGCTATATTTAGATTTCCCACGCCCCCAACTTATTTAATTGCATTAAAAAATTTGGTAAACAATGGAATCTTATCGGGCAGCTCCCCCAGATTTTATCTTCCCCTACGCTTATGATTATGGCCCCTTATCGTAACCCTTATCGGTGCTGAATATTAATTAATTTGAAGGGAAAAAAAAAACTTTTCCTTTGTTGGCCTCGTTTTCACAGAAATCTCTGACGCATGTACAAAAATAGACCGATTTAAAATGACGTCACCTCTGGTTGCTCAGTAAAGCAGTAAACAAAGTGAAACAGGAAAGAAGACACGACGAACGCTACCGCGCGTATCATAACTGTCGAAACTAAGATTTATTTAAGTTTTTATGTCGTTTTAAGTGGGAAGCCTTAAGTACGTAGGCTGAGTTAAAGGACCTTGTGACCAAGGGGAACTACTAAATATTTAATAGTACGAAGAAAGTCAGAGCGGAAAGTGTTGCAAACAGATAGCACCAACTATTCACGAGAAACAAGACGAGCAACCAGCCAGCATCAAGGGGAAATATTTATCAAGATAGAAACAAGCAAAATGAAGTTCTCCAAAGTAAGTATTATCATATGCATTTTGTTCCTGAAATTTTAATCATTTTCTATGCATTTAATTTGTTTTAGATGTGGTTTCCAACACGAGAATTCTGTAACAAATCCGCAAGCAGAAACACAACTCTGATTTCCCAACTTTTGTTTTCTGTCTAAGTCCAGTCTGGCCTGGTCTGACCTGGCCACACAACAACCGGCTTTTGCTTTCACGAGTTTCACGGGTTGCCGATTGTTTACCCCTGGTACTTTGTTCGTTTTCTTTTTAAAATGAAAGTATTTTGAGTCCCATGAGCCTAGCACCATATCTTGTGTAGGATTTTGTGAAGTTAGGCCCAAATTTTTTAAAATAGTTTCGCAAGACTTCGTGGGCTTCAATGCATACGCCCTCTCGACTCAGCATTCATTTTTATGGGACGCTCCTCTGTATTTCATAAGAAACAAAAATGGTCTATCGCATGGTTAATAAAGTTTTCAGTTTCCTAACGCCCTTAAATAAGTACAATTTTGGTAAACTTTTAGAATGAAGGACCCTTGAAAAACTAATGGCTATATTACCATACCTACCCTACTGTATTGGGTTTTATTAAATATTCCTCCTGGACCCAATGTCCAGTACATCCCCGTTTATTTCTAATGCAGCCAAGCAATGGGTTTTAGTTAGGAATTACTTTGCAACAGACACCAGCTTTTGGATAGAGCTACATCCAGGCAATTGTTCTAAGAAATCAGAAGTAACTGTTATTGTATTGTATGACTCATGCTTCCTGTTTGAGAAATTTTCCTAGTAATGTACCAAGGGGTTTTGCAAAGGCTGCAGTACTATTTCGAAAAAGCGTAGGAGATTTTTGAAACTTTTTTAGGATTTCTTCTTAATTCTATTGAGAAAAAATAACAGCAGGATTTTACCAAATGCATACAAAATTCCAAGTACAGCTGGAGATGTGAGTTAGTTGAAAGGTTTAACAAAACTGTCAGCAATCCTTAGCATGCTCTAACATATTAGGAAATACTTCCCTCTGCAGCATGCATTCCATTGCAAATCATGCATCTAGGAATAGAATTGTGAGCTAAAAATAGTATGGTCCATTGCAAATCATGCATCTAGGAATAGAATTGTGAGTTAAAAATAGCATGGTATGTGGGTGACAGCCACTCCTTTTCCTACACTAAACCTGCAGAAAAAATGAATGGAAATAAAGAAATGTTATTCCAGCAACAAAATCTTTTCAAAAGATTTTAATCCCAGTGGGTGTATTTGAAACAAATTGGAATTGCTCCTCTATGCACTTTTTTGGGTTTGAAGTTTTTATCTTTGTTACTTTTGTGGGGCTGGAAACTATCAACATATTTTCTTGGGTTGCAAATTCTTCTTATAATTCCTTCAGGTCGCATAATGATCCAGTCTCACTTTTTGTGTACCAGCAATTATCTTTGATTACAAAATGTTACAATCCATTTCTTGGTTGTTAAAATTCTCACTTTTTTCAATTTTGGGGGGACTGAACTTTGGGAGTACCCTAAATAGTGATTGGTTGAAATACTTTGAGAAGAGGCCTAGTGAGTCTCGTTGTGTGAAATACAACAGTATTGGGNGATTTTGTAAAGTTAGGCCCAAATTTTTTTAAATAGTTTCGCAAGACTTCGTGGGCTTCAATGCATACGCCCTCTCGACTCAGCATTCATTTTTATGGGACGCTCCTCTGTATTTCATAAGAAACAAAAATGGTCTATCGCATGGTTAATAAAGTTTTCAGTTTCCTAACGCCCTTAAATAAGTACAATTTTGGTAAACTCTTTTAGAATGAAGGACCCTTGAAAAACTAATGTAATGGCTATATTACCATACCTACCCCCTACCATATTGCATTGAGTTTTATTAAATATTCCTCCTGAACTCATTGTCCAGTAAATCCCCGTTTATTCCTAATTTAGCCAAGCAATGGGTTTTAGTTCAAAATTACTTTGCAACAGACACCAGCTTTTGGATAGAGCTACATCCAGGCAATTGTTCTAAGAAATGAAATCAGAAGTAACTGTTATTGTATTGTATGACTCATGCTTCCTGTTTGAGAAATTTTCCTAGTAATGTACCAAGGGGTTTTGCAAAGGCTGCAGTACTATTTCGAAAAAGCGTAGGAGATTTTTGAAACAGCTATTTTTGTAGGATTTTTTATCGTAATTCTATTGAGAAAAAAAAACAGCAGAATTTTTACCAATAGGCATACAAGATTCCTAATACAGCTGGAGATGTGAGTCAGTTGAAAGGTTAAAAAAAAGACTGTCAGTAATCCTTAGCATGCTCTAACATATTAGGAAATACTTCTCTCTGCAGCATGCATTCCATTGCAAATCATGCATCTAGGAATAGAATTGTGAGCTAAAAATAGCATGGTATGTGGGTGACAGCCACTCCTTTTCCTACACTAAAAAATGAATGGAAATAATGAAATGTTATTCCAGCAACAAAATCTTTTCAAAAGATTTTAATCCCAGGGGGTGTATTTGAAGAAAATTCGAAAGTGCTCCTCAATGCACTTTTTTGGGTTTGAAGTTTTTATCTTTGTTACTTTTGTGGGGCTGGAAACTATCAACATATTTTCTTGGGTTGCAAATTCTTCTTATAATTCCTTCAGGTCGCATAATGATCCAGTCTCACTTTTTGTGTACCAGCAATTATCTTTGATTACAAAATGTTACAATCCATTTCTTGGTTGTTAAAATTCTCACTTTTTTCAATTTTGGGGGGACTGAACTTTGGGAGTACCCTAAATAGTGATTGGTTGAAATACTTTGAGAAGAGGCCTAGTGAGTCTCGTTGTGTGAAATACAACACAGTATTGGGGGCTTGGTCTGAGTTGCCATAAGGAGAACAGGAATATTCAAGGTAATGCAAAGACTTTATAATAAACCAAAATTCCCTCTGGCAGGGGGGGCTAAGTCCTTCTGATGGGGGGCTGTAGACCCCTAGCCCTCCCCTGGTGCCACCCCTGGTCTGCATGCAGGCTAAGTATCCTCCACTCTTGGAGGATAGGCTTATTTGAGAGGGTGCTTATTCAAAATTTCAATCTCAATCAAATGGGTTACTTATTTGACAGGGGGTGCTTTAGAGGCTCTGATAAATGGTAACACAGTTTTTCAATTGCTCTCTTTGTCGAGCCAACTGAGGCCCTGCAAGGGGAGAAACATTGTTCATATTTTATTTCTGACATTTATCCAGTACTGTATTTCTTTTCTCAAAATTACCATTTATCAAATATTTCATAAATGCCAACTGAATCATTATCATTCCTCCCCAATGGCTCTGGTTTTCCTCCGCAGAAGCGAAAACTAGGAGTTGATCCAAATCAACACTATTCACAAACCTTTTTTTCTTAAATAGATCTTATTCTGGAGGCATCACAAGAGGGCAACAAAATCCACTGTTTGTGAAGACACCATTGATGCAGGAACAACATCATGTGAACACACTCCTGAAGAAAACAAGCCACGACCACGTTCAGCCTCCTTCGGTGGGGCTAGCGATCATGGAAGTAAAGAACAAATTGACGAAAAACCAAAGAATGTAAAAAGATCCCATTCAATGGGGCACAAGACAGCAAGAAGGAATTCTTTTGTCCGATGGTTCAAGAATGTCCGAGCTGTTGGCAAAACATTGAGACAAATCGGAGACGACTTGGAATCGCAACATTCTGGCAGTTCGATGTCGCTGAGTTCTCAGAGAAGGTAGAAGAAAGAGGGACGATATTTTTGGGAACTTGCCCATACCAAACTAAAGAGGCAAACTGGACAACGGAGCTCATAAAACACTGTGTCATGATTCCAGACATGATTGACTTTTAATTGCGTTAGATGAATATTTACCGTGATAATGACACAAATCGACACGGTTTTGGTGCAGACCTTAACCAAATAAAGACTTTATGGATACCTACACTTTATCAGTGTAGTTGCACCATATGCGTAGGAGGCAGGGGGCTTAGGGCGAAAATCCGTCTCAAGTCGGGCAAAAGTAGTCTGTCGGTAGAGTGTGAACTGGATTGAACATGTGAAAAATCAATTCAAATTTCTCAAAGACTGGCATCTACCTCCCTTGTTAAGGATTTTAAAATACGGCTGTTGCAGCAAGGTAGATTTTAGAATAGCATAGTTTTTGTTAACACTAAATTCATGTTATTAACGAAGGATGCAAATAAGTTGATGTACTCTACTAAACTAAACTCGTGTTATTAACGAAGGATGCAAATAAATTGATGTACTCTACTATTTATGATTTAAAACGCTTTAATTTGATTCTATTTTATGCCAAATAAGCATAAACGTTTTCGTTACAGCAAAGTTAATTTAAGCGTATAGCCAAGGATACAGTGAAACCGTCATATTTCGGGCACCTTTAGGACCGAAAAACTCTGCCCGTTACTTATGGCAGTGTCCAGTTAAGTTGATATGAAGTTGACTCTGTAGAGCGGACAACATCGGACTCAAGTGATTGTGTCAACGTTAATTGCGGCCCAAATGTCGATTTTCGTATTGTATGAAAGTCGTTTCTGGCCTAGGTCCTCTTTCTTTTGTTTTTCATTCGGCGCGCAAAGGATCACGGTTAGCAACGGGTCTTTAACGAGGTATCTTCCGCCTTCTCCTTAGAGAGAGAAGCAGTGGAGCCCCTTCGGTCCACTGAGATTGTTAGTATAGTTGACAGTCACGTGTCCGTTAGAGAGAGGTAACCATTTATAGCAGGTGTCCGTTGATAGAGGTTTCACTGTATACTGTATTTATTTCTTAAGTCATTCATTTTGAAGATAATATATTTTGTCAGTAAATTATGCTGAAGTTTCATAGATGAGGATTGGTTTATGTTTTAAGTTCGTTGAATGTGATTCTCGTTCTAATTTACTTTTTTGACTTATTGTCATTCAAGGTTTTGTAAAAATTTATGATGGGAGAAGGAGAAGAAGGTATATCGTTTATGAATAAAGGGGCTGTATGATTAAACGATGTTGTTGTTTCTAGTTTCTGTCTTTTCTGCAGTCAACGAGTGGTCGAAATACTGATTTAGCACTCTAGTAAATGTAAGTAGCGATGGTTTTTCCCTTTCTCTGTCGTTTAAAATCTTTTCTTCGATCAATAAAACGGCCAGAAAGACCCATTCAACAAGAAGAGGACTACACATATTTTTTATAAGAACCTCTTTATATGAAACTTTCAGATTACTAAAATTAAGAAAATTCAGTATTGGGACAAAATTTTGTCAGAAACTTTTTGCTATTGATCTAGGAATTTAAAAGCATTCTTCCACTTTTGGATTTGTTTCCTGCGTTGTAGTACTCGGAAAGTTCTTAAAACTTCGCCGTGAGATGTTCACGAGGGCACTGGATGTAAACATCAAGAATGTTATGAAGCTCCTAAGAAACTCGTAAGAAACTTTCAATACTCAAACAATGAAAATTTTAAGAAACTTTAAGTTCTGGGTAAACATCTGAAAAATTAAAGGGAATACAAGCATACAAAAGTGGCTCAGGCCACTGCTTGCGCTCAAATTCTAGCCCATCAGATATCAGTATTTCCTGTTCACGTAGATCAGTTACCCAAATATAGCTCGGCACGTGTCACGTGTCGTCTTTGCATGGGGATTCTTACCACAGGTAGAAATGCTTAAATCCCCTTTCAGCATATGTTTGCTTATGGTACAACACACGACAGCAAACACGCGTCATTTCAATACGATCACAACATGTTTTTTCGTGAATCTGGTGAAAATAATCTTTCCCTGCATGCAAGAATTCTTTAGGAAATGCCAAAGGCAGCCGTGTAAGCAAGATTAAAATGAAACGCAAAAACAAATATGACGCATTTCCCAAAACTGGTAACACTGAAACCACAAAATGANTGATCTAGGAAACTAAAAGCATTCTTTCACTTTTGGATTTGTTTCCTGCGTTGTAGTACTCGGAAAGTTCTTAAAACTTCGCCGTGAGATGTTCACGAGGGCACTGGATGTAAACATCAAGAATGTTATGAAGCTCCTAAGAAACTCCTAAGAAACTTTCAATACTCAAACAATGAGAATTTTAAGAAACTTTAAGTTCTGGGTAAACATCTGAAAAATTAAAGGGAATACAAGCATATAAAAGTGGCTCAGGCCACTACTTGCGGTCAAATTCTAGCCCATCAGATATCAGTATTTCCTGTTCACGTAGATCAGATACCCAAATATGGCTCGGCACGTGTCACGTGTCGTCTTTGCATGGGGATTCTTACCACAGGTAGAAATGCTTAAATCCCCTTTCAGCATATGTTTGCGTATGGTACAACACACGACAGCAAACACGCGTCATTTCGATACGACCACAACATGTTTTTTCGTGAATCTGGTGAAAATAATCTTTCCCTGCATGCAAGAATTCTTTAGGAAATGCCAAAGGCAGCCGTGTAAGCAAGATTAAAATGAAACGCAACAACAAATATGACGCATTTCCCAAAACTGGTAACACTGAAACCACAAAATGAGTCAGCGGCGATGCCTCAAAAACAAGTAAACTATTCATAACATCCAAAATTGATTATATTTCTACAGCAGTAAATTTCTTGTTTACCTGTAATGTTGATTGCTAGCGACTATTAGAACTTACAATGAATATTTTCCATCAAGAAGATGATGAAAAACCGTTCGGAAAACCTCATTTTTAAAACACTGGAACAAGAGCAAAGAAGCTCTCTTTTTAACACAACTTTTTCTAGTCTTGTATCAACCTCGAACCCAGGGTAACAATGGAATCGAGGTTGGTCTTGTATGGCAATATGACAATCAAAAGTTCTCTTTTATAAACAAGATCATGCCAACAATTGAGAGTCAAGATAATTTGACTCGATAATCTTTCATAGCACACACAATAATTTATTAATTTGAAGCTGTTGTAAAAAAATGCACTACTCGAAAAGACAAGTCCGCCAGCAGCATATTCTCTAACGTACAAAAAATCAAAGATTTAGTTGAAAAGAATTCACTATATTGCTACGAACACAGTATTTCTAGCCACATTACCACCTTTTTATCCAAAACACTGCCAATTTGGTGGGTACCATTGAAAAGCACTTTGCGAGTGGAGTTTTGCTTTTTGCTAGGTTTCCAAGAAAGATTGAGACTGCAAATCCTGCAATTTGTCAATAATGAGACATTCTGTAACTTTTTTCGCAGGCATCAAATGGCAGAAAATAGAAAAACAGAAGGAAAAATACAATACTGAACGTATGAGAGCTTCATGATGACTAATATGCTACGGTTATAGGACTCAAACTTGATTAGCTTACAGACCAAAGGTCTAAGGGGCCTGCTTACAGGCGAGTAGTTTGAGATAAACGAGTTCGAGTTATCGAGGTTCAAATGCACTTCACCTCTGCGACTCAAATTGGTTTGAGAAGATTTAGAGACAGACTATGGTATCAGTATAGAGTTCAAATCTTTCAAATCTTTAAAAAGGTGGTTGTAAAATTATATTAAATTTTTCTTTGAATTGAATGGCTTGAAAGGAACTTAGGGTACTTTGCTGTAAATCTGCCATGGACATTTTTTAATATGTTGATTATTTTCAAAATGGCGGCAGCTATAATATTTGGGGCTGTGACGTCATCAAATTTATAAATCCTAAACCAGAAGAGCGACAGATTTCTGCTTGCCACCATATTGTAGACCTTCATAAGCTAGGTTTTCTTGAAGATTATATCATTTTTCCTCTATAGATTTTGAATTTACGATAATTTTAATTTTTTCAAAATGTTCCATGAATTTTTTCAACAAAAAAATAAAAACGCCGCCATTTTGAACTCATTAAGATATCACAAAATTTCCACGACAGATTTACAGCAAGTACCCTAAGTTCCTTCCAAGCCATTCAATTCAAAGAGAAATGAAACAAAATTTTACACCTACCTTTTTAAAGATTTGAAAGATATGAACCCTCATTATCTGCCTAGCCCCCTGTAAACAAGGCCTTAATAAATAAATCTATTCCCAAGATTACGATCACGTACATTAACAGAAACGAAAACACAATTAGCTACTCGAAAAGTTTGAAAGTAGAAACAAATTTTACTAATAAAATGTTCAACGAAGGAAATATTCACAAATTTAGATCTAATTATATCAAATCTGTTATAGTTTTATTTACCGATAAACAATAATTAGTGAAGTCTCAAGTCTGGAGCTGCTAAGGTTTGACGAAACCTGTTCTTTTGGGTGGGTGCCAAAGAAATGCGCTCTCGCAAACCATTCGTGAAACTGTCTTTCGCTTCAAATAACAAGAACTAATGACAGGCCGCTGGTTTCTGAATCACATAGATTTCAACTTTAGAAGATCATAACTCAGTCAGTTTCTAACGGATTTGTACGGGGGATGTATCAAATTTCAATATTACACCCGAAGAACAATGTTATGCAAAATCGAGTAAAGCAGTCTTCATAATTTTCTGCAATCTTCAAACAAACGGAGTGCAATTTTGTTATGACACCCTATATCGAGGAAAACTACGGTTGACGGGTTCCCTTACTCAAGAAGTAAATGAGGAAGCCATCCTTTATTTTCTCGAAATGTGCGATTCAGACTTATTTATTTCTTCACATAAGGTATAATTTATTGAGCATTTATCCGAAACTATTAGGCAGTTAGCTTCTAATAAGCACTAACTTGTTAGGTATTCGAACATTCCTTCGTTCTCCCTATCTGTATTCTTTAGCGCGTCATGGATTTTCTGGATGGGAAATCCAAGTTCTTTCCATTTGTTAACCAAACTTAGATAAGACATTACCTATAGAAAGAAAATATATATATCAAGGGACCGACCATTCAGAACGCTAGAAAATAATTCAATCTGCACATGCCAGCGAAATTGTTTGATAGAAAAAATAAAAAGGGCATTATTAGTAACGAGCAACTCTGTTGCAAGATTTATACCACAAACATTTCTATCTTTCTCTGAGCAAAGAAAATACCGAACTTAATTTCTTTTATTCATTCATTACTTTATTGTAAGTAGGCTGGACAGATTTCTTGCTATATTACAGCTAATTTAGGCCTACTATGCATGCCGTATCCAGGCGTGGGACCCCTAGTTTAACGCCCCTCCCGAAGGACAGAGACATTAAGCCATTAAGCAGCTGCTTCAAGAGTTAGTAGTATTACTCATTATGTTACAGTCATGTAGAAAGCAACTTTTCTCTTCATATTCTTTGACTTACAGATGGTAAGAATATGAAAATATTTTACTTACCGATTCAGAATCATCTTTACTGTTAATCAACGCCATTTCAACATCATCAGCATCATAACCCATATCTGTTATTTGTTGCACTCGAACCAAGAAATCGAGTATCTGTGTATAAAAATGAAAGTTGTTTAAAAACCAAAATTTTCTGGACTAAAAAAGGGGGGGGCGGGGTATTTTCAGGCAAACAATTTTCGGTCGTTTCTGGTGAAAATAAAGTCTTTTTCTAGAAATTTTGGATGTAATGACCAATTAATTTTATTTTCAATTTCCTTAATTTTATTTTCAATTTCCTAAATTTCCAATTTCGTTTATCCTCCAAAACCCTGAAATTTTGGCCTTCAATGTCAAACACCAAGAGATAGTATTTTTCTTAAAATACATGGCATAAAAAGCTACAAGAAGAAGAAACACATGCCAAAATTTGCTAACTGAACACAAAACCAGACTNAAAGCACTCTAATTCTGAAAATATTGAAGATTTCTGAAAAGTCCAACGGTAGAATTATTACAAAGTAGCTAAAGTTTCTTTCAAGCTATTCCATTCAAAGAAATAGGTCACAGAATTTTACACCGACCTTTTTAAAGATTTGAAACCTATGCTCTTCAAGCCATTCAATTCAAAGAGAAATGAAACAAAATTTTACACCTACTTTTTTAAAGATTTGAAAGATTTGAACCCTCAATATCTGCCTAGCCCCCTGTAAACAAGGCCTTAAAAAATAAATCTATTCCCAAGATTACGATCACGTACATTAACAGAAACGAAAACACAATTAGCTACTCGAAAAGTTTGAAAGTAGAAACAAATTTTACTAATAAAATGTTCAACGAAGGAAATATTCACAAATTTAGATCTAATTATATCAAATCTGGTATAGTTTTATTTACCGATAAACAATAATTAGTGAAGTCTCAAGTCTGGAGCTGCTAAGGCTGACGAAACCTGTTCTTTTGGGTGGGTGCCAAAGAAATGCGCTCTCGCAAACCATTCGTGAAACTGTCTTTCGCTTCAAATAACAAGAACTAATGACAGGCCGCTGGTTTCTGAATCGCACAGATTTCAACTTTAGAAGATCATAACTCAGTTAGTTTCTAACGGATTTGTACGGGGGATGTATCAAATTTAAATATTACACCCGAAGAACAATGTTATGCAAAATCGATTAAAGCAGTCTTCATAATTTTCTGCAATCTTAAAAAAAACGGAGTGCAATTTTGTTATGACACCCTATATCAAAGATAACTACGGTATACGGGTTCCCTTACTCAAGAAGTAAATGAGGAAGCCATCCTTTATTTTCTCGAAATGTGCGATTCAGACTTATTTATTTCTTCACATAAGGTATAATTTATTGAGCATTTATCCGAAACTATTAGGCAGTTAGCTTCTAATAAGCACTAACTTGTTAGGTATTCGAACATTCCTTCGTTCTCCCTATCTGTATTCTTTAGCGCGTCATGGATTTTCTGGATGGGAAATCCAAGTTCTTTCCATTTGTTAACCAAACTTAGATAAGACATCACCTATAGAAAGAAAATCTATATATCAAGGAAGGGACCGACCATTCAGAACGCTAGAAAATAATTCAATCTGCACATGCCAGCGAAATTGTTTGATAGAAAAAATAAAAAGGGGATTATTAGTAACGAGCAACTCTGTTGCAAGATTTATACCACAAACCTTTCTATCTTTCTCTGAGCAAAGAAAATACCAAACTTAATTTCTGTTATTCATTCATTACTTTATTGTAAGTAGGCCGGACAGATTTCTAGCTATATTACAGCTAATTTAGGCCTACTATGCATGCCGTATCCAGGCGTGGGACCCCTAGTTTAACGTCCCTTCCGAAGGACAGAGACATTAAGCCATTAAGCAGCTGCTTCAAGAGTTAGTAGTATTACTCATTATGCTACAGTCATGTAGAAAGCAACTTTTCTCTTCATATTCTTTGACTTACAGATGGTAAGAATATGAAAATATTTTACTTACCGATTCAGAATCCTCTTTACTGTTAATCAACGCCATTTCAACATCATCAGCATCATAACCCATATCTGTTATTTGTTGCACTCGAACCAAGAAATCGAGTATCTGTGTATAAAAATGAAAGTTGCTTAAAAACCAAAATTTTCTGNAGTTTAACGCCCCTCCCGAAGGACAGAGACATTAAGCCATTAAGCAGCTGCTTCAAGAGTTAGTAGTATTACTCATTATGCTACAGTCATGTAGAAAGCAACTTTTCTCTTCATATTCTTTGACTTACAGATGGTAAGAATATGAAAATATTTTACTTACCGATTCAGAATCCTCTTTACTGTTAATCAACGCCATTTCAACATCATCAGCATCATAACCCATATCTGTTATTTGTTGCACTCGAACCAAGAAATCGAGTATCTGTGTATAAAAATGAAAGTTGCTTAAAAACCAAAATTTTCTGGACTAAAAAAGGGGGGCGGGGTATTTTCAGGCAAACAATTTTCGGTCGTTTCTGGTGAAAATAAAGTCTTTTTCTAGAAATTTTGGATGTAATGACCAATTAATTTTATTTTCAATTTCCTTAATTTTATTTTCAATTTCCTAAATTTCCAATTTCGTTTATCCTCCAAAACCCTGAAATTTTGGCCTTCAATGTCAAACACCAAGAGATAGTATTTTTCTTAAAATACATGGCATAAAAAGCTACAAGAAGAAGAAACACATGCCAAAATTTGCTAACTGAACACAAAACCAGACTGTAACAGTAGAGCTTTTGATCCTGCCCTCGTTCACGACGAATTGACAATATTCGATTTCATCTCGATGTCCCCATTCGGGGACATTTGTTCTCAGACAAACCTTTGTTTCCAAAGCTTGAAAGAAAGATAAACAATCCATAAAAGAAAGATATCATTAATCAAGAAAGATAGTTAAGTACTAACCTCTTTTTGGTCATCCTTCAGCCTCTCTACAGCCCTGGCAGTCCTTGCTTTTGGAAATCCCATTCCAGAAATCATTAAGATGACATTTTTCTCTTTTGTTGACAAGTTAGGAGTTGGATCCAACAACCAACTTGTTTCTGTGTTCATTGGTTGAATACTACTAGCAACTTTCGAAGTGACACTTATTGTGGACTTTGGTGATTTGGGTGGGCTAGGTGTTCGAATTGGTGGCAAAACTTCCGATGTACTAAGCTTGTGTCTTCTCTTCGTCTCCTGCATTGAAAAGAAAGTAATATCGATCAAAATATAATATTATCGACTTAAAAAATATCGATTTTTCTTGCAAGAATTAAGAAATGAATCTTTACGAACTTTCTTGGAATTAAGTACTGGATCATAAAATTCACTAATGTTTTGGCGTACCCAGTACTAATATTTTCATATGGTTAATGAAAAGGCACAAAGAGACTTTGATAGGCTTTCTGATTGGCTGATTTCAAATAAGGCACTGTTTACATTCTAATTTCAGATCATACCTGAATATGTGCTGAGAACGGAGTTAAACGGAAATATTCAAAAATGGCTCACTTATTAAACAGTATCTTTGATTTTCAACGTTTCAAACCACGTGCGTTAAGAAACGCGGTAGTTATTCCCACAAAAATGTTTTTCTCCCTGTGTCCCTATGCCCATTCAGAACACAGGGACACAAGGAAAACCAGACACAACAACAACAACTTTCACGGGCATAGGGATACAGGGAGGAATGGGCATAGGGACACAGGGAGAAAAAATTTGTAGGAATAACTACCGCGTTTCTTAACGCCCATGTTCGAATAAAACATTATCAAACCTACCTCTGTTCGACCAAAACTAGACCCATTTTCTCCATCACTAAAACTTCTCCGTTCACTATTCTCGTTGTTCGGAAACGGTGAATTCTGATTCGGAAACGGCGAGTTCTGACTCGGAAACGGTGAGTTATGACTCGGAAACGGCGAGTTCTGAGTCGGGAGAGCCGTACTTGACACAAGCGACGTTGCCGATGGTAATGGCGGAAGAGCTCCATGTCTTGATAGGGGCCGTGGCTCTGGAATTACACTATCCGGCATATTTATAACTTGAGACAACTTTTGAGCTTCACTTTGAGCTGTATTGCCGTCAAATTCTCGCATTCTATTAAACTGAAATTGTTTCATAATGTTGTCAATTCGTGATGTTGAAACTACAGGCTCTGGTGTTCCAAAAGGTGGACTCGGTGTATTTTGAAGGGCTGTTGGCAAAGAACTTTCAGCAAGATTAGGTAATGATCTCGAGTTCGATTTATTCAAATCTGTGCTGGACCTGAAATTACCTAGACCTTCAACGTCATAAGCAGGAGAGAAGCCTTGCGCTTCAGGCACCGATCGGCCATAATTATCAGAGTTTCCATGACGCCTAGCATCACATCCATGGCTATCTATGGCATGTGTATTTGGCTGACCATTCACATTCCTTGAGGACTCTATGGCTGGTGTATTTGACGGACTACTAACATTCATTGCACCAGTCATAGTTGTAGTTTGCGGACCAAACTGCACTGGGGCGTATGCTGCCATGTTTCCAGTGCTGAAAGTAGCAGGTCCATATCGCCCTGATGAGTTCGGTGAAGTGTGCGCCACAGTATATGAAGGTGGCATAAAGTTTCTGGGTGAATTTTGCTCACTGTTAGCTTTACCAGATAGAAGATTAAATCTGCTCTCAAGAGGCATTTCCGAGGACACCATAGATGTTGGCAAATCTGAATTGAACCCGGAGGTCGCAGCGGATGAATAAAGAGTCGCTGTGGAGGAGTACGGAGCCACAGTGCCGTCTGGTTCTATACCATGTAATAATGAAGCAGTTGCTACCTCGCGATTTTTATTTGGAGAAATTTGTTTTTTAGTAGCAACCGGCGTGTTAAATATCGAGAAATCAATGTCTGCATCTGGCTTTTGACCTTCAACTGGTGTTTTCTTTCTCCTAGGTCCATTTTTAACCGACTCGGGTTGCAGGACACTTTTAAGTTCGTCTATATCATCAAGCGTTTGTAACTCAACAAGCTCAAACGGTGTAGCTGAATTATCCTCAAATTCAGAAAAATTGAAGTCTTTAAACACGCTTGTCTTTGCTATAGCTTTCTGTGCCACTAGATCACTATTAATACGCATAGGTTCCAATATTGGTGCTTCAGCTAAGTCACTGTGATTTTCTTCATTCCTTGCATTTGTACTCCCATTCTCGTTTACCGATTCTTCGTTTTCGGTTTTAAAATTTTCTGAATTTTCAGATATGAGACTGGCAAGAACTGCCTGTTGCTTTTCTTTTTCCTCATTCTTATGGTCCTCTTCTACCTTTTGTTGCTCGAGTTCTTGGACTGCAGCCTTTTTAATTTCTTCTTCAAACGTGAAGTCAAACTGAAAAATAGAACGAGCACTTTTAAAACATCCCCTGTTATGCACTTTTCTTAAAACGTCACAATACAACAAAGCCAAGATCAGAATATGGCTCTGTTCACACTATACCCGAAGAAAATACAATTTTTATACTTTTTATTCCTTTTTAGAGACCGTTCATTATTTATAGAAGGGTTGGAACCGAAGAGAAATGTATTTGGTAAAAGACATTTTCTGGCATAAAAAGGTTTTGATAGATGTTTTTCTATCACCTTTTGAGTTGGGTAAGAAAATNTTGCTCGAGTTCTTGGACTGCAGCCTTTTTTATTTCTTCTTCAAACGTGAAGTCAAACTGAAAAATAGAACGAGCACTTTCAAAACATTCCCTGTTATGAACTTTTCTTAAAACGTCACAATACAACAAAGTCACGATCAAAATATGGCTTTATTCACACTATACCTGAAGAAAATATAATTTTTATACTTTTTACTCCCTTTTAGGGACCGTTCATTATTTATAGAAGGGTTGGTACCGAAGAGAAATGTGTTGGGTGAAAGAATTTTCTAACATAAAAAGGTGTTTTTCCATCACCTTTTGAATTGGGTAAGAAATTTTTTTTGACCAGAAAACATTTCTCTTCGGTACGAACCCCTCTGTAAATGATGAACGGTCCCTCAAATTACTTTGCATTTAAAATTATTCAGGCATGGTTCCAGCATACGCCAGACACACTTTCATAAAAATTTTCACAACATCTTTGGAATAGGTAACTCAGATGAAGCATTCTATGAACATTCAAATCTCAAAGTAGAGTAAAATACCTTCCTTCTTTCATTGTCCTCTAAGGTATCAAAACTTATTAAAATTGATGACCTTATTTTGACAAATTTCCTTGGCTTTTGGTTTAGTTTGATTCAAATACTTTTTTCACATTTTTCAAAATCAATGTATAATTTGTTTTGCAATTAAACAAATTTAAAGGCAATCAAAATCATTTGCAACAAACTACACAGCTTGCTGTATCAAATATTTTAATACCAATCACTACCAGAGGGAACTCGACTTAAACAGGCAATGCATATACATGCAATTGCATCAATGAGAACGCCATGTCTCAAAACAGAAGACAGACAAATAAGGAATCGTCCGAATTGATCGGTTGTTTTGTAGCCGGATTCTACCGAAAGTAAATTTTATCTCCAATTTAAATATTCGGATATTGCAGTTTTGGAAATCAGCTATTTATCAAAATGAATTCGGCTGTTAACGACCGACCATTGACCAGCAAGCTTTGCGCGAAGTCAGTGATTTTGCTTTCCACAGCTCCGTAGTTTCTGACTGTCAGAAAGTATTGAAAAACAAAAACAAACGATCGCAAAGCATGCGGGTCAATGGTCGGTCTTTAAGCGATGAACAGATAAATATCGGCTAAAAAGATCCGATTTTTCTGGATATTTAGTCGAAACATTCTGCAATTCATATTATTGGCATAAAGTCAGCAAAATAATCTCCCCACAACTTGCTGCTATTTAAGCGATTTCACTGTGCCAAAAGTTAACCAATCAATTCGGACGGTCGCTAAAAAAATAACAGAAATTACAACTATGCACCTCGCAAATACCTTTAAAGGTATGAAAATATTGACTCTGTCTATTTGCTTTTTCAAAATGATTTAAAAAGTCTTGAAGAATGGTAAACAGTTTACCTTGCCTATTTCACTTTTTTCAAATTGCTTCCATCCAACTGGAAAGTTGATCTAAAATGAAGATATCCTAAAGCTTAGATTTGCAAATGCATAATTTAGTGATATTGTCGGCATCCTAATACCAAATGCATCAGTTAAGTATAATAGTAATATGTTTTACGGGCATTGAAAAATCATACAATGAGCTAATTATGGCAATTTAGATTTAAGAAAAGATCCACTCAAAGGAAAGTGTTAAATTGATCGACTTCTATCGATGTCAACATCATTTGATGATGTCACAACCGGAACACTATTTGAAACATAGAAGACGCTGTAATTCTGAAAATAATCAAGATATGAAAGATTGCCAATGAACAATTATAGCAAAGTACCTGAAACTCATTTCANATCATCCAAGAGCCGGTATTTAAGCGGTTTTATCGGCTGTTTTTTCACAACTTGCTGCTATTTAAGCGATTTCACTGTACTGAAAGTTAACCGATGATGTCGGACGGTCCCTAAAAAAATAACAGAAATTACAACTATGCACCTCGCAAACACTTTTAAAGGTATGAAAATATTGACTCTGTCTATTTGATTTTTCAAAATGATTTAAAAAGTCTTGAAGAATGGTAAACAGTTTACCTTGCCTATTTCACTTTTTTCAAATTGCTTCCATCCAACTGGAAAGTTGATCTAAAATGAAGATATCCTAAAGCTTAGATTTGCAAATGCATAATTTAATGATATTGTCGGCATCCTAATACCAAATGCATCAGTTAAGTATAATAGTAATATGTTTTACGGGCATTGAAAAATCATACAATGAGCTAATTATGGCAATTTAGATTTAAGAAAAGATCCACTCAAAGGAAAGTGTTAAATTGATCGACTTCTATCGATGTCAACATCATTTGATGATGTCACAACCGGAACACTATTTGAAACATAGAAGACGCTGTAATTCTGAAAATAATCAAGATATGAAAGATTGCCAATGAACAATTATAGCAAAGTACCTGAAACTCATTTCAATCCATTAAATCAAACGAAGGATGCATTAACCAATCGTGCAATGCTTTTTAAAGATTTGATTCCTAAGCTGGCTTTGCTATCTTTTAGGCAAAATGGTGAGATGTTTTCAAATTGGATAAAGTCAACAAGCAGCAAATCAATACAAAGATCAAGGTACCACAAGTTAGTTAACACCTTGTAAATATTTATTGAACTTTCAATATTTGATATCAGCTAAATAAAACTTTTTAAAGGCCTTTTGAACATGAACCAAAATCATATGAAAAGATGAAAACATAATTATATAGTACCTTTTTTGGTGGCCTAAAGCGATCACCAATCTTTACTTGTACACCTTCAAGAACTGAAAAACTCCATGTCACTGAAAACAAAGTTAAATGGTAAGTGAACGTGTGTTACAAGATGATACAAACACAATACTACCTACTTCTAACATTACAAGATAAAATTACAATGAAAAGAAGGGGAACTAAATTTACTACTACTACTAGCTAGAAAAGAAAAACTGACAATGATAAGTTAAAAAAAGGTTCTTTAAGAAAACAAATTCACAACTAATAATGATACAAATGATACATCCCAAGTAGTGGGGATGACTCGGTGGTAGAGTGCTTGACTACCAATCTGAAGGTATGTGGTTTGAGTCCCTGCATTAGCAAACCTGCTATCAGAGTGAAGAGAGCTGCTAACTCTCAGTAATTCCAGGCTAAAGGAATGAAAAAGTGTGGTCATATCGAGAGGAAGGACAAGGACAATGCTTCAATAAGCTTAGCTTCTCAGTGTCCTAAAAACTACCTTCAGGCACAGGTAGAAATAAAAAAATATACAAATTTTCGGCTCAAGTGCCTGACTGGAACGTTTGCAAATATGTGTGGATGATTCCTTCATTAGAATCGATGCATGGCTGCTTTTTTCACTAAACAATAGGCATATTGTTTGCAGTTGTTTTTTTCATAAAAATTGTGCAACTAGAATTGCGGCTAAAATTTACAGTGCACGACAGAGAAATGTGTTGTGCAAGGCNAGTGTGGTCATATCGAGAGGAAGGACAAGGACAATGCTTCAATAAGCTTAGCTTCTCAGTGTCCTAAAAACTACCTTCAGGCACAGGTAGAAATAAAAAAAATATACAAATTTTCGGCTCAAGTGCCTGACTGGAACGTTTGCAAATATGTGTGGATGATTCCTTCATTAGAATCGATGCATGGCTGCTTTTTTCACTAAACATATTGTTTGCAGTTGTTTTTTTCATGAAAATTGTGCAACTAGAATTGCGGCTAAAATTTACAGTGCACGACAGAGAAATGTGTTGTGCAAGGCAAAGTTTCCAATCTGGCTCAGGTGCACAAAGTCTGCACATTAAGACCCCGTTTACATGGGATCGGATCTGCACGGATCCAATCCCAAATTGGCTCTTTTAATTCTTGCATTTACACAGGACCTCATGGATCCAATCCAGTACCCAAACAGACCCAAACTGGATCGCTTTCAAATGTGATCCTGTTTGGATCCAATCCCAAAAAGCGTTGGGATCGGATCCAAACTGGTACCGATAGGAAGTGATGCAAGAAAATTCTAAAGGCTTTGTGTACATTTCAAAGGATGCAATCAGAAATGAAACAAAAGGTGTACCAGAGCGCTAAAGCTCATTACAGTCCAAGTGGATCCAATCCCGTGTAAATGCGAACAGTTCTGGATCCGATCCCGTGTAAACGCCCCTTGAAAAAGTGGATCGGATGCATTTGGAACTGATCCCATCTGGATCCGATCCTGTGTAAACGGAGTCTAAATATCACTTTTCTGAAGCTTGAATCTGTTGTTGTATAAATCTTAGTGCTTTCATATTGTGTAAGAATTTTCTATGCAAATGTGACAACTGCATTCATACACAAATGTTCAGCTTATCAATAATATGGAGAATATCTACAGTTGGAGACCATAGACGATTATGGAAAAGATGGCGCTGGGGGCATTTGACCAAGATGCATTGCGTTCTATAATGGAATCAACGGTGATGCTATAGAAATTCGATCACTAAACACAATAAATCTTGGTCAAATTCACCCGATGCCATCTTTTCCGTAATTGTCTATTGATGTCTTTCTAGCAGAATGAATTTCATAAAGCAAAAGAATCAAGTCTCTGATAAGACAAAGTGATTTTCGGTTCTGAAGAACAGATTTCCCACCTTCAGCGCATCTTTCACACCTTGCTCTCAGTGTTTATTTTGACTTGATTGAGTGCATTCAGAGGTGTGAAAACTGTTCTTCAGGACCGCAAATCACTTTTTCTTGTCAGGAAACTAATCCTTTTGTTTTACAAAATTCACCCTTGCCTGTCTCTCTGCTTGTTGGGTGACTGTTTGTCAATAGTGGGCACTGGCCAGATTGGAAAGTTTGTGGCGCGCAAATGAACTCTTCTGGTTTTCAATAATGCGCATGCCATTGCCAAAAACGATTCTGTCATCAATCCATTGCTTTGACCACATAATAAACTATAAACTTTTCCACACAAATTGTACTTAGGCCATCTCAACCTGTATGCGCAAAATACAAACTTTCCAGTCTGGGTCCCAGACACAGACACTGGGTGTGGTGTGGTTTTGGAACGAGTTTTGGTAGTTTACTTTATGTTTTAGAACAATAAACCTTTGATAAGACTCTCCATCAATATTGTGAATATTGTGCAGCCTATTAATGGGCCAATACCTAAATCATAAGAAAGGAAAGGAAAGCCAAAGGAATAAGAATTATAACATGTCAGTGAGAGGTGCCTTGTTAAACTTGAAAATTACAAAATTCTAATACTTTGGATGGTACTTTCATCTCTTTCTTCCCTTGCCTGGCTAACCCAATGAATTCGCAGGCAGGAGATTCATTCATCCAAATTCCACGACGCTGTCTACATAGCATTCACTTCCGCTTGGTTGGCAATAACAAAATTAACATTTTTGGGCCTATTATTTATACTCACAACTCTGGCTTCTGTCAAACTCCGAGCCTCCACCAGCCATCTCCTTGGCTGCAGATGTAAAAGAATAGTTGCCAGATTGCTTTCACTTCATATTCTTCGAGTAATGGGACTAGTTTGCTGCATCATTCAAATTATATGACGTCGCCAACTTTGGCAGCTGTTGACCTCTTCTCATCCGCCATTACTAAATTCAATGCAATAATATTTTTCAGAACTCAGTCCCAATCCCCTTGCCCAGTTACGCACAATGGGAGAGACAAAAGAATAGTTTCTCGATATTTTCGATAGAAAAAATTAGCAGAAATTTGAGAAAATTTGGTTGCAAGAAAGCTTGGTTTCGTTGACAAGGTTTTGATACCCATAACAAATACAAGATGACTCTTTCAGCAAAACAAGTATTTTCATACCAGAAACATCAGCCCATAGAATTAAAAGTTTCTTAATTTCACATGAAAATTAAATTACAAATTTACAGAAGAATATATAAGAGTAAAATTAGTGAGTTAGTCAAAAAAGTCATTAGTCAAAAAAGTAAAAAAACTCATAATAAATCTATATCAAAAACAGATTTGCAAAACTATAAAGAAAACCAACTCGAGAAATGTACTGCCTGCAAAATCTGTAGTTGCAGTCTTCGTTTTTCCAACATTTGATATTATTCTTGAATAGTTGTACAGAATTTGTATCTTTAACTTCCTATGGAAGAGAGTGGCAAATAAGCTGCCCTCTACACCGGACTGTTTCAGAACCATAAAAACTGTATGTACCATAGGAAGTAAGAATAGAGGAGTACGAAAAACATCTATTGATAGATGTGAGTGTTCCAAAGACAATTAGTATGAACGAAAAAAACCTATGGATAGATGGAAGTTTTGGACTTGACTATATATATTTATATTTTTTAATAAGGCCCTGGCACCCAGGGTAGGACTGGACGAACAATTAGTATAAACGAAAAATATCTATTGATAGATGTGAGTTTTGCACGCACATTTATGTCTCGTTCAACTCCTACACTGACCATCCCCCTGGGCACAACGGGGGTCGAGGTAAATTTATTGCACAAATACCCGGGGGCGGGAAGGGGATGGTCAGGGTAGGAATTGAACGAGACAATAGCAAGACCAAAAA
>REGM01000158.1:736647-753151 GCA_004194415.1 Aurelia aurita | reverse complement strand
AGGGGGTGCCTCAACTAATCTCTACTGATAGAATTGCGGAAAAGTGTGTCATTATCAAGAAAGGGCCTAAGTGTTCCAAGGACTTTTGGCAAGCATTGTAAATCCCTATGCGACATTTTCAACCTCTCCCTTGCCACTGGAGTTTTTCCAGACAGCTGGAAAATTGCGCGAGTTGCCCCTGTCTTCAAGAGCGGTCAACAGGATGACAGTTCAAACTATAGGCCTATATCTGTTTTGCCATTTCTAGCTAGGCTATTCGAAAAGTTGGTCTATAATCAAGTCTACGCTTTTTTGATCAAAAATAAGCTTCTATTCTCAAACCGATCTGCTTTCCGTTTGCTACATTCTGTGGTAACCTGTCTGCTCCCGAGTACTAACGACTGGTACGTAAATATGGATAATGGAAGATACACAGCAAATGTATTCATTGACCTAAAGAAAGCATTTGATACGGTAGATCATGATATTCTCCTAAAAAAGCTAATTAGGTATGGTATCAGTGATTCTTGGTTTGCTTCATACCTGAAAAACAGACGGCAATTCTGCAAGTGGTGCATTTTCGCAGATAAAGGATGTCACATGTGGTGTTCCTCAGGGCTCATGCCTTTGTCCCCTGCTATTCTTAATTTATATAAAAAATCTCCCTTTAGCTCTGCGAAACTGTAACGTGACTATTTATGCAGATGACACCAGTCTTTCATATGCATCAAAATATATAGACGATCTGAACCAATTTATGAACGAAGATCTGAATTGTTTAAAAGATTGGCTCCAGGGAAACAAACTATCCTTGAATGTCCTTAAGACTGACGCAATGGTAGTTGGATCCTGTCCAAAGCTTAAAATGATTTCTGATGAAGTCGTTGAGCAGCCTTCCTTCTCTATAAATGGCACTCAGATAAAGGTCGTTGAGAACACTAAATACCTCGGTGTTCAGTTGGACAGTCATCTTGTTTGGGATGAACATATAAACTGTATGAGAACAAAAGTCTCTCGAGCCTTACGTTTTTTGAAGTGTGCAAAGAAATTTCTCCCAAAGGAAACGCTAAGTAAAATGTAAAGAGGAATTGTGGAGCCCCATTTTCGCTACAGTTGCTCAGTGTAGTGATGTTGTGGGAAAATTCAAATTGAGACCCTCCAAAAGTTGCAAAATCGTGCTGCCAGAATTGTTACAAATAGCAGCTATGATGTTTCAGCAGCTACAATCTTGGCCAAAATACGGGCAAAATACATGGGACAAATCAGAAAATTGCACTAAGTGAGTTCTCAATCATTTCTGTCGAAATGGGCGTTGTTTGCTAAATTCGCTGAGCACTGTCTTAAATGTGGGCGTGGTCAAATTTCTGCATTTTACACACATGTATAGATTCCCCTATAAAAGGTGACGTACTTTAGGGTTGTGAGCGTTCTTCCACTGTAATCAGATTGCGTACTCCGCCGCTCTTTGAATGCGACTTATCGCTGTAAGAGAAACACTTGAAGTCATTGTCTGAGGTCCGGTTTGTTATGAATGCCTCGGTTCTACGTGACGGCGCTCCATAGAAAACACCCCATAATTTTGGGATAAGTCACGCTTTTAGGGCAACTTCGTGTGAGTCCACATTTGAACATCGAAACCTTTCTATTCATGGAAAAAAAACAGGTAAAAATCGCCTGGAAGGGGGAATCTCACGGTTCTCCCTAGTTGAAAAACTTAAAATAGATAGTCCCGAATAACTTTTTTATAAAAGTTGTGGAGAACCGTGGGAAATCATATTTCGCGAAAATATAAATATAAAAAATGACTGTAGGCTAATAAAGCTTATTTTGCATAGTAGGCTAAGACACAATTCGTGAAAATAGCGCGCGAACGAAGCAGAAGTTATTAACATTTAAAGACTTGTTGCCAGGCGACATCGGCATTGTTCTTTAACAAAAAGTGCTGCACTGCTATTCATTGGCACAATAGACAATTAAATCCTGTCCTAGGGTGAATGGAATTGCTGGGGTGGATTTAAATGGGGGTTAAATGTAATTTAAGCCTGGTTAATACGGCTCAGGTAGTTTTATTGAGTATTTTCGTATGCCGGGCTACGAAGAGCCTACAAGCAAGACGAATTTCTAGAAGAATTGAGCTGAAGAGTCGAGGTATCGAAGCCCCATGAAGAAACTTCCAGGTGACCTCGTTTAATTTTGTTATTATCCACTGGGATACTTGTCTTAAGATTATTGATATTGTTTTTCTATTATTTTTCATTTGTAAATTCTATAATGTTTTACAGGTAAATTATCTAGTATAACTAAATTTATAAAAATATGTAAGATTAAACAAAAAGAACGATTAATATAACTAACTAATAATATAACAAAGCGAACAAACGAGAATATAATCTGATTAGATACTTTTGAGACGTGAGGTTTAAGTTTGTTTATATTTCGTTTCCTTTTTCATGTATACTCAAAATAAATGTTAAGGGATCAACGACTACTTCTTTGTTGATAAAAAGGTATTGAAACAGGCTAATTGGTTTCAAGAGTTCCAAGAGTTTGATATGATGCTTCGATGCTGCGATGTTTGAGTTGTCGAGAAATTGAGCCACGAATTTCGACAGTCCTCTTATTTATTGTTGAATTGATGTCGCTTTGATATGTAAGCTGCCACCTATTGGTATGCTAACCTGTCTACGTTGGGAAGGGAAGAGTTCACAATATTTCCCTTTGTCCTCAACCCTAAATTTATTTGAGTCTATGCTATGCTATGTATGCATGTATGTATGCATCTATAATTTTGCCATCAAATAAACTATAATATAAATTTAAGAAAAAGTCATCTACTGACAGGTATACACAATTTACAGGCAAAAGCTAAAATGTAGTCTAAAAACACCGGCAGAGATAGCATTGAAAAGGTCAACACGACCGTGTTTCCCTAATGGTCCCTCCTCTGGAGGTGTTTCAAGAAAGAAAAAACAAGGATTTTGTGTTTAAAACTGGAAAAGTTATTCTGAAAAATGTTAGCCAAACCTTTCTGTTAGCTGATTTTGCGTTTTCAAAGATATATGTAGGGGCTATCGTCTAGACTTTGGAGATTTGTTTTAAAGAATTGATCTTGATCTAATGTTCGAAACTCAATGGTAGCGCGCTTGACTACCAACCTGAGGGTTGGTGGTTCGAGTCCCCACCCTGTCGAACCTCCTACGTAGAGTGGGGAGAGTCGCCAACTCTCTGTAATTCCAGGCTAAAGGAATCGCGAGGTGTGGTCACATCGAGGGGAAGGACCAGGACACTGCTTCGATAAGCTTTGCTTCTCAGTGTCCTAAAACTACCTTCGGATGCTAGGTAGCAATATAGAAAAAAAAAAATTTTCGAAACTGTTGATGTTTTTTCTGATTTTTGGTTCGATGGTGGGCTGCTCCATATCCCCATATGTTGGGTCTGAGATATGAGAGACAGTGTTGCCCAGTGTCTGGCTCTGGCCAGCTGGCGAGAACATCTCTGACATGTAGGGGATGGGGTACTCCTATAGATAGTTAAGCCCTGAGTTTTACTGATGGTCGCAAGCAGAATTGTTTTACACAGACAGAACAAACACGAGAGAACAAAAAACAAGCAAACAAACAGACAAGCAAAAACAAAAACAAAAAGAATGGAAAATAAATAAATTATAGATGAAATAAGAAACTGATGCAAGACTTAAGATCGGCATCGTAAAAGGGTGCCTCAACTAACGTATACCTGGCAACTGATATATTTTTGTTTGTTTTGTTGTTGATAGTTTTAGCTGGTGTGAGTTGTCTTTGTTCAGTTCCCGTTCTATACTAAATGAGGATAGTTCCCTCAAAGCAATAGTGTGGTGTAGAGGAAAGCTGGGTATTTTCCAGATTAACTGATTTGAACGAAAACACCGTTGTTTACGCTTAGAGTTGCTAATGGAGTGAAGGGTGAACTTCACAGGGCGTATGGATTTTAACTCACAATCGCTGTCATTACTGATACGTTACTTGAAACCGACGTGATTGTTAGTTAAACTTACTTTCAGGAAAAAACCGGTTATACCAGGTACGATTGGCTATCAAGCAGCATTCCAAAGGAAATCCAAAGCTTGGGGAATAACTGTTTTCCGTTTCAGTGTTAGTGCGGAGTAAGGCACAATGCCTCAATGGGAGTTTTAAAGAGAATCAACGGATATAGATATAGATAAAGTTTCTTTGAGCGATCATTATCTGGTTTACTGCATTCGTAGATTTAATGGTGCAGTTGAAAAAGGCCATAAAATGATCAAAACTCGCAAAATGAAAAATTTCAACAAGGAAGCATTCTTGGCTGATGTTTCTGGCATATGTTGGGAGCAAATGCTCACTGAAACTGATGACATAAATACTCTTGTTAACTATTGGTCTAGCTTGTTCTCTCTGATCATAGAAAAACATGCCCCAATAGTTGAAATGCGTGTCTCAGAGAAATACTGCCCTTGGATTAATAAAGACCTTAGGGCCTTAATGCAGACCAGGGATAAGCTAAAAAAGTCTGCATCCAAAAGAAAGTCACAATTTCTTATGGACACATATAGGCAGATCCGTAACAAGGTCAACACTATGAATAATCAGCTTAAGAAGCAATATTACACTGACAAGATTTCTGCGTGTCAAGGTAACATGAAGGAGTCTTGGAAGACAATAAATGAGCTGCTTAATAAGAGATCAAAGTCTAGTAACATTGAATGCCTCAAAGAGTTGGGTACTGAAACTGTTCACAAAAAAGACATTTCTAATGTAATGAACAATTTCTTTTGCTCTGTAGGTAAGGATCTTGCAAACAAAATTCCTCCTGTCCCTAATCCTCTTCTATCAGGTGACTATGAAGTTAACGAAGTCAAGGCTGAGTTCAACTTCAAGACTATTGAAGTTGAGGAGATCAGGGCTGCCTTTGCTAAGGTTAAAACTGCAAAGAGCTTTGGGACTGACAATATCTCTAGCTACTTTTTGAAGCTTGCCTTACCTCTCATTGAAAATTCTCTGGCTTTCTTGTTTAATACTTCAATTGAAACAAGCCAGTTTCCAGACTCGTGGAAGGTTGCTAGAGTCACTCCAATTTTTAAAGAGGGAGATAAGACTGAAAAGTCCAACTATCGCCCAATTTCAGTCTTACCTGTCATCTCAAGGCTCTTTGAAAAACTTGTTTTTGACCAGTTGTATCAGTATATGAAAGATAACGGTCTCTTCTCTCCTGACCAATCTGGCTTCCTGCGCCTGCATTCCACACTTACTTGTTTACTTAAAAATACTGATGACTGGTACAACGGGCTGGACCTTGGTCAGCTTGTGGGACTGGTATTCATTGATTTAAAAAAGGCTTTTGATACTGTTGACCATGAAATTCTCTGCAAAAAGCTCCGAGTTTATGGTGTTCAGCATCGGGAGCTATCGTGGTTTAGGTCTTACCTATCCAACCGGAAACAATTTTGCAGGGTTAATGGTGTTGCTTCAGATATAATGGACATAGAAGTCGGTGTGCCACAAGGCTCCTGTCTTGGCCCTCTTCTATTCCTCATCTACATCAATGATCTCCCACAGGCTGTCCAAGGCTCTACTGTGTCCATGTATGCTGACGATACTAGTCTGTGCCACCAGTCCTATGATATGACTCAGCTGAATGAGGCTATTAACAACGATCTTAGGCATTTGGACACCTGGCTACAAGGCAATAAACTTTCCTTGAATGTTGCAAAAACACACTCTATGCTTATTACCACCAAGCAGAAACGTAACATTCTCAAAAGCTCAAATCATAATTTAGAATTGAATATTCGTGAAAATGAGCTTGAAATAGTCCAAAAAACGAAATACCTTGGTGTACAAATCGACTGTTCCTTGGATTGGAAAGAACAAATTAAGGCTGTTTCTGCCAAGGTCTCAAGGGCTGTTGGCTTTTTAAAACATGCCAAGAAGTTTCTACCAAGGGAGACTCTGAAAACTCTCTACACGGGTATTGTTGAGCCTCACTTTCGATACTGTTGTTCTGTTTGGGGTTGTTGTGGTCTTACTGAAATCAACCAGTTGCAAAAGCTTCAGAACCGGGCTGCCAGGATCGTAACGAATAGCAGCTTTGAGACCCCAAGCAGACCACTTATCGAAGGGCTAGGTTGGAAGACCATTCAACAACTTATTAGCAATGAGTCTGAAACAATGGTCTTCAAATCACTCAATGAGCTGGCTCCACAATACTTGTGTGGACTTTTCACAAGAAACTCGCAATGCTCCGCCCGTACCCTCCGTAATACTGACACTGACGTAAGGTTACCAAAGAAAACATCTGCGAATGGGCAAAAATGTTTTTCTTTTCGGGGAGCAAAATTATGGAATAGCCTCCCAGCTGAGTCCAAACAGGCATCCTCTCTGAATAGCTTCAAAAAGTCTATTCAGACATGAGGGCGAGGCCGGATTTTGTGGCGGGGGCGTTGGCTGCTCTTGGTTGGCAAGCTGGGCTGGTGCGATTGGTGGTCCGGGTCTACGGTCGCCGGTTGCTTTGGCTTGGCATGTCGATCGGGGGTGGCTGGCGCTGGTGTTACAGAGTCTGCCCTTGCGCAAAATTTGTAATTTGCTTTCTCTTTGTAAATATTTTCTTTTAATATAATTATCAATTATTGTAATTAAGTTTTAACATTTTGGTTTTTGTTGTAATTAGGTTTGGGCTATTTTATTTTAGATTACATTGTAACTGTTTTTAATGGAGGGCCCCTTGAAAATCAGCCTTTACTGAAGGGCAACCCTCCCTAAATGAATCAAATATCAAAATATCAAATATCAAATAAAATCCCCGCGCGGAATGGGTCTGGGTGTTCTGTTGTTGGCCTATTGTGTTTGATTATTGCGACGCGTGGGTGGATATTGTTTGGCCGGAGGATCAGTGGCGTGCGTGGGGGTTTTCCTTGGCCTATTTATAGATGACCCCCACGTAGCTCGGTTGATTCACTTTTAATCAGGGAGATATTAGATATCCTTCAGCTTCTTAGCTTTGGGAATGCCTACTTGCATTGTTCCCTAGGGTTTTAGGGTATCTTAATCGATGCATGTGGTAACGGGAGCGCCTTGTTCCTTGTGTCGTGCTATTGCTCCACTCAATTGCTACCTTTAAAACCGGGAGCGGAACGGCAGTGCGGCATGACGGAACGGCGGAACGGAACGAAACAAATACCATCTTGATGGGGTCTCGAGTCTTGACTTCTCAATGCTAAGTTGGGTATCAAGTTGCATGCAGTGTTAAATACATGCCTAGAGTTTATTGTTCGCAGATGATCCAATTATTCGTTGATAACCATTTCCTTTTGTTCGATGCAATGACTGGTTGCTAGCCAATAGGCGTTAATTTGGATTTGGTCCCACTGCCCCAAACCCCCTAGTGATGTAAGAAATTGAAGGGAACTTAATTCTATTTACCTCCTCAAAATTGTCCTGTGGACTTTTACTGGACGCTGCTAGCCCGGAATCTCGAAATAACCCGCAGCCACCTGATAAATATAAACATTGGATATGATAATAGAATGTAGTTATGATAAATAATTTCTTTTATGTGAAGGAAAAGCATTAGCGGTGAGCGAATTAAGGCTATAGCAGATTACGACAGGCGAGGCAACTGGGTGTACGAGGCAACTGTGCGTACGTGAATTCTTGCAGCAAGGGCCTAAGTCTAAAGTAAGTGGTAATTTCCCAACCTCGTTCCCATGGTGTTCTAATGTCATACGCTGATCCCAAAGCCGAATGAGCACCCTGGTATTCATCAATGCACAAACCTGTGTGGTTTTACAGTTGGCTCGGTGACGCTAATTATGCGACCTCAGTCCAAACGGTACAATAATGATTTGTTGCTTAAGTGACGAAAATATTTTCTTATTATTTGAATAATTAGACGTTTTTGAGCAATAATTAATGTTTGCTATTGTTTTGAATGGCCAATCAAGTGGTAGCATGGCCTCCTGTAACCCAGAATAGAGGTAGACCAACAAACTCACTCTGGTGGTGGGATTGGTATTTTCCTGCAGAAATCCTTATCACAAAAATATAAAAACGCAAGGCTTACTTAGGCCAATCAAATAAATCAAAGTTGTGGCTTTGCCTGCCTAACGCACCAGAGACCAGAGGTGTGTCAGTTAGGGGCACTCGTCAGCTGGGAACTAATTGACAAAGAGTAAGGGTGTACACGAGGCAGCAGTCGTGTAGCCTTTTACGTTAAGGCAACTTGCAAGGTGCAAGATGTTGTGATGCGGTTGCATAGCTAGCGATCACAATCTGCTGGTAGTTTTACTTCTGTATCATATCTGTAGCATTGGTACGCCTACTCGTTTCACATCAATGCCGTTATTACCATAGATAAGCTCGATACCATTGGATATCAGCATCTCACTCTAATTCAGGGCGTGTCGGATGCATGTTGCATCAATTTTTTAGGCCTGAGGACCAGTCAGGTGCGTTGCACAACAGCATGCTTTGTGACGGCTGGGCCTTAGGCCTAGTCGGCACACAACCTTTTTCTCTTGTAGGGATGGAACGCAATGAAACCAGAAGAAGAAGAACAAGCTTAAGCTCTTGCGTATGGATGAAGCTGCAGTCATAAAGCCTTGTGATGTCGATGTGATGGCGCATTGTGCTCTGGTGGCCTTGTTAGGCCAGTTCTAACTGCTGTATGCATGTGGTGTAACTGTATCTTAAACAGTTTCTTGTGTGATTGTGTGTGCAGCGTTTGGTGTAACCATGTATGATACAAGATCGTATCAAGTTTTGCTTGCCCTAATGCGGGACGTGTCAGATGCACGTTCCATCAGTTGTAAGGCTGAAAGGCCTGTGCTAACTGCCTTATGCTTGTTGTGTGACTGTATCGTAAACAGTGCCACTTGTGTGATCGTGTATGCAGTTTCAATGTTGTAACCGTGTATAATACAAGATCATATCAGTTTGTGCTTGCCCTACTGCAAGGCGTGTCAGATGCACGTCGCATCAGTTGTATGATACAATATCGTATCAGTATTGCTTTTGCCCTATGCAAGGCGTGTCAGATGCTCGTGGCATCAGTTATTAAGCCGAAAGGCCAGTCGGGTTCGTCGGCACCAGCAGCATCTTTGGTGACGGTTAGGCCTTAAGCCTAGTCGCCACTTTTATCGTCTTATTTACCTTTTAGGGGTCATACACGCGGGCGCGTGCCTTGATGTCCCGATGTTTTGTATATGATTGGTTGGTATTTATAGTGCCTTGTCGAAGGCTTTATCGTTTTTGTTCCTGCTCTGCCTTATTTAAGTTCTGCTTAGGTCGGGAGAAGTTTGTCTAAGTTTTTACGGTTGGTGATTGGGTGGATCACTTCGTGCTCTTGTGGCCGGAATTTGGTATTCCAGGTCTATCACCGACCGTAAAAGCTACCCCCGTTCAGGCAAAGGGGCCTAGTGCGCTCTCCTCCGCAGTCAGTTCAAGCTGTGGTCGAGAGAGGCTGATGCACTGACAGCCCATTTTCCTGAGTAAGTATTAATCTCATTCAAAGTGAATAAATCGTTAGAAATTTGGCTAAAATAGCACATTTGAAATGAAGACAATAGCGACTGCGGAGGCGCATAATTTGTACTAACTCGGCGGAAAATTTTATTTTCAAATCTTTCTTGCCAACAGTGACGTTCTCAAACGAAATCGACCAGTAGGTTTTGCGCACAAGGGGAGTTTTGCAGATCGCAATGGGAAAATTGTGCAGAATTTGATGACGTCATAGATCTAATGAGTTAACCAGTAATTGCTAATATATTAAGTTAATACATTAAGTTAATGCTAATACATTAGTCTGAAACAATGGTCTTCAAATCACTCAATGAGCTGGCTCCACAATACTTGTGTGGACTTTTCACAAGAAACTCGCANTGGTTGTCAGGAAGCTAATTAAACCACCTGAATCAAATGATCCTGGAACTGCAAATGTAACGGAAAGGGGTCATGTAAGCAATGCAAGTAATGGAAGTGAAAATGAAGTTTTCATTAGGAACATGCCTGAGAGCACATGAAGATCCAAGGAAGGTTATTAAAACCCACATAATTGTGTTTTATTCAGTAATTTATTGTGTTGCATCTGATGATTATATTTTTCCTTTTTCAGTTAGTTTCACATGAATAACAAATGAATCCTCCAGATTTCCCATGTGGCATCTGCCATAAGAATACATCTCATCATAAAAAATTGGTTTATTGCAACAATTGCAATTTCTGGATCCACATAAAATGTAACAATATTTCTAATTCCGAATATGAACAGTTGAAAAAAGAACACGATGACGTGCCTTGGTTTTGTTTAAAATGCACAAAGGTCATGTTTCCTTTTGGCCAATTGGAAAATGATGAACTCTCAAACTTGTACGACTTTGATTTTCCTTCTTTTGTTGATTCATTGCCATCTTTTGAAATAACGTCTGGTCTTACAAACCTGCCTAACATGGATGATTACGATATTGATGAACATTTACCTTCTAATGTTAACTCCAGCTATCATACTCTTCAGGATTTGTCAACTCTAAATTCCTCAGGAAATGATTTTTCTTTATTTCATACAAACATTAGAAGTCTTTCACTTCATGTTGATGAGCTTATCTCAACTCTTGCATGTTCAAAAATTAACTTTGATGTTATAGGTGTGTCTGAGACTTGGAATTCTTTTGATAATCCTATTAAAACTAATGTGGAAATTCCTGGTTATAGTTACTTTCCATACCAATCTCATAGTCAAAATGGTGGTGTTGCACTTTATGTGAAGTCAGGACTTACTCCAATTCCTAGACCTGATCTTAGCAAAGATAGTGCTGACTTTGAGTCAGTCTGGGTTGAAGTTGAAAACAAAAATGGTAAAAATTATCTGCTGTGTTGTGCCTACCGTCATCCAAACTCAACTATTGATACATTCAGTGAGTATCTGCAAGACCTTTTGTCCAATCCAGCAGTATGTAATAAGCAAGTTTTTATTCTTGGAGATTTTAATATTGACCTTCTGAATTATAACTCTAACACACCTACCACAAACTATGTTAACTTCCTTTTCTCAAAACAATTTCTTCCATACATCATTCATCCTTCTCGAGTATCTGGAAATTCTTCCACACTTATTGACAATATCTTTTCTAACATAACAGATAATGAATCTGTAAGTGGTAACATTATGACTCAAATAACTGATCATTTCCCTCAATTTCTAATTGTCAAGCATGCAGGCATCACCTACAAAAATCTATCATATTTCCAACATGATTTCTCCAACCTCAATGAAGAAAATCTCTTACAAGAATTTGCAAGTCTTGACCTTAATTTCTTGAATGACAGTGCTTTAGATATAAATGCTAAATTCAATAGATTTTTAACCTGCCTTGAGGAATTAGTGAAAAATCATGCTCCTCTAAGGAAACTTTCAAAGAATGATATCAAATTTAGAAACAAACCCTGGATTAATGGCAAAATACAAAAAATGATGCGCATCAGAGATAGGCTGCTTAGAAACCTTAAAAATAACAAGGACCAATCTCTTGTGGATCTTTACAAAAAGTTCAGAAATCGGGTTTCGGAGTCCTTGAGAGAAGGTAAAGCCAGCTATTTCTACAACTATTTTAAAAAAAACAGCAATAACATGAAACAGCTATGGTCAGGTATTAAATCAGTTATAAGTATTAGGAAATCAAGTAATATAAATGTGATAAGTAAGCTGAAGGATAAAAATGGCAACATTACTTCAGATCCAGCAGTTATTGCCAACATTTTCAATAAGTACTTTGTTAATGTTTCTCATGATATCACTAAAAATTTACCAAGACCCAACAAGTCACCTGTAAATTTCATGGCTGGTAGAATTGGAAATTCTTTTTTCACTGCACCCTCAGTTCCTTTTGAAATATCTGATATTATCTCTACTTTAAAATCTGGAAAATCACTTGGACCTAACAGCATTCCTATGAAAATTCTAAAATCACTTTCTTCACTGATATCTTCCCCACTTTCTCAAATTATTAATGAGTCGTTTCAATTGGGAGTCTTCCCTGACAAGTTGAAGTTGGCCAAAGTAATTCCTCTTTTCAAGAAAGGTTGCCCACTAACAGCATCCAATTATAGACCTATTTCTCTTCTCTCCGTTTTTAGCAAAATCATAGAAAAAGTGATGTATGAACGTCTCTATAAGTTTCTTGGCAAACATGACATTCTATATGCTTTGCAATTTGGATTTCGTGCAAGCCATTCAATTAACCATGCTCTGGTTAGTCTAACAGAAACCATCAAGGACTCATTAGATAATAGAAAATTTGGTTGTGGAATTTTTATTGATTTGCAAAAGGCATTTGATACAGTGAATCATGATATTCTGTTAACAAAACTTGAACATTATGGAATCAGGGGAACTTCTTTAGATTGGTTTAGATCCTATCTCTCTGAAAGGAAGCAATATGTCTCAGTAAATGGATCTAACTCTAGCCATCTCAATGTCACCTGTGGGGTCCCACAGGGTTCTGTTCTTGGCCCTCTTCTCTTCCTAATTTACATTAATGATTTACCTCAATCATCCTCAAAACTAAAATTCTATTTATTTGCTGATGATACTAACATTTACTATGAAGCTGAAAATCTCAATCAGCTGCAAAGAGTAGTTAACAATGAACTAAAAAAGGTAAAGATGTGGCTTGATGTGAACAAATTGTCACTGAATATTGATAAAACTAATTTTATCATCTTTAAGTCTCCTCAACATCCCTCACCTGAAACTGTTAGCATAAACATTGGTAACCTCCCTGTCAAAAAAACTTCTTATGTCAAATTTCTAGGTGTTCTCTTGGATGAAAGTCTTTCCTGGAATTATCACTTGACTGAACTTTCTAAAAAACTTGCCAGAACATGTGGTATGTTCTTCAAAGTGAGACACTTTTTACCCATTAATGTTTTGATTTGCCTCTATAATTCTTTATTCTCACCTTTCCTTCAGTACGGTATTTTAGTTTGGGGTCTTACTTATGAAACTTATATCAATCCAGTTTTTCTGTTACAGAAAAGGGTTGTAAGAGCAATTTCATTTGAACATTTTACATCACCCTCTTCACCTATCTTCTTGAACTTAAAGATTTTAAGGCTGCATGATCTCTTTCAGCTGAAACTGCTAAGTTTTGTCTATGACAGTGTTAATAAGATCTCTCCTGCTTGTTTCCATTCATTCTTTCCATTAGTTGAATCTGTTCATCAATATGGTACACGGCAAGTCACCAAAAATTGTATTTTTGTATGTCAGAAAAATACCCTACAATATGGTCTTAGGTCAGTGCGTTATCATGGAGCAAAGTGCTGGAACAACATTTCTGTAGAGATAAGAAGTTCACCATCTGCTTATAGTTTTCGTAGAAAACTCAAAGCGTTTTTCTTTGAAAACAATTACCAACCATAAAAATGTCAACATTATGCAAATTTTTAGAAACTTCGAAAGAATTAGCAATTTTCAATAGTTATCTCTGAAGCAGGGGGTGCTCTCTCCTCGATTAGCCTAGCTACTGAGAGAGCTCCTCCGTAAGAAATTCCCCCACTTACAATTCCTCTTCTATTGTATATAATTTAATTTAGAATTTCTATTGTATTCTTTCCAAATTTAATTTTCTTCGTATTTTGAATTGTTTAACCACTGTCTTGTGTTTAGTTACTGTATCTGGTATATTAGCTCTAATTTTTTTTTTCCCCAATTTGTATTGAGTATATCTTTTATTTTTTGTTTATGGAATTGTAGGTAGTGGTGGAATTTTAAAATATGAAACTGAAACTGAAACTGATTGAAGCAGGATATGACGTCGATGAAGTTGCGACAATGAACTACAGGAGTGAGTTGGCGATGGACAGGTATCAAGACACGATGGATGAATTAACAGCCAAGCTGAAAACATGCGGAAAACCAGATGACGTGGAGAAATCAGGAGCAGCGAAGAAGAGCATGGTAGTTGATTTCAAACTCCGAAGCTTCAGCTGAGGAAGTACGGTGGTGCCCCTCTCAGATGGACAGAATTTTGGGAGCAGTACAAGTATGCTATTCATGATCGACCGAGCAAGCTTCTGCGAAGTTGGTGCAGCTACGAGAGCTCTTGGTGGGACGAGCAACTGCTGTCATTCGAGGCCTTCCATTGTCAGACGAGAACTACGACATTGCGATCAAGAGACTGGAAATGGAGTTTGGTGATCACACGCAGCTCAGAAGTGCACATATCAAAGCAATCAGGGAAATTCAGCCCATCATCAATGCAGCCAACTTGAGCAAGCTCAGGCGTTTCTACGAAGACATTGCAACGAATTATGCAGCACTGGAAGCAATGGATTTTGAGACACATGTGCTTTGTCTGGTGGAAGAAACCGTGTTAAAGCTACCAAGAACCATCAAATACGAAATCACGAAGGACGATCGACGCTGGACAAGATGGGGTTTCAAGGAATTCTTGGAAAAGTTGTGAAACTACCTGAAAACATGCGAAGAAATCGAACCATGCACAAAGAGTAAGAAATCAATTTTACATGCAGCAACGAGCAGTGGTGACGATTCCAGAAACGATTTAGACAGACAGGTATCAGTTGCGTTTTTTGTAATGATAAATCTCACAAGTCTTTTCAATGTAAGCAGGTTGTGGGCAGAAAAGATCGAGTTGAAGTCCTCAAACGACAAAGAAGATGTTTCAACTGCACGAGAACAGGACACACAGTTGGTGACTGTAAAAGCCGAAGCAGATGTTTTGATTGTAAGGGAAAACACCACTCGTCAATCTGTAACAAGAGGGAGACAGCAGTGAATGAAGAGACACCTAGCAGCATTGATCCAGGAATGCACATCAGAAATGGGACAGTCGCTTATAAGACAGTGAAGGCAAACATAGGAGGTCAGCCACGCAGGATACTACTCGATAGTGACAGTGGTGGCTCATACATGGGAGAAATGCAGGTAACACGGGAGAAAAATGCAAATGCAGCCTATTCGAAAAGAAAGCAGAACAATTGGAACAGTGAATGAAAACATGGAAGTGACATGTCCAATATATCAGTTGGTGGTTGAATCACTCGGTAAGTCGAACGAAACATTTATCACTGACTTTGCTCAACTTGATATGTTCATGCTAAGTTTTATCCCAAATAGCCATCCAGAATCACAGAAGCACAACTACAGCCACCTGCAAAACTTATGGTTCTCTTATGTCAGCAAGGAAGAGAATTTGATTGTGCGTGGAAAACCAGGGGAGCCAATTGCATAGGAGACAACATTAGGCTGGACACTCATGGGAGCACTTGTTGAACAGCCAGCAGATGGAACAAGCATCCTGCACATGGTGATTCACAAGCCAGGATCCATCGAAGATGAGAGCAAGCAGTTGTCGGACCTCGATGTCCTTGGTGTCGAAGATGGGAGCAAGAGCATTTATGAGGAATTCGCAGACAGCGTCACACAGAATGAAGAGGGACGATACTCAGTCAGACTACCTTGGAAGAAAGGAAACTACTACCTGCCAGAAAACCGACAGCCCAGTGAAATAAGACTGAGAAGCCAATTTCAGAAGCTCAGACGAACGCCAGACATCCTTGAGGAGTATGACAACATAGTGAAAATGCAGATCACAGATGGGATTGTGAAACCAGCACCCGAGGGGGGGGGGGGTAACTCCTATGGGGAGTTTGGAATACATGTGCCTGCCCGGGTTATGGGTTAGTTTGCGATATTTTGCCCGGTTTATGGGTCATGTTCTGTGAAGTTTCGCCCGCGTTATGGGTTAGTTTGTGATATTGTGCCCTGGTTATGGGTCTACTTAAGGTTACTGTAACCCTTCAGACACAAATTTATCGATTTTTCGTTATCCTCATATCCCGATGGTTTAAGTATTTGAGTATCGTTTCAACCAACTCACTTCCAGAAATAACCACAATTACTGGGAAATTTGAGCATTTTAAAAGAAGCAATCATATTTCTCAAAAATTGCGGGAATAGACTTCAGAGGATTAAAGTAAACTCATTTGACCTTGCAGCTATATTCACAACATCCCCTGCTGTTATTTTCTTGATATAACGATTGAACAAGACCGCGCTAAAGCTTTATTGCTTGACCTGCGGCTTTATGTTTGCACTTTCAAGCATAATCGTTTTTCCCGCACGTTCTGCTTCAATTTGATAAAAGCTTGATTTCTCGAAACAAGATTCCGGGGTACTGGTGGGTACTAAAAAATCTTGGTGTACCTAACGGGCCAATCAAATCGCTTGACACTTGGCATACAGGGTCACAAAGCATATAACTACCAAAGGGTGTCAGCGATTTATGATAGATCCACTGGTCCGACTTTTATAAGGGTTTAAAAGTTAAAAAAGACATTTCAGACATTAACATTAATTTAAAATTGCATTATTTCTAGACAGTACGTTTTATCAAAAATTCGTGACACCCTTTTGCAGTTCAGGACCTTAAGTCTTAGGTAAATAGATAGTCTTGGTCGAACAATGCCCGATGAGGTACACCAAGATTTTT
>REGM01000158.1:722755-736315 GCA_004194415.1 Aurelia aurita | reverse complement strand
GGGTAACTCCTATGGGTAGTTTGGTATACATGTGCCTGCCCGGGTTATGGGTTAGTTTGCGATATTTTGCCCGGTTTATGGGTCATGTTCTGTGAAGTTTCGCCTGGGTTATGGGTTAGTTTGTGATATTGTGCCCTGGTTATGAGTCTATTTAACGAAGATTTGCAGAAACTCAACTCAAGTAAATCGAAGTTGGTGTTTTTCTTGTAACCCCAGATCTGTAATAGTATTTTGAAGGAATCATGATTAAAAGAACTCTCACCAAAGGAGTTTTGCTCTACTAATGGTACAAAGCGTATTCTACAGACAAGATTCTTGTGAAAAATTTTTGCCCTGGTTATGGGGTTATGTTTTCAAAATCTTGCCCTGGTTATGGGTCCACCCTCCGGATTCTCAAAGGCACATGTATGCCAGGCCCCCTAGAGGAGTTACCCCCCTCGCCAGCACCGCAGAAGCTAGATGGTGAGCGAGTAAGTTACATTCCGCATCATCCAGTATTTCGAAAAGATGCAGAAACTACTAAACTCCGGATTGTGTATGATGCATCCGCTAAATCTCGTAAGTACAACCATTCTCTTAATAATTGTTTGCATATAGGCCCTTCATTATTGCCTCTCATGTATGACATTCTTTTGAGATTTCGACTCTATCCAGTTATCTTGTTGGGGGACATATAGAAAGCATTTCTGCAGATAGAAGTCGACCCCAGAGATCGAGACAGCATGAGATTCCTATGGTTCAAGGACATCAAAGCAGATATCCTTCACACATCATCAAGACAAAGAAATAAAGCATCCACAGTAGGAAAAACAGCCTTATAATTGTTCACACAAATTATTTGGGCGTCAGACACCTCACAAGCGTAGTTTAGGAATAAAACTGCAAGAAAGTATGCCGATCATGATGATGCTGATCTTGATATTTACGAAAATATTAAATCATGTACACAATGTACACCATTTTCACCACACACGTATTTTTTAACTCTAATCCTACATGACTTTTTTGACATAACACAGCTGGGGGGGGGGGGTGCTTTCCACCCCCTCTATAAATTGCCTTAGACTAATGGGAAATATTTGACACACAGGGGCATAGCACTAATCATTCTTAGCTAATTGATAGCTTTGCGTGTGTCCACGTAATTAGATGACGTCACTATGACGTCATAATGTTGAAGAATGTCAAAATATATGGTTTTCCAGCTAACTTATTCTTAAAACGGAATGAATATCATATATTTCACTGATTTTCTTCTTATTTCCAGTATTCTTCATTTCCAATCTAATTTTAATACCTAGAGGCATTTTAGACAGACTTGGAAGAAAATGACAAAATTGATGACGTCATAACTACAAATATTTGTTCAAAATACTTTAAATCAAATCAAATCAAATCAAATCAAATCAAATCAAATCAAATCAAATCAAATCAAATCAAATCAAATCAAATCAAATCAAATCAAATCAAATCAAATCAAATCAAATCAAATCAAATCAAATCAAACCAAACCAAATCAAATCAAATCAAATCAATTCATCATTATTTAAAGTTGGTGTAATATAGTCCTAAGAAACTCATTAATACCAACTATTTACAATACAATATACAAAGACATAGAAAATTATACGGTATTTACAAGCTACAACTTATGATTACATTTTTCACCTGTCCAGGCTGTTATCTTTCTTTTAAAGCTTGCAACTGTTGGTAGCTCCATTATTTCATTGCAAAGACTAGAGAGTTCCATAATAGGCTTCCCATTCCAAATTTTGTCGTTCTCCTGACCGGTAACTTGCAGAGATGCTTAGTTCAGAGATCATATTGGACCTCTTTCCTTTCATGAAGGTGCCAAATGTATGATGGATTTCGATGGCCCATTGACTTATAAATTTCTAGCATCAATTTTTGGAGATTAAACACCCCTCCCCCCTCTGGTGGGATTAGGGTTAAAAAGGAACTAAGAATTTGAGCATGTACTGAAATTCCTTAAAATTATATCAGATTTTGAGTACTCAGAGTTTCTTATGAGTTTCTTGCGACTTCCATAACAATCTTAAAATTTGCTTCCTGTGCCCTTGTGAACATTTCAAAACAAAGTTTTTTGAACGCTTTCCGATGTTTAGATATTACTCAAGTACCTTCTGAATGATTAGCCTGCGCGCAGAGAAAGCAAGTGAAAATTCAAGTAAAAATATGCTAAGGATTTCCTTTATTGAGCAAAATAGTTTCTTAAGTTATATTTCCCAGTCCTGGAGTTTGTTAATTTTTTGACAATCTGAGAGCCATACTGGAATCGAGGGGGTTTCCGCCATATTTATATGGCGGACAGGACCTTGAATTTGGCGTACGCCGGCGTACTCGAAGCCTAAAATCTCTAAATCCTATAGGGGAACAATAAGCTATGAATTACCTTCTGGTGTACGGAAAATATTCCTGGCGACGCATATGGCAGTTCTACCTCGATTCCACTATGGTCTGAGAGCGGCTTCTTATAGGTGTTTTCTCATAAATAATAAAAATACACTATGTACCCCATATACACCATATAAAATTTACACCATATTCACCATATACAACATATACACCATATACGCCATAAACACACTATATACATCAGTTTCAATATATACACCATATACATCATATACACCATATACATCATATACATCATATTCACCATACACACCATATACAGCATATTCACCATATACATCATATATATACACCATATACGCCATATACGCAATATACGACAAATACACCATATACGCAATATACATGATATACGCAATAAACGCCATATACGCCATATATGCAATATACATCATATTCACCCTGTACATCATATTCACCATATAAATCACATTCACTATATACATCATGTACACCACATACGCCATACCCGCAATACAGGCCCGTAGGAAGCGGGGGAGGGGGCAGGGNTGTTAATTTTTTGACAATCTGAGAGCCATACTGGAATCGAGGGGGTTTCCGCCATATTTATATGGCGGACAGGACCTTGAATTTGGCGTACGCCGGCGTACTCGAAGCCTAAAATCTCTAAATCCTATAGGGGAACAATAAGCTATGAATTACCTTCTGGTGTACGGAAAATATTCCTGGCGACGCATATGGCAGTTCTACCTCGATTCCACTATGGTCTGAGAGCGGCTTCTTATAGGTGTTTTCTCATAAATAATAAAAATACACTATGTACCCCATATACACCATATAAAATTTACACCATATTCACCATATACAACATATACACCATATACGCCATAAACACACTATATACATCAGTTTCAATATATACACCATATACATCATATACGCCATATACATCATATACATCATATTCACCATACACACCATATACAGCATATTCACCATATACATCATATATATACACCATATACGCCATATACGCAATATACGACAAATACACCATATACGCAATATACATGATATACGCAATAAACGCCATATACGCCATATATGCAATATACATCATATTCACCCTGTACATCATATTCACCATATAAATCACATTCACTATATACATCATGTACACCACATACGCCATACACGCAATACAGGCCCGTAGGAAGCGGGGGAGGGGGCAGGGGGGCTCGTGCCCCCCGATAATTTTCAAAACAATGGTGCTACGTCACAAGTATAAATTAGATGTATTGTTCTTTATTGTTTTGAGAACACAAGCCCCCCCCCCTAATCTGCAGCTGCTTCCTACGGCCCTTCAATGTACGCAATATACGCCAAATACTCCACATACGCAATATACATCATATACACCATATACGACGCCATATACATTATATTCACCATATACGCCATATACATCATATTCACCATATTCACCATATTTGCCATACACGCCATATACATCATATTCACCATATACGCCATATAACGAAATATACATCATAGACGAAATTTACACCATATACCATATACGCTGTGTGCATTATAATCATACGCTGTATGCCACCATACAAATGAGCTTGCACCATCAAATCAAGTAAACGATGATTTCATTTCATTTTCATTCATTTTATATTATTTAAACACGGTAGCCCCGTCATGATGCCCGTCGAGACGGGGAGGCTCAGATAGAATCACAATCACAATAAAATCACAATAGGATCACAAATACAATAGGTTTTATTTAGATTGACCCAAACCCAGACCCAAACCCAGTTTTACCTCCCCGGAAGTGAGCTTTGATTTTCGGAAGTAACTTATCAATAGCTGACTGCGGAGGCGCAATGGGAGTTGGAGCAAAAAGCAAAAATGAGCATTTTTAGAATGGACCAGAGAAAAAGATAAACATTTAATGGAAGTTGGCTGAAATCACTCTCTTGCGTAAAGATCAAGGATCAACATTGAGCAACAACAATGTTCTGATGATTTCTTATTAAGGAAAGTCTTCACGCTAAATTAACAATGTCGATTTGTGATTTTAGGCCCAAAAGCCATTTCGTTGACATGGAGGGAGATTTTGATCAAGAAGTCTATCATATTGAAGGCATTGATCATTTGCTCGCGCAAGAGGAGCATGGAGAAGAAACCCCACTTTCGAGCGCTGAAGCACCCCAAGCACCTTCACCAGAGTTGTAAGTATGTGTTTGAGTTACCTTTCGAGATTATAGCCGAGAATAAACTGTCTTCAAAATGAAATAGACACAGGCCTAAACAGCTATTTGGGTGTATTTCCGCCTGGACTGAGACTTTGGATCTTGCGATCATTTGTACAACTGCAAAAGTCGTAAACAGCCAGGATGTAGCGGTCTGCTTCTGCATGTTTCGTATTTCTCCCTTGGCTTCATAAAGTAACTGGTTATGACAGAGAACACCAACTGACTGGAATAACTCTAAGTAGAAAGGGACTTGGAAAAAGCGATCACACTTCTCTTTTGGACAAGTTACAAATTCAAGATGCTGTATATAATTATAGACAGGGGGGGGTCTACCTTGGAGGAAAACAGCGGAGATGTGCCTGCCAAGGGAGAAATTTGAGAATTTGACTGGAATAAGATATCGGAAACACAGTACCAGTCCTGGAATAAGGTGCAGCAAAATGGCTAGTGTCGTTGATCTTTTGGTTTCTTCTTAACATTTTTCACCTTTCCTGGAGAAATTAGCATGATTGACATACCTGTCCTGGAACCAGGATACAAAATGTATAATCCTGGTTTTCTAGTCATTTCGGCCAACCTCCGGTGGAGGGTTTGGCCAACCTTGATGGTCAATTCTGACAACCCGTCTGGTCGTTTCAGCCAACCTGTCTGGTTGATTTGGCCAATGTCTGTTATCATTTATTTTTGAATTGAGGAATAACCTGGTGACTGGGAACAACAAAATATCATTGGCCACATTACACAAATACAAATCAACAGTTTCAAGTAAAAAATAGCCAGAAACTAATCTCAGAAATATAAAATGATACGCGGTAACAAACAAATAATTGAAAGGAAAAGCTCGGTCTAAAGAACCTGTCTTATTCATACAGACGGCATGTCACGTGACTTGATCAATTCGCGCTCGAAAACACGACGCCATCTTGTTTTGGGGTAAATCTTCAGAAAATTTCAATAGGAATCTATAGGAAATTTGCAAAAAGTTGCATAAAACAGCTCTTATATTTTCCCTTGCGATAGTGAATATGGAAAGAATATGTAGCAATCGTCAGTCAGACCCAAATCAATGAAATAATTGCACGAATAAGCTATTCTTCAAAGGAAACTATAAATTTAGTCCAAGAAAGCTGTGAGAAACTTGCCTTTGCGACGATAATATTGTAAACAGCGGCACAATCTCCCTCAGTTGTGAGTTGCTCGTCGCTTCTTTAAAGTCAACCTTCCTTTTCGACGTTCGCCTATCTCTCTGCTAAAGTTTTTGAATGATTTGAACAGTTTCCGAGTCTTTTGAATTTATTTATTGCGATAAATAAACGAGACACTCTAATGAAGCCATTACAAAGTATAGCGTCGAACGGGGAGTGTCTCGTTTATTTATCGCAATGAATAAATTCAAAAAGCTTGGAAGCTGCTCAAATTATTCAAAAACTTTAGTAGAGAGATAGGCGAACGTCGAAAAGGAAGGTTGACTTTAAAGAAGCGACGAGCAACTCACAACTGAGGGAGATTGTGCCGCTGTTTACAATATTATCGTCGCAAAGGCAAGTTTCTCACAGCTTTCTTGGCCTAAATTTATAGTTTCCTTTGAAGAATAGCTTATTCGTGCAATTATTTCATTGATTTGGGTCTGACTGACGATTGCTACATATCCTTTCCATATTCACTATCGCAAGGGAAAATATAAGAGCTGTTTTATGCAACTTTTTGCAAATTTCCTATAGAAACCTATTGAAATTTTCTGAAGATTTACCCCAAAACAAGATGGCGTCGTGTTTTTAACGCTGCTGTGACGTCATGCCGTCTGTATGAATACCAAATTTTCAAGTGTTAAAAGAAATGATCATTATACATAGACAAATTTTGGGAAATACTTTGAGGTCATAAAAAATATCATAACATAAGACTTTGCGACGCATTGTAGTGAAACCGTGGGGATTGCCCCCCAAAAAATGTATCAAGGCAATCACACTTACGCATTGGGAATTTCTTCCGCAATGCGACTGATCCAAATGTCAAAGTCCCTCTTGGGATTTGCGAATGATTTATGAATGGCAAAAGGGCAAGAAAATTGTTTGAAAGTAATTTGTCAAGGAAGAATTTTCACCTTGGATCGAAAAATAAACCTCTGACGAAGATGTTCTTCACTATTTAACTTTCAACTATAGTTGGCCGAAATGACTAATTATGTTGGCCGAGTTTACCATATCAACTTGGCCAAATCGACCAAAAAGCTGGCCAAAGTGACCATTTTTGGGCGAAGTGGAGATTGACCAAAATGGAGGTTGACTGAAATGACCAGCACCCTAGTCCTATCCCGGATTGGCAGGCCCATCCCCAGGTGCTTCATGTATTAAGTAGACCCCCTGGGTAGACAGGTGTCATACCAAGGCAATTGTACTAACAAATTTTGGCAGGTATAGGCTTGGCTTAGCTTTTGATCTGAAATTTGCAATTTCCTTATTTTTTGGGTTCAGGACGTCATGCACATATTTTATCCACGTGGCTACGAGTAGGGGAGCAGTTTTTTTTTTTTTCTATTCATAATAAATTAAAACTAAGTAATATAAATACACAAATATTGTACCGTCCCTGGGGTAGAAAGACACAAGGTCATCTGGCCTCCACCAAGAACGGTACTTACAATTTTACAAAAACAACTTCAAAGCAAAAAGAAGCAAAAAAAAGAAAAGACAACGTACAAAACTGTTAAAGAAAGGAAGGGGACTGGCAGTTCCACACCAAACGATACAGTGGGTCTAACCCTTATATATCATGGATTTTCATCAGTTTTGCAGGGGAGCAGTTGCGCTGCCATGTGTTGTTACGGAGGGGGTGAAATAAGACAGGGTCTGGGATGAAGCCCCACCAAATTTTTCAGGACAACACACGCCCTCTACTTTCACTATAAATGCGACCAAACACCCTCTAGTTATGGATTGAAATGAAAACTTTCCTTCTGCACATAATGAATAACACAGAAATGAAAACAATGGTAGGTATCCATGTCGTTAAATTGCAAAAAGTGCTCTGGCTTCCTATTGGCTAAAACAGTCAAAGTATAATTCTTCTTATGGGCTGTTTCCGTCTTGTTCAAGACATAAGCCTTGTCACTGTCCTTTTCCATTTCTCTCACTCATAGTCATTCTTTGTTAGCTCATTTTCAGTTTTGTTTATTAGTTTCAGGTTGTTACTTGTTTATTTGTCTGATCCATGTTTGTTTTGGTCTTCCTTGGTTTCCTTACGCTTTCTCAAGTGTTTGTTGAAAGCTAATTTTGCTCCTGTTCTTTCAGAAAACCTCAGCATGTGTCCAAGCCAGTTTAACAGTTTAATCGCCTTTTCCTCATTTCGATTGTGACGAGTGTCTGACCTGGCAGGGGGAGGTACTTTCATTATGGCCCAACAGCAGGGGTTCAGTTGGTTTGAGAGTTTTGAAAGGCTACCAAATGGCCCTATTTGTAAAACACATGCTACCTATTGGGGGTATTCTAAGATTCCTTGCCAATAATCGGATTTCGACTCAGTACGCTTCTCTGCAAAGCAATATTGTCAAGTCTCCACACAGTCAAATGGTCAAATAGTTGCAGCAATTTTCATCAATTAATTGTGAAGTTCCCTCACTTTGTTTTATAAGTTTTTACGCTTATTATCAAACTTTGCAGAAAATTGTCATTTCTTGATGCTACCAATTGACCCAATTTTCGGTCCACAAACTATACCCTTTAGGGGATTTTTTGGAAAAATATACTATCATTTGTGGGTAGTTCTTAAAATTTTTGCTTTGGCCCTCTTTATCCCTGACTGGACCCCCTATTATGCCACAATGGGAGTACTGCCCCTGGGTGTCTGATATGATCTTTTATAAATTTCATCATTTCTTATTTTATCATATAGGTTGTTAGACACCGCAGGTGTACTTACATTGCCTTCATAGAGTGATTTCCCTCTGTATAATAATATATTTTTCTGTTTCCTATCCCGCAACAATCGCATGTTGAGCTAAAAAGGTAACCAAATTGTGTGTCAGCCGTCATTTTGAAAGTTCTATTCTTATTTATGTACTTATTCCTTATTTTGTAATGTTGCTATTTGATAACTTTAAGAATATACTTGATTGGTGAGTAAAAAATATTCCGCATTTGCCAATTTATGTGGTGGAATAGATTTCTCGATTTTGTTTTGTTTGAAGTTTACCTTAAAAAAAGACACTTTAAGTTTTGAGTATGGTTTGGTTGAAATAATGGTCACCATGCTATAGCTGTGAAAAATTTTACTAAAAAGGGTCTCAAAAGATTCTTGAAAAAAGACTAGAATTAAAACAAAATGTCGTGCAAAATGTTATTTCTATTATACCGGGTGAGCCAGAAAAACTTCCCACTTTTAAAAATTCATAGCTCCAAGAGTACTGGAAGGATTGGAATTAAGCGAATTCCGCGTGATAGCCGAGAGATTGAAGTATTTTTGTGATTTTTCTCGGGTTTTATTGAGCGTTGAAAATATAGGTAAATTTGACTTTGCGAACATTTCTTGGTTGCAAAATTCCAACCTGGTTCAAAGGGCCAGTTTTCTACTACGTCAATAAATTCGGAATTTGATTGGCTACTGGAAAACAAAGAGCCCACCAATTATTCGAATAAGTCATTACCAAAGCTGCATAACTTAAATAATGTTATTGTCCAGCAACGTCAGATTTACTGCGAGCTGCGAAAACATTTTTTGTAGGCCTATGCCTGAAAATGAAAAAGATGCAAAGCGACGCAGCATACAAACTAGCTATAGGCCGGAGGAACTTTAACAAATATCAGAAGAGTAGCAGACGAAACTTTAACTGTCGTTCTGTCATGAATATGTAGGGACTTGCTAGCCCAAGAAGGTGCCAGAAAACACATCAGAGGCACATTGATACAGACTGCATGACGTCACAACAGCGTTTAAAACACGACGCCATCTTGTTTTGGGGGTAAATCTTCAGAGAATTTCTATTGGTTTTTTAGGGAATTTGCCAAAAGTTGCATAAAATTGCTCCTCTATTCTACCTCGCGATAGTGAGTAGGGAAAGGATAGGTAGCAATTTTCAGTCAGACCTAACCCTATGAAATAAACACACGAAAATGCTGTTTTTAAAAGCAAAACAGGAATTTAGGCCAAGAAAGCTGTGAAAAACTTGCCTTTGCGTCGATAATTTCGTAATTAGCACCACAAACTCCGTCGGCTATCAGTTGCTCGTCACTTCTTCAAAATCAACCCCCTTCTAGACACTCGCCTATCTTCTAAAGTTTTTGAATAATTTGAACAGCTTCCAAGCTTTTTGAATTTATTTATTGCGATAAATAAACGAGACACTCTCAAAATCCCAGTGCGACGCTATACTTTGTAATGGCTTCATTTACTCTGATTTTCGAGTGCGAATTGATCAAGTCACGTGACATGTCGTCTGTATATGAATTGAAAGCGAACTACAAATATAATTTTAACCCACTGGGGAGGATCTATCATCTACAATCGGATGAGGCCAGTAGCCCGGGGGAGGGCTGTACATAGCATGTTGAGAGTACGGGTATATGGCGCCCATATGGGCTGGTTTTTGGCCCAAAATGCTCTAAACAAGGGGCATTTTCGGCAGATTTTCCATAATCATGGGTCGTTTCGGCTAAAATCGGCAAAAAAACTGTTAAAAATTTGTGGTTTTCCGCCAAAATTCATCACAAAAGTGGGTACGAAATTAGATTTTTGCAATTAGAAGTGGGTGGCTTAGAGCCGGGCGGCAGACCCCCGTCCATCAACAAGTCGTGTACTCCCCCTGGCCAGTTGTTCAAGGAACAAATAAGTATCAAGCAGCAGTGCAAATAATATGTGAAGTTAAGTTTTCAAGAAAACTGAAAGGACATGACCGCACAAACCACCACTTGCGTAAATATTCAAGGTCGATAAACAGACAAGAAATCTTAGAAATTATTCAATTTATCAATGGTAAATTATGAACAGAAAAATAACAGGAATGAAAGAACAAACTTCTAAGTTTTATCAAAAGTCTATTGACTTTGATTTTATCATTCATGGACGGGAACTTGAGAATATTTTACCCAAAATCCAATTTTCCGTTTGTCGTCTTGTTTTTGTGTGTGATCTTCCATCAATAACACGCAAACAATGCCGCAACTCAGCGGCTTGTACGAAACACATACTTCCAGAACGATTTTTATAGTTCAACAATTCCTCTGCATGACACTTGATGTCAGCATTTTCAGCTGAATAAACTGAACGCGCATTTAACATCGAGAAAAACAAATATTCGTTGCTTTTATCATTCCATTTTTCAAATTTTTGTTGAGAACTTTTAGTTTGCATTCTTTCCATATCACGCGACATTGACTAATTAGACTTTTTACATAACTCGCTGATTTTCATTCCGTGTTGTTGTTTTTTTTGAACAGAGAAAACGAGTTATAAGTAATAAGAGCAATAAGTCTGTAGCAGATAATTTATGCAAAAAAAATGGTGTCAAATATACCACGATTAAATCTATTTTCTATAACTCTCGAGAGAGACGAAATGACCTTGTGTATTGTTCTGTGTGAGGAGATTCCTTACAATTTGACCAAGTGTTTTAGGCCCTTTCCAGGCATTTCACAACAAAGAAATTTCGTAGTCGAATTTACCTATTTTAAGTCAAGTTTCATAGCGGCAAGCGGCAGGAAGAGTCGATAAGTGGAGATCAGATCTAAACATCAACCCTCCATATAATGGGATGTTCTTTTAACTGGACCCTACGACCCCACAACCCCGGACCATACGACCCCAGACCATACGACCATACGACCCTAGACCATACGACCCCAGTTTTATGATTTAGCTAACAAATTTTTTCAAGGTTTAGTTTTTGGTGGAATTTTGCCTCGAAATTTTCTTTGGAAACTTTGCCACGAAGATCCACTTTTTGTTCACTCAATGAATGAACTACGCTCAAATCAAGTTCTCTTATTTTATCTTGCTCAAATGTATTCGGGCGGCGCGGCGTCTAACGACAGAGCCTTCTGCGATAAAGCGTAGTATTTACGTTAGTTTTCACTTGAAGAACCCAGAGAACCCAACTACCATGAAGTGCTTCGAAAATAGTGTTATTTTCTAATTCGTTACACTCAAACGAAAATAACTTTATTTACTGATCAACACTATATTCTAATTATGTTACAAAAACTAACAGCTATCCAAGCTCAAGCAAGCTATCCAACGTTAAATGCTTTGACCCTTGCCTTAACCAAACCCACAAAATTTGCTATGAAATTTTGCGGGTGTTTCAGTGCACAACAACAGCCATGAACACACATTTTGGCTGGCTTTCCTTCAGTAGAATTAGGCCTAGCGCAAAAGTAGTCAAGATATGGAAAACTTCAAGTTACTATAGTATTTTTAGCGGTGATTCGTCACATGATGCGAGCCCGAAAGAAAATCAGAAGAAGGTGGAGCAGTGCTATTTTGCTGGAAGACATGCATTTGAGAATAAGAAGGTCCAATATCGTGACAAACATGAATTTTTTAAGACTGGCTTTTGCGATGATAGGGCGCGCTCGTAGATTCTGGGTCATGAAAGACCCCAGTATTGGTTTGAAACTGTTTGGAACAGTCAATTGATGGCAGGATGTGACGATTACTGGAGGCAAGAATTTAGGTTTTCAAAGGAAACCTTTAAGGATATTATACGGGTTGTCAGGCCATATCTTGAAAAACGGAACACAAACTTTCGAAGAGCCATCCCCATTGAAGGTCGAGTTGCCATATTGCTGTCTGGAGACTGTCAACTGGAAACAGCTTTCGATCAGTTGCTTCTACGTTTGGCTGTGGCAAATCAACTGCTATCGAAATTACAAGGGATTTCTGTTCGATAATAACTCGCTTGTCGCCTAGGTACATAAAGTTTCCTAAAACACCCGAAGCAACTGCCCATTCAATTCAGTCGTTCAAGGAAATCTGCAAAATTCCTCAAGCCCTAGCAGCAGTTGATGCGACGCATATTGCGATAACTTCACCAAGTGGTGCCAACAAAGTGGACTACTATAGCAGGAAACAAAGGTACATCATCAATACTCAAGCCGTAGCTGATGATTCTTTAATGTTCCTTGATATTTCGACTGGATACCCAGGAAGCATACACGACGCACGAGTCATGCGTAACAGCTCGCTTTTTCATAAGGCAACCAGAGGAGATATTCTATCTCACCCTACCAAGCTAGTTGGTCAAAACGTAGTGCGTCCTTTGATCCTAGGTGACGGTGCATACCCTCTGTGTGATTGGCTTGTTAAACCGTTTTCTCATGACCACCGTTTAGATGAAGCAGAAACTAAATTCAACAAGTCTCTTTCCTCTGCCCGTGTTGTTGTAGAGCAAGCATTTGGTCTCTTGAAGGCACGGTGGCGATGTCTTTTGAAACGCTTGGATAATAAAGTAGAGAACGTTTCAAAAATCATTATCACTTGCTGTGTGCTTCACAATATTTGCCAAAAGAATGAAGATGTTTTTCCAGATGAAGCTTTGATCCAAAATATAATCGAAAGAGAGCGAAGACAGCAAGGGCGTAGAAACAACCAAGCATGCGCGACAGGTGAAGAATTAAGAGAAGTGCTGAAGATTTTTGTAATGAACAGAGCATAACATATTTATTTTCCAGGGTATTCTAAGCGATATAATGAACAAAACAAGTAAAGTTTGGAAAGGTTACAGAGTGCTCTACCGGCGTATAAAGCTTCATACACTTTGTAAATTGTATTTCTTTAAATTGGTTACTTATCCAAGAGATGGGATTACCCCTTCATTAACTTTCTGTCATTCTAAATTCCTTCTTTTGGGGGGGGGGGGAGTCTTGATCTGCGAGGGAGAGCAATCTACCTTGTAATTTGCAATTTT
>REGM01000158.1:712130-722446 GCA_004194415.1 Aurelia aurita | reverse complement strand
ATGCCTGAAAAAGGGCCTAAAACACTTGATCAAATCTTACAGAAATTTCTCACACCGAACAATGCAAAATTACAGTTTTTCACGGGTATCGGATGTCGTCTGCACTTGTATTGCCATGGGATTGAAAATCTTTAGTATTTCTTTAAGAATTCATTTCCTATAACGCGGGAGAGAGATTAAATGCTCTTGCATCTTGTTCTATGCGGGAGATTTCGTACGATTTGATCGAGTGTTTTAGGCCTGTTTTCAGCAATTTCGCAACAAACGAATTTTCGTAAAGTTGGATTTATCTATGTTTCCTCTGCTGATAGAAACACGAGAAAAATCACAAAAATACTTCAGACTTTCAGCTATCAGCCAAAATTCAATTTCAATCTTTCAAGGAGGGTTGCCCTTCAGCAGAAGCTGGTTTTCAAGGGGCCCTCCAATAAAAACCTAATTACAATATACAATTAAAATAATGATACATTAGACTATAAAAAACCATAATGTTAAAAACCTATTTACAATTATATATTATTTATAATCAAAAGAAAAAGTTCAACCCTAGATAGATTTTTTAAAACTATTTAGGGAGGATGCCGTCTTGGACTCAGCGGGAAGGCTATTCCATAAGGCCCCCCGGAAAGAAAAGCATTTTTGCCCATTTGCTGATTTTTTCTTTGGCAACCTTAAATCAGTCACGGTATTACGGAGGCTACGAGAGAAGCATTCCAAGTTTTTGGTGAAGAGGTTACACAAGTATTGTGGAGCCAGATTATTGAGCGACTTGAAGACCATCGTTTTAGACTCATTGCCAATGAGTTCCTCGATGGTCTTCCAGCCCAACTCTTCGATAAGTGGTCTGCTTGGGGGTATCAAAGCTGCTATTTGTTATGATTCTAGCAGCACGATTTAATCAAATCAAAATTATTTATTATTATTGTTATTATTATCAATTTCTTTTTCGTTGGGCTACAATGTATGATAGCTAAAATTAGTTTGCTAATTAATCCCAACGTTAAAATAGATATACAAATATTACATAAAAAATGTGGATAAAATATTTACAAGTCATCAAAAGTATACAATATAAAAACAGATATCTAAAAACATTTCTTATAAATAGCCCAAGTTCGGAATAATAATGCGACCCAACTTGCATGGACAATTTTCTACGTACCAATCTTTTATCTTTGTTTTAAACTGGGAAAGGGATTCTGATTTTCGTATTTGTTGTGGTAGCATTTGCCACAGATGCGGACCCTTAAATCGGACGCTTTCTGTCCCATTGCTGACAGATCTTACCATTGGTTGAATAAATTCGTTATTGTTACGCAAATTGTAATGACTTTCATTTTCCCCGAAGATTTCTTGCATGAATGAAGGGTTTAGGTCATTTCTAGTTTTGTACATCTCAATCATAAGTATTTGTAAGTTCCTTGTATGGATAGTAACTGCACGGTCCTTCTCTAATTGCTCACTAAACGTAGATTCGGCATCCTTATATGAAATTCTCAAAGCTCGTTCCTGTATTTTGTTGATTTTTTGGTTAAGCTGCCTGCTATGAAACAGGGTAGCATTGAAACTGTCTGGTAATAAATGCCCTCATCAAGTTTCTTAGTTTGTTCTTATTCATATACGGGGATATGCGGGAAAGTTCATGAAGTTTATTGCTAACCTTCTAGCACAATTTCGAAGCATGATGGTCGAAGGAAAGTTTGCTATCAATGTGAACTCCGAGTAACTTATTGACAAAAGTATTTGATATCTAATTACAGTTGGTACCATGGAAAACTAGATAGACAAGAAGCTGAGAAGCGAATAAATGAGGGAACAAAGTTAGGATCATATCTGGTGAGAGAGAGTGAAAGAAAACCAGGAAATTACTCGTTGGATTTCCATGGAGCTAAAGGATTGTGCCATTTTAGAATAACAGCTATTTGTGGGGACTATTACGTTGGTGGAAGAAAATTCTCCAGCCTTCAAGCTCTAATTACATATTACACACACACTGGGAACATAATGAAAAATGAGAAACTTGAGCATCCTATTCCACCACCGGAACCTGTGCACATTGCTTATCGTGTAAGGGCTAAACTTCCTTATGATGGAACACCAGATTCAGATGAGTTGAGGTAAGTATCACTTGTTTTAGGTGTTCGGTGCGGTGTGCACAAAATAAGGCATCCTCATTGGAGGTGATAAATCATAGGATCGGGGAAGCTAAATAAATTACTTTTATATAGCCAAGACATTAACTTTGAATCTGTTGTATTTTCTGATCTTTTTAAAGTTTAAAACAATTTCCAGCATAAGAAGCAATGTTTGCAGAATGCTAAAAAGAGCAACAATTTATGAAGAATATGTGAAAGTGAACCAAGCAGATTGCTCAATTTTGAGTTACCAATGTGGAAGACATCATAGCATTGGATTCCTATATAATGGCTGTTGACACCTTAGAAGCAAAAATAGATAGATATTTTCAGTTCTTTGAGACCAACTATTGATTTTTTAACATTATTTTGGCCATTTCATGTAATAGGTAAATTAGAAAAAGTGCAAAGAGTTTCTTCAGCCAGCTTGCTTTCTTTTTCTAGTTTCCAGAAAGGTGATGTCTTTTTAGTGGAGAATATGATAGACCTTGACTGGCTGTGGGTGAAATCTTTAAAAAATGATGAAAGTGGTCTTGTCCCAAAAGCACTGACAGAAGTTCTTGTGAGTATAATATGCATGACTTCTTTTTTGGGTGTTGTCAGATTTGCCTTCAATTTTCAGAAAATTCACAGAGTACGGGCGATATGTTTATTAGTCTCAAAAATAGTGGCCCACTGATAATAGATATTATTTCATCGTGTCAAAATGATTATGAAATACCGGGTGTCCAAAACAAAGTTTCCCAATTTAAGCTGTTATTTGAGTACAAGTGCGTGTTCGTCAAAAAAGCATTCGAGCAGGAATCTGTTATACAATGCCCAACTCAGATCTGAGCATTTAGTTTATTTCTGTATCTGCGCGTATTGATTTCCTACCGGTATTTTCCTGAAAAACAGAATACCTGGAAAGTTCATGAAAGAGCTAAAAACAGTTTTTCGATAAGATCAGTAAACCTGCAGCTCAAAATCCACATAAATCAAGTTTTTTAATCATTTCCAACAACACGGAGCTTGAACTCCAAGAAAATGAACCCAGAAAGATAATATTTGACTGTTGTGCCCGTAAAAAACATGATTTTGCTTGATGTTTGAAGAAAAACATGCTTCCTAAGTCAGGTCCAGTGGTCCGCACTTTGCAAATCGCTGGGCTTGAAAAACAATCGATGAAATTGACAAGCATGTGTATGCTTTTCACACCTACGATGTAAAACATAGAACCAATAAAACATACCTTTATCACTAGATATTTTCCCTTTTTGATGGTTTCTCGACCTGAAGGTTTTCGGAAAATCCATAAAAAGTAACATCGATTTTTGGAATCAACATGAAAAATGGACCTGAAACAACTTCAAGGGACAAAACAGGCAAAGCAGTTGCATGAGGTATCGCCTTGCTGACTAATGTTACTAGAATGCCCTTGATTCAATTAATATACACAAGGATGTATCACTTTGCTTTTAGTTTCATTTTAAATTTTCTCCCAGAAGTTAGGGCTTCTCAAAATCAATTCAGATTTGAAAATATTCAAGGCGCAAAGTGCTGAACGGAAGAAAGGAACAGACATGAAAATAGAAATGTGAAATTGCAAATAGTTACAGACTCGACAGGTGACGTACGTGAACGACTTTGCCAGGTTCAAACGCTACTCACTATGAACTATTTTAATTTGATTACTAGTCCCCAGTCCCCTGAAATTTCATTTTTCTTTCTAAAGTTCCATAATGGGTGATCTGCCATAATGGGCGACACCACTCTAGTTTAGTTAAAATTTCCAGAAAAGTTTTAAAGAAACCTACCGAGTGTCTGAAAAAGTACCTCCGTTTGACTGGAACATGACACCTACAAAATATATAAAACAAAACTTAGTATAAAGAAATTTCAAGTCTGCAAATAGGTCCTCTGTGGGGAATTCATGGGGAATTGCTTCGTAGATCCCGACGATTTCAATTCTGATTCTTGATTTTGTGTGCTCCCAATCTTCATTGTAGTGGAGAAATCAAGAAATCGCTCACTCTTACAGAGCATTAGGTGTAGGCAGAACCATTTCGCTATTTTAATGCAAAAATGATATGTTCATTTCCTGTTCATTTCATTTTGATTTATTTCAACAGGGTTAAATTAAAAACATTCAGTAAAATGTACATAACTGAGTTTCAATGTGCCCTGCTTAAAAACAAACTAACCTAATACATGAATAAACTTTAAGATCCTTTATAAAAGAAAAGAAAATGTATAAAAAGAAGGGACTCAGAAGTCATACGTATGTGCTGAACGTTGTCTTAGAAGATCAACCTCTTTGATCTTTCAAGAACGATGTTAGTCGCATTTTGAAAGTAGCTAGCGATTGAGCAGTTTTGATTTGATAGCTCAACTGGTTCCAAACAGCAACTCCTCGATAGGAAAAGTTCCGTTGCCCATTTGAGGTCTTGCACAGCGGAATCCTGAGATCAGTACTGGTATTACGTAGGGTCCGATTGCAAAAATCTGACAATTTGCGAAACATTGACTGCATATAGGGAGGTGCAAGCCCCATGTTCAAGAACCCAGAAACCATGCCCACAAAGTTGAATTGTGCATAATAGACAATTACGCGAAAGATAGTGAGAAGGAAGTTTTTACCAAGATGCATTGCGTTTCAATTAAGAATCTTTAACAATTCTATAGGAATTCGATTAAATGCATTGCATTTTGGTAAAAACTTCTTCACCGCCTTCTTTGGCGTAATTTTGTATTGTGAAAAGGCAGTTGTCCAACATTTTGGCTTGACAAATTTTCGACCAGCTTTAGCTTCTGATTTCGGTAGATCAATTTTTGGCAAATCTTTTTGCCCGTAAAATTTTTCACGCCGAAAGTTTTGGTTTTGATGTATGGTAGATTGGTGTTGTGTTTAAAATGCATAACAGAGACGTGCAAAATCGGCGCTCACTATTGGTGGTGAAAGCTGAGTTTTGTGGAAAGTGGTCGGATACGCTCTTTCTGTGTGTTCGCCACTTTCTTTTGTTTCCTTTGAAGTCACATATTTAACGTTGTTTCTTCTTCCGTAGGATGCAAGTGCTGATCAGTACGAAGGAAGACCGTGAGTGTTCTTTCTGTTTAAACATTGTCAATTTACTATTTATGCAGTAAAACAGCATTAATATTTTTCTTCAACCGCGATCTGCACAGATGAGAATAGCAACTATGAGAACATGTCTCACAACCTTTCTTGTACCGGATATCACTAAGATAAGACCAACGATGGCAAAAGATACACATAGAAATATTTGGGCTATATTTTTATCCATCACCCGATAACATCATTTCATGTTTTAATGTTGTGTTGAACAAAATTGTCATAAGTTTGTGGATAGCACGTTCAGGAAGTCGGATTTTTTGCTGCTCTTCGTTTGATTTTGAAGAATCAGAGAACAACTGGTTTTAGGTATTGCTTTTGCCCTGGAATATTACTTGGAAATGGTAAGTGGTCTCAGACTGGATGGTGGTCTCAAACTGGATGGTTATGTTAATATGAGTTAATATGACGAAGAGTAGAATTTAAAAACTTCGAATAGAATTTAGTCCTTTAAATGCACACAGATTTCGGCATAATGTTGACTGCCTCAGCCCAATTTGTGCATGTGGATGTGCCATTGAAGATAACCAGCACTTTCTCCTGCACTGCCACATGTTCAGTCCAATGCGTAGAGATCTCTTTGATCAGCTCATTGATATTCTAGGCTTGGATATCACGAATTTGGATTCGAATGCCTTATGCAATCTGTTTTTATTTGGAAGTTCACAATTAAATGTTGTGGCAAATCGAATAATTCTTGAATCCACAATAGCATTTATTGAAATAAACGACTCATTTTAATTGAATTGCACCGGGTGAGTAGGAGGGGTGCCGGCCGGTGTTTGCGAAGCTGTGCGATTGTTAGATTCCCAGCGCTTTTCGCGTGCTGCGGCTCACTCTGTGGCTGGTATGCTGGCCTGGGTGTGAGGGTTTGTTCCACCGGATTCGGTGGGGTGGATTTTTGCATCTTGGTTGGCCTTTTTGGTGTGGAGTGGTACGTGGTGCGTTGAAATGGCTTGATTACTAGAGGTCGCGGCTTTTGCCGGACGTCGGCCCGCATTTTTTTCGACTTAACCGGTATGTTATGTCAAATTATAACACCAAAACAGCAGCCCCTCTCCCTTTTTGTGTGTGTTTGTTTCTGTTTTTTTTATATAACTTGTTAAAGTTGAATTGTGAGTGCCAACTATAATGGGGACCAGATGACCAAGAGTCCTTCCCTGCTGTGGTTGGCACATAGTAATGTATTTATTTTGTAATTGTTTTAAGTTTTAGATGAATATAAAAAAAAAAAAATATGACGAAGACAAGTTTCTATGTTTAGTATTATAGGAAAAAAGACATACCGGGTGTCTCAGAAAAAAGTACCCCCTTTTGACTGGAAAAAGGAACGAAACGATAAAATGTCGGAACTTTTCGACTGAACAACTGAACAAATATGTGATTGACGTGATAAACGGAAAAGAGATTGTAACGAAAAGTATTAAAATCAATTGTTTGCTGTCTGTTAAAACGACATCGAAGTTTTCCTCCACCCAGTAGTCTATAACAGGAATAACCAACGTACTTTTATTTTACAGTTGGTTCTATAATGTATCAAAGCAAGAAGCACAGTTTCTTCTAGACACATGTAAGTACACACCAATAGACCTTTTTACTTGCCAGAAAAGAGGCTCGGATCAAGCACCTTAATCTGGTAAATTTTGTGAAGTAAAACGAAAGCACGACCCCCTTTCTCAGTATAAATACTGCTAGCTGTGGCATGAAGTTGCTTCGGATCTCGGAACATTTTTCAGCGAGTTAATCAACGATAGCTTTGCTCAGATTGAGTTACGAATGTTTTATAGTTTGTACATAGACAAGTTTTATTTGCATTCTGTCCTTGTTCCTCATTGTTTTCGTTCATTTTTAGCTGATTTTGTTTTGTAACAGTTGCACAACAAAAGTGCAGCATGCAAGGGTTTCATTTTGCAAGTTCGCGTTTGCTGTTTTCATTTTTTCATTTTATTTCATCTTAAACATATTTACCCTGGGATACAATTCAGTTTAATAAAAAATTAAACAACTGCTTTCCAATAGTCCCAGCAAAAAAAACATAATGTTAATAAGCCTAAACATTTCTAGATACCGGGTGTCCCAAAAAAAGTATACAGATTTGGTCAACCCTAATGATCAGAATTTAGCATGAATCAATCAGAAATCATTTTTAAAACATTACTCGATAGTTAACTTGAACATAGATACCTTGTTTGTCTACATTGGTGCTTTGAGAGTACAGATATTAATCTTCAAAGGACAAATTTGCCACCACCTCCCAACCAGAGCTTTGGCATTTTGGCCTAAGCAATATCCACAATTTGTTTCACTTAAAATGAATAAAGTTTACTTCGGAGCTCCCTTGACGATAATTTTCACGTAAATTATATTTTGTGAAACGCATTTGTTGGGCAGTTTTAAAGTTTTCTCCTCCTGGTTCAAATTATTGTTGATTTATTCGCTGTGCTGTAAGAATTTGCTAAGGCCAAAATGCCAAAGCTCTGGTTTGGAGGTGGAGGCAAATTTTTCCTTTGAAGATTAATATATCTACTCTCAAAGCACCAATGTAGACAAACAAGGTATCTATGTTCAAGTTAACTATCGAGTATTGTTTTAAAAATGATTTCGCATTGATCCATGCTAAATTCTAATCGTCAGGGTTGACCAAATCTGTATACTTTTTTTTGGGACACCCGGTATAAACCTATTTTAAACTATCATATTAAAAAGCTACTAAAGTTGAAAAAGAAAAAGGAAAGATTATAGTTGCTACGCAAATCAGCTTTACTTGAATATTCTCAATTCAAAGTTTTCAGTTTTTTTTTGTATGACGGGATCGACGGGGCTAATTCAACCGTAAAAGATCACAGGAGGCACAATGTATAGCAGCGAGAGGGCCTTCGGTAATATTAGAATATCTACTTGAAAGTACTTACATATGAATGTTTCTTGCCTATGATTCATATGACAGTTATTTCGTCTTTTTACTTTTTGTGTCCTTTCTTTTGGGCAATCAAATACAGCGCCTTGAAGAAGGTTAACTATCAATGCGTGTGGTATGGAATCCCCTCTGTTTTTAATTGCGTTACTACTGTTCTGCAGTATCTATGTATAATATAAGACAAGGAGCACAACTTATTTCCAAACAAATAAGCAGCAACTGTTTTCTTTCACTGGCGTTGCATCGATATTGATCCAAACATGCAATATGACACATCAAAATGTTGCTAATTTATTGGACGACAACAACAAATGATACGGATATTCATAAAACATTGCGGCCTATCAGATTTGTGTTCTCATTAGAGTGCGATGTTAAAAAAGCTACTATCTATGCGTTTCTGCAGGGGTCCAAAAACTACGCTTTCATTATTGTTTAAACTTTGAAAATATCATAACTTAAAGACAGTTATTGGCTCTCTATATTTGAAGTATGAAATTGAAGATTGCACTAGGCACTAGACATTAGATTTTATTAAGCCCATGGAGAAACATATGTTAACAAACAAATATCATTTTCTGCATGGGCCCATAAACTACGATTTCGTTATTGTTTAAAGACTCCTAATATTTTAACGAAAAGACAGGCATTGGTTCTCTATACATGAAGAATGATTTTGAAACATGTGTTCGTAACTTAGAATTTACTAGGCCCATGCAGAAACGCATGGAGAAAAAAACCACTATGCGTTTCTGCATGGGCCCCTAAAAACAAAGATTCCCTTGTTGTTTAAACTTTCCAAATAGTCTAATGCATAGAAAATCGTTGGTTTTCGACAATGGAAGTATGATTTTGAAAATTGAGTTCGTAACTTAGATTTTATTACAATCTTGGCCAAAAAAGGATGGGACATAGGCAAATTTCAGTTTGGTCGCGATGCTTCCTAAAATATCGAGAAGAAATCGAACGTTTTGGACCTTGTGATCCCCCCTCCCCCCAATTCAATGTTGGCTAGGTCGAATGGCGTTTGATTCAAGCAACATTGAAACGGGGGTAGCGGGGGGCCTGTAACCAAACGCCGAAGTTGTGCAATTTTCTGATTTGTCCCATTTATTTTGGCCAAGATTGTAGGCCCATGCAGAAACGCATGGAGAAAAAACCACTGTGCGTTTCTGCATGGGCCCCTAAAAACAAAGATTCCCTTGTTGTTTAAACTTTCCAAATAGTCTAATGCATAGAAAATCGTTGGTTTTCCACATTGGAAGTATGATTTTGAAACTTGTGTTCGTAACTTAGATTTTACTAGGCCCATGCAGAAACGCATAGTGGTTTTTTCTCCATGGGCCTAGTAAAATCTAAGTTACGATTATCCAAAATCAATTATCCAAAGAACGGATTATCCAAATAATCGCCCGTTTATGCGGAGGATGCATGTAGTTAATTTGGGTATGACGGAGGAGCGTTAGTATGTAACTCCCAGGATACAACACACTGCTCTTTCATTAGAAGACTATTGCAATGATTCTTTATAAAAGAGCAAAGTAAGCAAAGAGGAGAAACTAAAGGAACAAGACGTATGACAACAACGAAGGAAATAAGAGAAGATACATGTATAGTTTGTATAAAAAACTTGGATCCGGGGTTGGTAGGCAGTTTCTTAAATTTTAGGGCCATTTTGGTACCAAGAGTTTCTTACTGAGTTTCTTATGTTGTTAACGCCCTAAGTGTAGAGCTAATATAGTTTTGTTAGAAGGGCTTCCAAATGACTTTGTAAGATCTCAAATAATGTTAAAACATAATTCGCACTCAAAACAATGTCAAAACATTTACTATTACTCTATAGTGTCGAAATATGTTCGAGTGACCTGGGAAAATCAAAGCTGCAAATTACAAAAGTTTCTTATCTTTTTTAATTCAGGTAGGGTAGTTTCTTAAGTTCTAAAAACTTGAGCCTACAGTTTCTTATAAGCGGTTTCTTATAAAAAAAATACGTATGTTGGGCAACGAGTTAACTGGATAGATTGAGTAGATCTTGAGAGACTTTACAATGCGTAAACAGCAGTGAAAGTAGTTAGCGAGGAAATGATATAAACACTGAACAGATGGATCGAGAGGAGAAGTAGAGCAACTAGAAAGAACAGGATGGAATATA
>REGM01000158.1:688962-708783 GCA_004194415.1 Aurelia aurita | reverse complement strand
CAAGAGTAGCGATAATTCAGTTTCTGAGGTAAAGAAAAGAAACAAAGCTAATTTCAGTTTTTAGAGTATAGCCGAAGGAGAAAAGAGAGGTTGAAGAAAGCGGGACAACGGAATACTTACAGAGTAAAATACATAGCACATTGTGCACAAGAAATGAAGCAATTTGAAGGACAACTAGCATATGAAATATAAAGAAAGTAAAACTAAAATGAGAGACGAGAACTGGAAAAAGTTGGCAAAAAGGATTTGTACTGAGTTTTGAAAGTGGAGAAAGCACAGCAAGCAGGAAAAATGTTAGAGAGACTGCAATGGATCTTCGCTTAGTAAACCGTATATTCTCGCAGAGCTGTTGCTAAATTGCCCATTTTCAACGATTAATTTGCAAAGTGGATATAGTGAATATATAGATTTGTAAAGAGTAAGGATATAGCAACAGTTTCAAAGGCAATAAAGTTTATAAAGAGTGGAAAGAGGAAGATGAAACGAAGGAGAGAAACGGAATGGACATAGAAGTGGTATTGAATGCTAATTCAATATGCCAACAAAATATTCATAACGTTAATATCAACCCTTGACTTTGCTTTCAAATGTATCTCCATATTGCACTCATATCCTTCTTCGCCAGTGTTCTTACAAGCGCGTAATATAGACATAAAGAAACAGCACACAGATAGATACTTTAAAAGCCCTATTAAGACCCTCCCCGGGAGGCTTATTAATTTTCGAAGGCTGCAGAGGGGGCGTTAAAGAGAGGGTTTATTAGAGAGAAGACTTATCCACAAAGTCAAGGCTAGCAATGATATTTTTTGGGATTTTACTTTATATTTTCCAGAATCAACAAACTACTTTGCAAGTAAAGCACACAAGTTCAACGGAGTGATGAACCCAAATCACACGGAAATTGCGATTTACATTATTTTGGTTCAATATATGGAGGATATTTAGAAGCCTTTTGTGTTTCATATAAGAGATGGGGAATTAATGGAAAAGACTTAATAGATATTCAAATTTTAGCTCCAAAGAAAAGGGCTTATTAGATAGAGGACGTAATAGAGAGGGGCTAGATAGGGCTTCTCTTTCCTTCTCTAACCAATGCGAAGCACGACGGCGGGCCGGCGCGGCGCCGCAGGTGACGCGCGGCAATCCTAGTTAAAATCTAAGTTACGAACTCAATTTTCAAAATCATACTTCCAATGTGGAAAACCAACGATTTTCTATGCATTAGACTAGTTGGAAAGTTTAAACAACAAGGGAATCTTTGTTTTTAGGGGCCCATGCAGAAACGCATAGTGGTTTTTTTCTCCATGCGTTTCTGCATGGGCCTAGTAAAATCTAAGTTACGAACTCAATTTTCAAAATCATACTTCCAGTGTCGAAAACCAACGATTCTCTATGCATTAGACTATTTTGCTGTTTTCTGGAGTATCAGACTACTTTGTTTGTTTCAACTCTTTAATTGATTGTTGACATTTTATTTCATATAATTTTCATGTTTTTTTTGTTTGAAAATAGTTATGAAATTGATATTCTTTGATATTTATTCGGTATTATTCAGGTAACGCTTATGTGAACCACCTACGCAGATGTGAAACGCCTTTGTGCACCAGCCCACTCATATACGCATTAGCAATCTCAATTTTCAGAAATTTAAACACAATTTTAAAGATACAATCAGCCCAATGTGTCCAATTAATGATGGCATAGAAGATACGGAACAATTTTTGCTGCTTTGCAATTCTTTCAGAGAGCATAGACGTAATCTTCTCGCTGGTGCTAACGATGTGCTTCAAACGTATGGATATTCCGAAGCTCCAGGCAACAATATTTTGCAGCTTTTATTATACGGAGATAAAAACTTGCCTTTGGAGGCAAATACATTAATATTGAACTTAACAATTAAGTTTATTTTGGAAACAAGACGCCTTAATTAATTTATCCATTTCCCTACGAATACCCCCCATATCCCAACCCTCCATTTGTGTAGTGTTTCGTTTTTCTTTGTAATTACATAGTTTGAGGTAGCTTGCAACTAAATAGTTTTTCATAATATTTGGGTCAAAATTTTGACTCTAGATTAAATTTGCAATTGTTTGGTTGCCAGCTACCTTAACTTGCAGCTTAACTTATAGTTTGTATCGTATTTGTTTATGTTTTGTTCTCTCGTCGTATCTTCGCATGTTGTTCTCGTATTGTTTTTTGTTTCATATTAGGGCCATAGGGCAGTCATGCCTTTTTGCTCCCCATGGTCTCGTCCCTGTAGTGTTGTATAGTTGTATAGTAATTAGAAAGTATAGTAGGATGTAACATGTATTGTAAATTTTTATATGAATATAAAAAAAAAATATTGCTCTGAAGAAAAAAAAATATTGTTGCTCTAAAGATGCCCTAATGGGCGAAACTAGTCAGCACTGGAAGAAAAGCGCAAAAGACCAAATCGATGCCTGTTTTTTTGAGTAGTTAGGCCCTCTTCTAACCGTACACTATATAAAAAAAAAATATATATACGCATTGCTGGTTCTGAAACGCCTATGTGCACCAGCCCATGCACAAACGCATGCCCATGCAGAGACGCATATGACACCGGCAGGCGGCACCTTAGATCACGATTTTTGACCAATTGTAGAGAAGATAATGATTTTCTCAAAAAGAAAATAACGGGGGCCAAACTAAAATTGAAACAGAAATATCTGCCATAAACTCCGCGACGCACCTTTGTATACAGTGGAAGTACGAGAACAAGTAACCCCCTGGCTTCGGATTTCTTGCGGTTGGGTTTCATTACACATTTCGGGTTCAGTGAGGCACGCACGGCCATGAATAATTAACGAGGAGCTGTTAGGAACAAGTCGCCTCTTTCTTTCTTACAAGACGACTCGGGCAAGTCCACTCAAAACGAGACAATGGTTGTTTTTCTGTAGCTGTTCAAATAGGGAAACTTCTTTTGGGACACCCGGCACCTCTGAAGGAAAAGTCTTTTTGTCCTTGAGCTGTTCTTTTCTTGGGCAACCTAACATCAGTATTTGTGTTGCGGAGGTTGCGGGAAGAATATTCACCATGTTTTATAAAAGATCACAGGCAGAGGCAAGATTTTTCAAGTTACAATCTTCGACTGTGTGCTAATCAACTGATCTATGTTTTTCTGCCCCAAACTTTCAATCATAGGCTTGCAAGAAGCATCACAATGACTATTTCTAACGATCCTAGCTTCCTTTTTCTGGAACTTTTGCTGCTGTTGAATTTCTGCAGCATTACAGCAGCCCGAAACAGAGCAGAAATATTGAAATTCTACAATGCTAGTATAAAGAGTCTTCACAGCTGCAATAGGAAGATACCTGTTTGAATATTTCAAACACCCAACACGCGAGAGACTTTAGCAGTAACTGCCCTAATATGCTCTTTCCAATACATCATATGCATATTGACGTCATAATCTTGCAAAAGTGGCACAGCTCTAGGTAACAGGAAAGGTATTGCGATTGCATCTCTTAATGTGAACAGTCTTCTATTGCACATTGACGAGATTCGTAGTTTGTCAAAAAATTTAGGTATCCATGTTTTGGCGATAAATGAAACTAAGCTAGATAAAAATATTCACGATGATTTAGTCAGAATTGGTGGATTTTCCATAATAAGACGTGATCGCAACCGAAACGGTGGCGGTGTCGCTCTTTATATCAAGGACTCTCTTATCGACAAGTGTACTGTTCGTAGTGACCTTCCAAATTCTTCATTAGAGACATTATGTGTAGAAATAAAGCCAGCTCGTTCTGCTCCTTTTATTGTACTAGCCTGGTATCGCCCTCCTGATGCGTCGAGTGAGATTTTTGACCAAATTGAGAAAACCTTAGAGTTTCTAGACAGGGAAGGTAAAGAGTTAATTCTCCTCGGTGACACTAATTGTGATATCTTGCCAAACTACCCTCCCGTACGATCTGAACGCGCACCAAATTTACCGCCTCACTCAAATCGATTGCTAGACATTTATAATCTTTTCGGACTCCAACAGCTTATAGCAACGGCCACAAGGGAAACAATCTCGTCATCCACGTTAATAGACCACGTGGCTACTAATAATAAGTCAAATATTGTTATTTCAGGAGTTCATCCTCTTGGCCTTAGTGATCATTATTTGGTGTATTGTATTAGAAAATTCCGTGGCTCTGTAAAAAAGCAACACAAAAATATCTCTACAAGAAGTCTGAAAAATTTCAACAAAACTGAGTTTCTGAATGACTTACTTTCAGTAGATTGGAAAGGTATTGTTTCCAACACAGATGACATTAATAAAATTGTCGAGCAATGGTCCCATTTATTCTCACTTATTCTTGAGAAGCATGCTCCGATGCGTAACAAGCGTGTGTCTGAGAAATTTTCTCCGTGGCTGACTAAGGAGTTTCAGACTATGTCTGCCACACGTGATAGGCTACGAAAACAGGCCGTAAGGTCCAAATCTCAAGTTTTGATGCAAGCTTACAGGCAGGTACGTAACAGAGTCAATAAGTTGAATTTGGACTTAAAACGTGAGTTTTTCGCAAAGAAGATTTCGTCTTATGCTGGTGATCTTAAAGGTTCCTGGAAGGTTATAAACCAGGTTCTTAACAAAAAATCCAAGACTACTCAAGTTTCATGTCTAAATGTTGAGGGTGAAACAATACTTGACAATAAGGCTATAGCTGAATCCATGAATAATTTTTTCTGTGACATCGGTAAAAAACTTAGTGACAAAATACCGGATACACTAAATCCGCTTTTGGCAAATGAGTATTCCGTCAATAAAGAAAATTCAAAGTTCCATTTTAAAACAGTGGACACACGTCAGGTTGAAAAGATCTTTGGAAAATTTAAATCATCAATGGGATCTGGGCCTGATGGCATTGCTAACTTTTTCTTGAAAGCGGGACTTCCAATCTTAGCCGAATCTCTTTGTGACATTTTTAACCTCTCTTTAGCTACTGGTGTTTTCCCAGATAGTTGGAAAATTGCAAGAGTTGCCNATCACATACTTGGAGTATAAAAATTTTCTTAAAAATTAGCCTAGGTGAAAGCTGAGATTTCATAGTGCCTACTGTTATTGATTTTGCCACTTTTGTTCCCCGATTGAAGCGCGACTGAGGAAATAAAATCAAGCTTGTGGCCTAAGGATTTTTCCCGACCCTTGAAATTCCCGCCAAACCGGATTAATCTGCGAGGCGCGTGAAGGCCTCGGGATGAAACAAACATTGGCCTAGCATATTTCAGCTCTGTTTCTTCGACATTCAGCCTGAAAAACACTTCCAGGGCTGCTGCTTGTATAAATACATTGTCTCAAAGTGGAGTGCTCAAGTTCCATGGAATTCGAAGGAAGCATGCACGAGGTTTTCGTTCGTTTACCGAGGCAGAGATTGAGAGCTCTCCCAGCTTGGATATTGGTTGAATTTGCACATCCATGTTTTCTCAGAGGTAGGCCATGCTGTTTATATTTGGTTTTCAATCGTTTTTTGTCGTTATCGTTGGGTATTGCTTACTGAATATCCTCCGAAAATAAATTGTTTCCGCCATAAATATTTCACACAGAGAAAAGACACGAAAATAGAACGCGCTTGGAGATTTATTTTGATTTCATTTCCTTTACAGGAGAAAAAGATGGCGAACTTTCTTGCCAGATTTCGACACACGACTTTGCCACCGAAAAAGAGCACCGGAAAGACTCCAGTTGAGCCGTCTATCCTCGAAAGTGGTTGCAAGAATGTACATTGTAACTGGCTTCCCTTCCCCTGCATTCAGTTAGAGATGAAAATAGCTGGTTTGGCTGGCTGATTATCCTGTGTGTGTTGCTGCACTCCAAAACAATGTCAACAGGAAGCTTGGGAATTTTAGACGATTTTCGTTGCTGTAGAGAAGGCTCAGCAGTCACAAGAACAGTCTTTACAGAATCTTCTACAAATTAAACTTATTTTTATCTCAGCAAGTTACAAATTTGTGCCAAATTATGTCACACAGAAAGGGACATTCCTTGAAGAAAAAACATTTAATCACAATAGACTTGAGGCAAAGGTTGTATAAAATATTTTTAAAAGCAGAAGAAAGGTTTTGTAAAGTTACAAACAAGATACCTAATTTGAATTAATTTGTTTTTTGTTGCTAAAATTGCATCAGAATAAACAATTATATTTACTATTTTTGGTAACAAAGAAATATTTACAAAATCAACATTACATCAATGCTTGGTTGTGTAACATAAATTTGATTTGCTTTGTGATTGAATTGTTATTTTATTGTGACATTAATTGTATACAATACCTTTGGTTGAGAACCTTTGGACAATTCTGAATGTTTTTCACTGATATGTGTTTGAAACCGGAATAAAGATTTCTCTAGGACATCACTTTCCAGCTGCTACATGCAGTGCAGCGTATTGCAGTTTTCTTTGTTTCTCCAGAGTTTCAAACTTCCATTGTACTGTCCTTTGTTTTTCAAAGCAACTTACTTAATTTTTTAGAACTTATTTGGCTGTTGGCCAACTCATTTCTTATGAATCAAAGTGCACATGTGAAAAAATCAAGTTTCTTTCTGTAACAGTTTTCAAAGTGGAGAACGAACAAGATGGATTTCTATCCAATTTGTTATAGAAATTTGTGATATGGTTGTGCTTTAGAATACACAACCATTACCGCCCTTCGCACAGAGCATGCCCTTTTAATTCAAAAGTTGTGATTTTCTATCATGCAAATGTTGTTGATTTAAGGTGCTATTTCCACAGTTCCATCAAAACTTTTCTATGAAACATTGGCACTTCATGCTTTTGTCATATAAACTTTGTGAGAAAAGAATTCTCTTAAAATGAATGCTCCAAAGTACTTGTACCATGACAATACAAAATAGATTTACCACAGAGGAAGAATTTTATTCCAGATCTTTAATGAAAACCTAATTCCAATGAATGACCAAATTTTTAATCAAACTACAACATATCTAAGGGTCACAGAACTCCAAGCTGAAGGTTTATAGGAGATCTTAATGATGGTTTTTGTGGTTTATTTGACCATAATTTGAAAAATAATGTTTAAAAGAATATTCACAGAAGCAGAAAGCAATGAGTCATGTCATACCAATTGGAAGCATTTATGGCTTCAACAAAGTGATCTATATTAGAAAATCATCACAACAAATACATGGCAGCATACTATTAAATGTTTTTCTTCAAAGAATGTATCTTTCTGTGTAACATAATTTGGCACAAATTCGAAACTTGCTGAAATAAAAATGAGTTTAATTTGTAGAAGATTCTGTAAAGACTGTTCTTGTGACTGCTGAGCCTTCTCTACAGCAACGAAAATCGTCTAAAATTCCCAAGCTTCCTGTTGAAATTGTTTTGGAGTGCAGCAACACACACAGGATAATCAGCCAGCCAAACCAGCTATTTTCATCTCTAACTGAATGCAGGGGAAGGGAAGCCAGTTACAATGTACATTCTTGCAACCACTTTCGAGGATAGACGGTTGAACTGGAGTCTTTTCGGTGCTCTTTTTCGGTGGCAAAGTCGTGTGTCGAAATCTGGCAAGAAAGTTCGCCGTCTTTTTCTCCTGCAAAGGAATGAAATCAAAATAAATCTCCAAGCGCGTTCTATTTTCGTGTCTTTTCTCTGTGTGAAATATTTATGGCGGAAACAATTTATTTTCGGAGGATATTCAGTAAGCAATACCCAACGATAACGACAAAAAACGATTGAAAACCAAATATAAACAGCATGGCCTACCTCTGAGAAAACATGGATGTGCAAATTCAACCAGTATCCAAGCTGGGAGAGCTCTCAATCTCTGCCTCGGTAAACGAACGAAAACCTCGTGCATGCTTCCTTCGAATTCCATGGAACTTGAGCACTCCACTTTGAGACAATGTATTTACACTCCACTTTGAGACAATGTATTTATACAAGCAGCAGCCCTGGAAGAGTTTTTCAGGCTGCATGTCGAAGAAACAGAGCGGAAATATGCTATGCCAATGTTTGTTTCATCCTGAGGCCTTCACGCGCCTCGCAGATTAAGCCGGTTTGGCGGGAATTTCAAGGGTCGGGAAAAATCCTTAGGCCACAAGCTTGATTATATTTCCTCAGTCGCGCTTCAATGGGGAACAAAAACGTCAAAATCAATAAGGTTTGGCACTATGAAATCTCAGCTTTCACGTAGGCTAATTTCTGAAAATTTTTATACTCCAAGTATGCGATCCTGGTGCCAGAAGAAAGTGCGCCCGAAGATTCGCAGCTCGCGTCCGCCATTATGGTCTCGTCTGCCACCCAAAAATTCCTGTGACGTCACGTATGCATATCATGTATTAAGTCTGTCATCTATTTGTACACCAACATACTTTGCCTTGTTGAGTATCTCAATTTCCTGTCCTCTTATTTTGGGGTCAAATTTTATGTTCGAAAGTGTAAGAGATTTGTGTTTTTGTTGAGAGGCAATAGACGATTACGGAAAAGATGGCATCGGGGGGCATTTGACCAAGATGCATTGCGTTTGATGATCGAATCTCTATAGAATCACTGTTGATTCCATTATAGAACGCAATGCATCTTGGTCAAATGCCCCCCGACGCCATCTTTTCCGTAATCGTCTATTAGCATTGAATGTGTTTTAGCTACGTTTAAGGACAACTTTTTGCCCTTAAGCCGTCTAACGTTTTGAGATCCTCATTAATTTCATTTTTCAACTGAGGTATGTCTTTGACAGAGGTGAAGACTGGCATCATCAGCATACATGGATTTTTGAATTCTTAATTGCTAGAGAAAGGTCCAGTGTAGACTAAGAAAAGCAGAGTGCTAAGACAAGAACCTTGGGGTACCCAATCTCATTTTTCTAAATTTTTGAGTGTACACCATTTACCCAGCTCCTTTGACATATCATTCTGCAATTTGGGTTAATGCGACTAAGAATGACAAATATACTAAACACACGAGTAACTGATAGTTCTAAAATAGCAGTATCATGCTGCACTGCCTGTAACTGGAGCATGGAGAGGTACAAATAGGCAAAAACTGTACGATGAGCTAGGTTGGTACAGAAGTTGTTCACATAAGTTGGTACAGAAGCCCTTATTGATAACAGCACTTTTGTTGCTGAAAAGGCAACCCCTGTATAAAGAACTGTATTATTATTATATTAAGTTGTTATCACAGAAGTTGGTACAGACGGTTGTGTCATTTTTATAATCTAAGGAAAACAGGCTCACCTGGGTACCTAATTGCTGAAATACCACCAGAGCGTGAAGTATCGTACAACTTAAGACACCCCCGAGCATATGAGCAGAATGTTGGAAGAACTATTCGTTTCTCTCATTGCTATTTTCAAAACGCTATTTATGAATGGAATCTGCTAGATGACGACATCAAAAATTCGCGATGTATATCCGAGTTTAAACGGAAATTACTTCCAATTATAAGACCCATTAAAGACTCTTTTTATAATGTCTTTGATATACCGGGTGCGCTAAAAATTGTTCACGCGTTTGAAAAATTGCAGTTCCTAAACTACTTGACGGATTTTTGAATGAATCGAATTACACGTGATAGCAGAAAGACTGATGTATTTTCGTGATTTTTTTCGTGTTTTTATGAGCAAGGAAAACATAGATAAATTTAGTTTTACAATAATTCATTGGTTGCGAAATGGCTGAAAATAGGCCAAAACACTCGATCTGTTGTGAAGATTTGAGCGCATTTTCGGGTTTTTGTAATACTCAAGACATGAGGTCAAAGGTCTTTAGATACACGTGATCATACACGAAAGGTCATAGGATAATGACGTATCATATCGTAATTCATGTGATAGGAATGAAGCAATTAGTATCAGGTCATTATACCGTATAAGGGCATTACTAATTAAGGCGTGGCACGCAGTCATGCATTAGTAGGGAGCGCAGATAGTTGCATTGTTAGTTACAACAGGGAATCCTAGGAGAAGGTCGTAAGTAGAAGTTGCCCTCTGGCCTAGGCCAGAGGGGAAGGAAAGGTGTAACTCAACCGGATTTGTCGTCTTAGTTGGTAGTAATACGGGCCTATGTAAATAGTGCTCTTAATGTTGATAAAGAGAAGAAAAGAAGAATCTCTGTCTTTGTGTCAACCCTGAGAATTGAGATGAAAGAAACTTCCCAACACGATCAAATCGTAAGGAATCTCTCATACAGAATAATACATAAGGGTATTTAATTCTCTCAAGAGTTACGAAAAATTACTTTTTAGATAAATAATAAAGATTTTCGATCCCATGGCAATAAATGCGAGCAACAAAGTAACGAATCGAAGTAACAAACCGTTTCAGTTGAATGTCGAAAAGTAAACAGCAGGGACCCCCCCTCTCATTTTAGTTTTATTTGGGTCCCATTTTTGAACAATGTAGAGTTTGTAGTTATTTGGTACTAAGCTTCCTTAAATTATTTATTTAGTTTATAAAAGTATTATTATTGTAAGTGTCATTCGCGGTAGGGACCAGATGACCCTGTGTCTTTTCCTGCTGTGAATGGCACAGTATAATGTAATGCTTTTGCGTTGTAGTTGTTTTTATGTTGTTCTTTTTAGGCGATATATTTTCTCGAAGCTTCGAGGGCTAACCATCTTCGGCCTTATTTTGACCTCATTCCCTCAATTAGTTAAGTAGAGCATATCTTCGGTTATATTGCTCTTATTTCCTAACAAATAAACTTCTTTTGTAGATGGTGACTTTGGATCATTCTTAATTCGTCCGAGTGATCGAGGTGTCGGAGATTATTCTTTGTCTGTCAGGTAAACACTTTCTTGTTTCTTGTCTATGTTACTGAAAAGGTTAGCTCGAACAGTCAAACGAGATGAATTTAATTAAATTATCATTTCATTTTACCTTTTTTTATCTCTGGTAATCCACTCAATATTTAAATACTGTTTTACAGGGAGCCATGCTAAAATAATAATTTCATAATAGCTTAATATCTAATGTAGACCTATTTACAATTTTCATCGATTAAAAAAGAAAGAAAAACGAGTTGAGTCATAATTGGGCTTTAAATTTACTTCGAAACGTGTATAGGGAAGATGGCGCTTTGACACCACTATCTAGGGTATTCCCGAGCTTGGCCCGCTGTAAGCAAAAGATTTCTGACCAATAGACCTTTTTACTTGCCAGAAAAGAGGTTTGGATCGAGCGTCCAAATCTGGTAAAGTTTGAGAAGTAAAACAAAAGCACGACCCCCGTACTAAGAAGAAACACTGCTAGCTGTGGCATGAAGTTGCTTCGGATCTCCCAACACTTTTGAGAGAGTTAATCATCTATAACTTTGCTCTAATTGAGTTACGAATTTTACAGTTTATACACAGGCAAGTTTGATTCGCCTTCTGGCCTTTTTCTCGTTGTTTTCGTTCATTGTTAGCTGATTTTGTTATGCAACAGTCTAGGCCCATATTAATCAAAACACAGCGATTTCTCAGCAAATCTTTTCAACCGTTCATGTATTTTGAGGCCTTCGCCTGATATGTTTTGCCCAAATTCTTTCGATAGGTGTATGCAGGTGTATATGTTTTCTCCTCTACGTTTTATAATGTTATCAATAATAATATCAAAATAAAGTTTCTTTCATTTGAATACGACGGTTGAAAACAGCAAACTTCGAATCGAATCACTAACTCGCAAAATGAAACCCTTGCATGCTCGCACTTTTGTTCTGCAACTGCTACACAGCAAAATCACCTAACAATTAACGAAAACAACGAGAAACAAGGCCAGAAGGCAAATAAAACTTGCCTGTGTTTGTAATGTAACTCAATTTGAGTAAAGTTATCGTTGATTTATTCTCTGAAAAGTGTTCCGAGATCTGAAGCAACTTCATGCCACAGCTAGCAGTGTTTCTACTGAGAACGGGGGTCATGCTTTTGTTTTCCTTCACAAAATTTACCAGATTTGGACGCTCGATCCAAACCTCTTTTCTGGCAAGTAAAAAGGTCTATTGAAGTTTTCAGTAGAGGTAACCTAAGGCTTGTTTTCGAGTTCCTCAGCTGACGGTCAGTAGCTTCAGATACCTTTTGAAAGATGCTTCCCAAGTAATAAGAGGGCATTCTGAGATTTATGTACCATATTGCTAGTCTCAAAATCGATCAATTCTCTAATAGTGAGCCAACCGAGTTTCTTGATTAATGGCGGAGCTGACGTGTCATAGGGGCTGTTTGCGACTATCATGGCGGCTCGATTTTGAAATTTGGGCCGAAGCACCGCAAGGTCCCCAAACAGAGCAGCAATACCTAAAGTAGGGCTCAACGAGACTTCTATACAGCATCATAAAGTTCTCCTTTGGTAGGTATCGTTTAGAATACTTTAACATACCGATAACCCTAGAGACTTTCTTGATCGTAGAGGACAATTGATGGTCGACCTGTACACCTAGATACTTGGTGGATGACTTTGATCAGGAGGCTCTTTACAACACTAATCTCTTCTTTGTCAAAGCAACCAATTCTTGGGGGGGGGCGCTCATTGACCGGAGGAGGTCTAAAGTGGTATGATAAAGGTTCATATGATTCATCTTGTCCACACCAGCAACTAAGTCACACTTCAGACGACAGATTCGAAATGGCGCTTCCTTCTAAAAAGGGGTGATCATTGAACGTGAAATTTATTCACACCACATTGCATTTATACCTAAAAATCATTTGGATTTTGAATAAGACTGCTAGAGTGCTCAGCTCATGTCCTAACTTTATAACTATCTATTTCAAAATATAATTTATTTTCCATTCCAGACAAAAGTCGTCTTGAATGCAGTTAATTACACGGTTTTCAGCTTGATGAAATATTTAGCCGCTCTGTCCCATCAGAACAGAAAGAGTTTCCGTTAACACAGTAAATACAATTCATTTGCGAGTGGGCTAATTTGTTGCTTGTGTGTACTATGCAAAGGGAGGGATCTGACATTATATTAAGGCCAAATTCAATGCGCTCTGATTTTCCAACACACATAAAGATTAAGTAAATCTCTTCTGCGGATTGCGCAGAACTCCCAAATCAGAAAGGCGAAAGCCCTTAACCCTATCTGACGTGGGTGTTTTGAAACACTCAATGCCTGGGGGGCGGATTCCGCCCCCCTCTTTATTTCAGTTGTTATATCAGATATGACCACCTAACTTGGCACAAATGTTATTCATCATATAAACAATGATTATTTAAAATCATAATTCAATTAGTGCAGTTGTTGTTGTTGCTAGAGCATCATAATCATTATGATGTTGAATGACGTCATAAAAATGAAAGCATGTTAAAAGTTCATCAAACTTAACTTTTCATACAGAAATGAAAAATATAGATCAATCAAATCAATATATGTAAATCAAAGATTTAAGCTTGATTGGACCAATTAAAAAAGAATAAGAGAGAATTAAACTTAATTTTCACAGAATGTCAGATGACAACTTGGTAACCATGGAGACAGTGCTAAATATAGAATGTCAAAATTGTTACAATTTCATTACTCTATGATACAAAGTTAAACTTACTAAATCTCAGCAGCCTTCTACATATATCGAACATAGCGGAAACAAAAATATACTAGGGGGGGGACGGAATCCGCCCCCCCAGGTCAGATAGGGGCCCTTAATGAACTCGTAATCCCCTGTTAAGTAAATGTGTTAATGTTATTATCATAAGCCCAACCCACGAGAAGAAAAGGTACCTTTTCCCGCGAAAAGTGAAAATAACATATACGACAATTGGATTAACCAATCACAGGACACCAAAATTTATGACACGTGTTTCTCTAAACTGACTTATCATGTGAGGATACGCCCTCTCCGCTCATTATCGTCAAAGTTAACACTGGAAAGTGGACTAAAAATCTTTGTGAAGAGAAAATTCACGAAAAACATTCTCGACACGAAACAAGCTCGGAACGGTTCAATTATAGCACAAGGCAAGCAACAATACAACTTCACTCCAGCATAAAAAAGTAGAAACTCAGCAAGAAAGTTTACGAAACTGTGAACTCGAAGAAAACGTATTCAACGCAAAGAAGCCCCAAAGAAGCTCTCTGGTCTTTTGCATACGATGGCAAGTGCCGCTGCGAGATGACAGTATATCTAAGATGCTGCAAGGGAAGTCTGAATTCGACAAGGAATACAGCTGTGATTAGCTTGGTGGTTGGCGGTAAAGTTAACAAACTTAATAGATGAACAATGTCAAGAGATGAGTGATATTCGAGTCGTTCCGAACAGTAATATTTGGTTCATCGAACTGGCCTAGATGCAGAATGTGTGACGCTGAAATTTTCATTACAAAGCCCCCTTTTGGACTGACGCATTGGCGAAAAAAAAAAGAAGAAAAAAACATTGCCAGAAAGTGTAGACAAGTAAAGACGGAAGTACTGCAAGAGGGAAACATCACTTCTCTGCGTTGACTGTTGACAGCGACATGAAATCCTTCATGATAATATCAAAAGCTGCCAGAAGTTGAGTATTTCTTTAGTTTATTATATTCGTCCGTTCTTAGAATGTTGGTACCTTTTTTTTTATCTTGAGAATTCAAACCGTTCGTTGATAAATTATCTTGTTTGTGTGTGCAAAGTTGCACCGGTACGGTAGCCTAAAAGACAAGGTATTGACTGGATGACTTTCTATTCACTTGAAAATGGTAGCATTAAGCCAACTAAATTTGTCCTGTTTGCATGATATCAAATATTGCGCTTCCCTGCCAAACAATGCAATGCCGTATTATCAGGCCCACTCTGCAGGAATTTATATTTTCTTCGTAAAATAGCAGGGTTAAATAGATTTACTCCCCTTCTAGTTTTTCCTTGCAGGGTTGATAATCCTTTTGCCAAGTTTGTACAAACACATAACGTCATGAGTGAGGAGGTCTGGATAGCCAAACTATTGACAAAACGTCCATCCAGAATGCAATGGTGACCGACACATCACGTGATATGATCATATGACAAGGAACGAACGAAGCACCACCAGGTTTGTCTGCATAAAGAAGGTACCTTGAACAATTCTTGCTCCGCCGGAGGACTTTATACCCTGTAGTGGCCTGTAGTCAGTTTTCAGGAAAGATGTTTATCGAAACGTTAGCAAGGTCACCAATTTTATTGTTCCGCTATATCGATTCTAGCATATTTAGGGTGTTCTATGAAAAGATTCCACATATTACAATAACACAACAGTGAAAAACATTGCCTCTGGGGGTATTACACGGAGTGTAAACTGTGGCGGAAGTGCTTTTTAATCACTTGCTCTCATAGGCTCGTTATTTCTAGCAAAAAGAGTTTCTTCTTGGATACCATATCAATACCAATCGGGGGTAAAAATATTTCTCAAAATCTTGCTAAGATTGGTAGACTGTCAACAAGGCCCCATCCCAAGAGCATCCCAATGCGTTAGACTCGCGCACTCTGCTAATCTCCAATGGGAAATTTACAACCACCCTGTGATTACTTCCAAAGGGGCCGTACCAAGATTTATCATACTTGGGAGTACCCCTGCGGTTGACGTAGCAGGACCTTGTGTTTTTCCCGGAGGTCCCCACAGAAATTTTCTTATCCGTAGATAAGGGGGATACAAACCACCCTGTGATTACTTCCAAAGGGGCCGTACCAAGATATATCATACTTGGGAGTACCCCGGCGGTTGACGTAGCAGGACCTTGGGATTCCCCCTGGGGCCCTTATAATATATCTTTAGCTAGGGTAGCACTACTTGTCACGTGGTTGCACTTCCAATACCCCCATTTTCACGATCGTAGTTATTTCTTGTAGTCGAAATATGTTGCCCTTTGGTTTGGTATTTCTCATCTTCCCAATGATTACAGAAAATTGAAAAATTACAGGAACGCGCTCTAAGATTTCTCTATGAAAATGATACGAGTTCGTGCAACGATTTGCTTTCAAAATCGAATGAATGCACGATGCACGATGCTCGCCAAAGAATCCTTCGTATTGAAATATTCAAAAAATTGAACAATTTAAATCCACCATTTATGCAGAGCATTTTTGAATTACGTTCTTCAAATTATTCGTTACGAAATCTAACTAACTTATCCCACGTTAGGCCCAATCAAACAACATTCGGGTCCAAGAGTCTTAAGTCCATTGGGCAACAGTTCTCGAAAAGCAAACGAACTAAAATCAGCAGAAAATTTGAAAATTTTAAAGTTTTAATAAAACAATGGGATGGTCCTAACTGCAAATGTAGTGCCTGTCAGTGCCTACCAACTGAGATACATAATTTAGAAAATATATATTTGTTTTATTAGTACTACATACCGGGTGAGTCAGAAAAAACAATCCCCGTTTGAAAGGCCACTGCTCTCTGGATATCAAAACGATAATATTGACAAATACATTATTTAATGGTTGACATGTTCAAATATAATTTAAAATTTACCTGACTTAAAACTGCCACTCCGTTCTGAAATTATGAGTGATTTTCTGGAGAAAGCTCCTTCAAAATACCTTCAAAACAGGCCTACAATCACGAGCAAATTTTCCAAATATTTCTGCCTTACAACAATGACTTCGGCATGCTTTAGCGCGTGTTATCCTCTTGGGAGGATAAAATCTGTGAGAATAATGTTATTATGTTCCCAGGGATGGCACTTTCATCCTTCCAAAGGGATAAACGTGCTAAAGCACATACAAGTCATTGCTATTAAGGCAGAAATATGACGGAAATTTGGCAGTGATTTTATGCCATTTTTGAAGGTTTCTTTGAGGGGCTGTCTTAAGGTTACGGTAAACGTTTGTAGCACAAGATTGGGTTTTCTCTCCCCAAAAGCCAAACTATTAGCGGAATCTAGTTAAACTATGCATCATTCGATGCGTAAGAATGTAGGGATTCTAACCATATCAAAATAATTGGCCAAGATTGTAAAATGATATTTTCCAGGCAACATTATTGCTTAAGAGAGTATACCTCCTTCAAAGCCATTTTGTACCCTTGCGTTTAACATAACAAAATCTAACTTATATCAACATGAAGTGCAGACTCTAAGCTACCAAAGTGTGTCTCAGATTCTTCCCTTGATAATACACGCTGTCATAAACTTGCAAATAACTTCTCTGCCCTCGCACAGTTGTATTTGGCTATAAAAGGCGGACCAGAGGACATACTAAGATTCTGAGACAAAATTTGCTTGCCTGAAGCCTGCTCTGGTAGTGTGCAAAATGTGGAGCCATTCGATTGGTTCCTAGGGTACAAAATAGCTTTTTCGTACCTCTACCTAGTGGATTTGTAAGTCCTGAAAAAAGGGAATTTTACTGATGGCACTTCAAATGCAAACAGCAAGGTCGCATAAGCCACACTGTAGTCCGGGTCAAGCAATTACCGCTTAGAAAGCAATCAATCCATTTAAACAAAGGAATCGCTACATAAAATGTGGTTTCATGTTTGTGTTGTAACACACGACCGACTTAATAGGTCAAAAAGCTAGGATTATAGTTTAAACCACACAGAAAGACTTTGCGTGAGAAGTTGCAGCATCCTTCCTTCGGTCAAGACTTCTACTTTTTCATCATTTTTGTAGCTTCCAAAGATGGTATCTTTGTGTTTCTTAAAAGTTGGGTTTCTGAGATTTGAAAACATCCGAAAAAATTTATTTACCAATATGATTGCCTTGGCCTTTCAAACGGGGATTGTTTTTTCTGACTCACCCGGTATATATTGTTAGCTATTGTGAATGATCGAGTTAAAATAATATTACACACACACACAAACACAGAAAAGAAAAGAAAAGGGAAAGAGCACCAAAGTAAAAGTAGTTTGCCGCCTGTTCCAAGAGAGGTTGGAAACACACTATAAAATATAGATGAACACAGATACAATGGGTACAGGTCCCAAAACACGTTGACAACATGCTGACACACACAATGTAGAAAACGAAAAGCATTTGGCGACCAAAACGAAAAGAATATAAAAACAGGAGAACATACTGCGGAGGAGCTGTATGCCTAGGAATCCACAAGTCTGACTTTGAGTTTCTTAGGTTCGAAAGTATCCAACCTTAACTGCCAGAAACCTTCCCTAATCCTTAAATCTCGATACAACCTATCAATAACCTGAAACCTAACGTCTTCCTAAAAGCCGTGATGACCTACTTCTGAAAAATGCCCACAAAAATCTACCTGAGTTGCCAATTCTCCCTTTACAAACCTTCTGCCACACGACTTGTAATTGTTAAACCTAGTGCGGAAGGGGGGTAAAAGTGCTACTTACATATTGCATACCGCAAACCTTGCAACCTAAAAAATAGATAACACCTGATGAATCACAATCAAACCCAGAGTTAATCCTATATTCCTTACCAGTAACATAACTGACAAACTTATCCCCTTCCGACATAAACTGACAAGCTTGACAACGACATTTGCCGCATCGATAGCAGCCTTAATAGGATCCTCCTGCTGCATGGGAGCAAGCTTTGCTCTGACCAGATTTTTGGCGCGTCTGTTGGCAACAAGTGGCTTGCTGGGAACCACTTTCTAGTGCTCTTCAGACGCATCGAGCATTACCTGAAGCCTGCTAACAACATTGTAGATCCCATTAAGGGATACGATACTACAAATGGGATACGGCCCCCTACCCTTATTACGTCACCCAACCTGACTTAGTGTCATGTCCCTATCCATCGTCTTAACCCTGTCAACCTGCTCCCTAGCAATACATTCCTCGCAACCCCTATTTGTTAACCATCCAACCAATGCTTCCGATCTATCTTGAAATTTTACATCATCCGAACAAATCCTACGAATCCTAAGAGCCTGACCATACGGAATTGCCTTTATGGGTGACAAGAGCCTTTCTTCAAGTACTGATGCGTATCAGTTGGTTTGCAGTCGAGGTCTGTCTCCCAGGCAGGCCCCTTCCTAACTACCGTGATAAGCTAACTTCATCTCTGGATTTCTCAGACGTAAACTTTATAGTTTGATGGAAGTTATTGACATATTTCAGGAAACTATCCTGCTTACCCTGACCGTGAGTCCAGATAAAAAGAAACATCATCGATATACCTAAACCAGACGAATGGCTTATCCACGCTACCTTTTCCAACAACTTCCTTTCAAAATCAGCCATAAACAAATTAACATATGCTCTAGCAAACCTAGTGCTGATAGCCGTCCCTAGCTTCTGCTTATAGACTTTGCCATCAAACTCAAAAATATTATTCTCCAAAACGACCTTTGCTAAATTAACCATCGAACATGTGGAGACCCTTGGATATTGCCTTCTGCTCAACGCATGACGCGTTGCCTCCAAGCCTTCATTATGGGGGATGCTAGGATAGGGGTCTACGACATATATAATAATAATAATAATAATAATAATAATAATAATAATAATAATAATAATAATAATAATAATAATAATAATAATAATAATAATAATAATAATAATAATAATAATAATAATCAATTTATTTAAAGTTTGCTAGTACATAGCTACATATAGTAAAATAACAGGATTAAAATACTATAATTACTAATTAAGGCCAACTACTTAAAAATATACAGGTTGTAAAGCAATTTGATAAAATGACTCGATAATACATACAGTTCCAAGCGATAAAAATGTTAAGAATAAAAATGCAGGATTATAAAAATCCGAGGTTTTCAATGTAAGGTCGACAAAGTTTGCATGTGCATTATTCACCGCGCCAAGTTTTTATCTTTGATTTAAACTGTTGGATAGAATTAGCATTCCTTACATCTTGAGGGAGGGAGTGCCAAAGTTGGGGCCCTCTGTATCTGATGGTCTCAGAGCCAAAATCTACTGTCCTTATCCGGGGTAGTACAAATTCATTGTTATTTCTTAGGTTATACATATTTTCTCGCTCCCTGAAG
>REGM01000158.1:638180-672301 GCA_004194415.1 Aurelia aurita | reverse complement strand
TGGACGATCTGGCGATTCTGAGGTAGCAACGATGATGTCTCAATAAAATAAATAATTTCATGTCAGCATTATCTGCTGTCGCCGATCTTCTCCACATTTACTGTTTTAGAGCTGTAGTAATAGGACCACTACTATTATAGCCTTTTGAGCTTATGCTTAGAGAACTACAAGAAAGAACGAAATCTTTAACAAATGTCGGAAATTGGACATTTAGGCCTTAGCCTTGGTCTATTCAAGTGGGCCAAGGCGGGGCTAAGTGAGTTTAAGGGACGAATTTATGGGACGGAACATCTAGAGAATGCAAACGAACTCTCTGCCAAAAGAACGCTAATTAGAGATCGCTGAGTTTTCGCACGCTTCAAATCAGAACACAGGAATACAAGGAAAGCCAGGCACAACAACAACAACCTGCACGGGCATAGGGACACAGGGAGGAACGGGCATAGGGACATAGTTATTAAAAACAGTCACTCAAATCAGAACACAGGGATACAAGGAAAACCAGGCACAACAACAACAACCTTCACGGGCATAAGGACACAGGGAGGAACGGGCATAGGGAACAGTGAGGAAAAACAGTTGTAGGAATAACTACTGCGTTTCTTAACGCCCATGCATAAAGCAAGCTGCAAGCATGATCTCATTCTTCAAACATGGCTAATGGGGGCCTTTAATTAGTTTATGAATGAATGAATAGCAAAGTAAGATTCGAAATTCTACTACAATCTTATGCTCGTCTTGTAAAGTACTTCATGTATGCGAATTCTCGGTTATGCATCGAATAGGTATTGTTCAGTCATTGTCTGGTTACAATGAGATATTGTTATTTTACAAAAGAAGAAAGACTAATTGGATAATTGGCTTCGTGCCTTATATATATAGATGTATGACATAAGCGTTCGTTAAACCTTGTCACTGAGGGCGTATGGCTTTTGTTGTTGTAGATTTATTTTAATTCGATGTAACACTGTAGCTAACAATATATACACATATATATACATACATATATACAGAGTTAACTAATCAAAATCTGAAGCTCTTCCGGAGTTCTTTTCATATGTCCTCTTCAGCAGTATTGTTCTTGGATGAAAGTCTCTCTGGTGAGTCAATGGCAACTAAGATGCTTGGAAAGATAAATGGAAAGTTAAAATTTCTGTACAGGAAACAAAACTTCCTGGATAACTCCCTTCGCAGGGTGCTTCTAAATGCCCTTATTCAACCCCATTTTGATTACGCTTGCACCTCATGGTACCCAAATTTGAATAAGAGGCTGTCCAAAAAAAATCCAATCGGCACAAAACAAATGCATTCGTTTTTACCTGAATTTAAAAAACACAGCCCATATTGGGGCCGCAGAATTCAAGGCTATAAATTGGCTCCCCACAAAGAACAGGATAGATCAATGTTAACATAATTAATTTTTTCAAAGGAACTGCCCCAGCCTACAGTGCTGAGATATTCCGTCCAGTCAACCAGGGCCGAACAATGCGAAGGTCAAAGTTAAAATTGGAATTTCCATTTCTCAAAAGTAATACAGGACAAAAATGCCTATCTTATCTAGGGCCGAAAATATGGAATAGTCTTCCATCTGAGTTGAAATCAACAAACAATATTAATACATTCAAACATAAGATCAAAGAAATTTTTTTCCAAAATATACCGAAAGAGGAAGATGACATATATGTCTTCTATTAAGACCCTTCATTATCTCTCCCGATCATGGTTTCGTCTTATAAACCACGTTTTTGTATCGAAAACACATATAGATCTGTATTTTCCTTTAACCTACGTTTTTCCGTTATAACGACACCTCGAAGGGGACCATTATGGAAATAAGGTCAGCTTGACCTTTTAATGCTATCCCTGCCACTGTAATTAGGGGTGTTTTTCTTTACGTTTTTAACCCTATATATTGTATTGTATCTATTTTTATATTATAAGGATTGTAAATATTTGTAATTTTAATTTTGTGGCAAATGATACATACATGCATACATTAGATGCTTCATTAAGATAAATTATGTTGAAAGCTTTTTTCTGTAGTATCAGTAGCATCACTTATAGTATTTTATATCGTAGTTTTAGCTGAGAATATACATGAAATTTAAATAAAAATCTCCGGTAATTATTTTTTTCACAATTTCGTTTGAATCAGGGATGACGAAGGTGTGGCTAGATTTCTCATCGCTCGGCAAGGCAAGAAGTATTGGATGGGTGGTAGACCATTTTCAAGGTATGTAACAACGTCCATTTGCAATTGGAGTGACTAAAAGATGATGTAGCAAGTCTCACTTTAGCTTATTTTATTCTTTATATTGAAATTTAATTATTGCATTGCTACAATAAGCGCTTTGTCTAAAATAAACGCATCCATCCAATAAACGCAACCTCTATTATTGATATAAAAATATCGTATTCTTCTATTAAACGCCCCCTAATAAAACTTTACGACCTAAAGAGCAGTTTTTATTGAAAGCAACATACCACCGGCTGCGTTAAAAATAGTTCTCACTTTTGACAGGCCATCATAAATCGTACACAAGGCCGATTTCAAATATTGACGATATCTGTAGTCAAAGTCTGAAATAATACTCAGCAATTTTTTGTTCATTTTTCTGTTGACTGCTTCCTGAATTCGAAACAATTTCTTAAAAATCATTTGTTTAGAAACTGCTCGAAAAGCATTAGATCAAATTCGTAAAGACTGTCTAAAGGACTATAAGAAAACTACCGGGTGCGCCAAAAAAGAAACTATCCATTTCTGAGAGGCCACGATATATCGTACACTGGACCGATTTTGACGATGTCTTGCTTAATCTTTAGCTAAAATCCAGAATTAGATTCAAGGATTTTTTGTAAATTTTTTAGTGTTCTGTTTCTTGAGCTATAATCGAGTTTCTTAATATTTTCTGTCTCCAAAACACTGAAAACGATAAAAAATTTTTGATCAAATATTCTAAATACTCGACATGAATGGACAAAGCCAAAACTGTTTCGTCGTGATTTTGGGATTTAGAAATCGATTAGTTATAATCTGCTGCACGAACGTTAGTTCAATGACTGGCTTGTTATGAAATTCTGGAGTAGTTGCAATGACGCGCCGCGCCAAGCCGTTACCCACATGAGGCCTTAATTAGCTGTAATTTTAGCTATTGTTTTGTTTTCGCCTACTGTAAATAAATAAATAAATAAATAAATAAATAAATAAATAAATGATGATGATGATGATGATGATGATGATGATGATGATGATGATGATGATGATGATGATGATGATGATGATGATGATGATGATGATGATGATTTCCAGGATAATAATTTTCAAGAAATCGCTTGTAGCGGGATATTGCCCATAGATTACATCATCAATCTTTGAACTCAGCCTTGTGTACGATTTATCATGGCCCGTCAATATGTCAAAAGTGGGCTCAAGCTTTTCAAAGACAACTGACAAGCTCAATCAGATTTATGCAAATTTTTGTCTAATAGCAAAGACAAGAGCGCTTTTTGAAACGGATCGTTGTTTTCAGAGATTTCAGGAATTGTTTTCAGCAATTTATTTGTTGATTTCGAGGATGGGCCCGCAATGAACTAACTGAACATCTGCTGTTTTTGAATGCTCCGATATCTGATGTTACTGTCCCAAATAAAGTTAACAGATTTGATCAGGGCTAGCAATGCCAATTTAGCTTTAATCTATTCACAATAAGTTTTCAACTGTTCCTGAAAAGTTAACTTGAACATAGATAACTTGCTGGTTGATATTTGTGCTTCCAAAGTTGAAATCTTGAAAGTTTAAATTCACCTTCACCTCTAAACCAGAGCTTTGTCGCTTTGGCCTAAGCAAATTCTTGAAGCACAGTGAATAAATCAATAATAGCCTTGATAAAATTTGAACAAAAATTAGGTTATATTATATGGTATTTGCTAGAACTCACCTATAATGCATTTTTTATTTTTTGTTCAATTTTAATCTGAATTTCGCCGTGCTTCAGGAATTTGCTTGGGCCAAAACGCCAAAGACCTGGTTAGGAGGGGGAGTCAAATTTGATCTTTAAAGAATAAAATTTCAACTTGGGAAACGCCAACATCAATAGACAAGGTACCTATGTTCAAGTTAACTTTTCAGGATTAACTTAAAAATGATTGTGAATTGATTGGAGCTAAATTGGCATCGCTAGCCCTAATCAAATCTGTTACCTTTTATTTGGGACACCCAGTATTTTCTAAATTGTTTTTGGAATGCAACACCCAAAATAATATTTATATCGATTCCTGTGCTTACCTATTGCAAGTAATTTAACTAATAAGTTAATGTTTTCAGCATGGATGCAATCATCGAAAGATACCAAACCGAATGTATAGTAGAAGGACATTCTCTTGGGGAACCACTTGACCAAGTAAGCTATTCCACTTTCTATATGGTCGGTCAAAAGGTTTGTGCATTTACTGAAATGTACATTTGTAATACCGTGTGTCTCAAAGAAAGTAGCTCCTTTTGACTGAAAAAAGCAATGAAACCATAAAATGTCGGGACATTGCGGCTTCATAGCTGAATTTTTGTTAATCTTGAACTTAAATGCACGTTCCTTGCATTTATAAATCGTCGACCAAACACCGGAGATACAAGCTTGTAAAGTCAAAATTTAGAGTGCACCTGAAACCAGAGGTTTCAAAAAGGGCCTAGCCATGCTTTTATCTGATGGGCATTTTCAAAAGGAATGTTTAACTGTAATTTTTAGTTTTACTTTTGAAAAGAACTCTACTTTGAGATGTTTCAATTTTTCTTTCAATCATTTGTTTGAGCAAAAAATCGTTCCTTACATTCTACTGAAAAGTTCTTTGTATCAAAGAAGAGAAAAAAGGAGCATATGCACGCTTACTTTGGAGGTGTGGCACGAGTTTATTATTCTCAATACATTTTTCTTCTATTTTTTTAATTAGGGTCGTAGCTAAGTATCTACAATTCTTTTTAAAAGCATGAACTAGCAATAGAAGTTTAACATTCCTTTGGAAAATGCCCAGGATATCAAATCCCGTAGGTCCTTTCTCAAAACCTCGTGTTTCAGGTGCACTCTAAATTTCGACTTTGGGAGCTCGTATCTCCGTTGCTTGGTGGACGATTTATAAATGCAAGGTACGTGCATTTAAGTTGAAGATTAACAAATTTAGCTGTGCAGTCTGAAAGTCCCGATATTTTATAGTTTTGTTCCTTTTTTCAGCCAAAAGGGGGTACTTTTTTGAGACAACCGGTATTAAAACCAACTTCGGTTTCTTCTTGAGTTTTAATGTAATAGCGGAAAGCAAATTTGCCGTTCACGAGGGTAAATATTATTCTCAGTTCGGTAGGAAATGACAGTAGGAAAGAATTTCATTCGTTATCGTGCTACAAGTTCAGGTGATTTTGCGTAGCCGAAGCACACCTACATGCATAGACATGCATAGACATGCTCTGCGCACCAGACTCTGCGCCGAAAACTGATTTGCGCAGGGAAAGGCATGCCCAGACTCTGATATGCGCAAGCGTTATAGTGAGAGTGCATAGACATGCTCCGGCTGTTTCCCTCGATGCTCGAGAGATTGCATCTTGCAGGTTCAATGACAAATTTGCAATAATATCCTTAAATTTAACTTTTAAAAGGTTCTTTATGCTTCTGAAACATAATGCTAGAGTTTCTTAAAATTTTGGCCATCCTGGTACCAGTTTCTTATAAACCAATTTTTATATAAAAAACGTGCATTTGAATTTGATTAGATGGCCAAATGTGTGCCGTTTGCCAAATACGTTGGTTGCAGAAGAAATTTTCGCACTGGGTTTTCAAACATGTTCTAAGTACAAAGAGTTTCTCAATTTTTGCGAAAATATCTTTGTTTAGTACCAAGAGCATTTCATTGGTTTCGTATGTTTGGTTAAGAAAATGATATGTGGGCCTATGTGATCTCTACGACCTCTCCTTGACATATGAAGGATTGGTATAAAAGCTAGCTTCTAATGCTCAAAACATACAATGGGATTACATATTGCTCAAGAGTAAGAGAGCAGAGAAATATTTGTAATAAAACGCTTCAAATTTAGCTATTAAAAGTTGCTTAGCTCTTCTCGAACGTAGTAATAGAGTTTCATAAAATATTTCTATCGTAGAGCTTGTTTCAAAAATGAAAGTGCTCGATTATTCCATATCTTCCACAGGAATTACTTTAAGAGCCTTGTGGGGTGACTATTCACTTCCAAGTTATTGTTCCCCAATCAGATTGAATTTTAGACAGTTACAATGACATCGAAATTTGATAGTCTATTGAACTGTGATAACAAGATTTCAGGAAGATCAAAGGATTTTTATGAATGGCTTTATTTCGGAAAAAGAAATTGTATGAATCTTTGTTCCTGTATCATTACATCCAATGAGCTTAATGTGTGTAACAGAATAGATATATATGATGTAAATAATAAGCTAACATTTTCAAACTATCTTGGCTTGACTTGGAAAGGGCGAGTATATGTAGTTTAATTTATGCTGTTGCTTAGAATGTTTGTTTACAGCAAATGTTTATAGATATGGAGCGAACAAGTTCATGTTATCAAGCTGTTAGATGATTTTTAAAAACACTGTTTTTGAATCTTGATAAAGGATCATAGAGACATGTGACAAGGCATAACGTTTAGAATTCGTTTTAGCCAATTCTCATATTTTAAGTGTTTTTTTTATTCCGTAGACACGCATTAACAGTATGTGGCAAACTGAAATCTATAAAATTCAAATATCAAAAAGTAACATAAAGTAATCAAGTATGATTAGCAATTTATGATTAATCATTAGTAATCAATGAGACAATGGTGAAACCGTAATTTATAGTAAAAAACCCAAAAGTTTCTCAACAGTCAATATAGTTTATCATGCCCCAAGTATCAGCAGTATCAGTAGCAGTATCATACCCCAAGTATCAGCAAAGCTGAATCTGCTGAAGAAATAGAAGTTTGAAATCCTCCAGAGTTTGCAGGAGCAATCATTATCCACCCTATTTTTATCGAAAGAAGGAGATCCTGCGTTCACAGTTATCCCAACATTTTCCTTGCAATCCACACAGTCTCACTTGTTTTTGTTTACATGAAAACATTACGTAGCGGCATGCCAGGATCCCAGCTTGTGGAGATGTGATAGAAACTTCCCTTCGGAATGGGATGAAAGTGCAATATAAACAAAAGATGGGGATAACAAAGCTTAACTCAATGATACTATTTGCTTTTAGTGATTGTGAAATGTTCAATCATTGTAAAAGCCATTGCTGAAAGATCTTGTGTCTGTTTCAGGGTAAATTTGGTTCAGAATACGCCACCTTGAAGGCAAATGACACAGCTGATGACAGTGTAGACGGTGCACCACCACTGCTGCGATTAAATTCAAGGGGATCTGAAATTCTTCACAAGGATAGGATAAAAAGTGGATACATGGTTAAGAAAGGTTGGTACAAGCACACATACCCTTTTTACAAGTTCTTTCTGGGAACCTGGCGAACGGGGCAAAATTTTCTGTGAGGTCACAGTATGCAAAATACGCATGTCTATGCTGGCCATGTGGTGAAAACATGGGGAAAAAGCCCATAAAATATTCTGTATATACAGCTTTGGGTTGTAAATTGTGAAATCCTTGACCAAATATGGAGTGTTCTTTTCCTACGGAAGCTCAAACTTCAAAATCCTGCTTTGTACAAGTCATTTGCCATTTGGTAATGAAAGGAACCCTCTGGGTGACTGAGTGACTCACTTAGTAGAGTTTCGATGTAACGGATATTTTTGCGCTCTGCAAATTTCCTTAGAACTAAAATCTTCTCTAGCTGAAGAAAATATGGAATGTAAATAACTTCCAATGACATCTATTCAGATATCTGTTCCTCTCACCTGTGAGCCTCTGCATATTCACTGCAAACAGTTGTTCTGAATTTTTTTCTGAAGAGGCCATTTTAACCCTTTCCCCCTATTTAAAGGGGAAGTGCGGTCAAAATTCAAAATCTCCCATTTTGCTTGTTTTGGAGTTAGAACGATGTTACGTAAGCAAAATCAACGATTACCTGCGATTTAATGCTGTTATTCCGCTGTTATTCACCTCAAAATCTTGCTTCTTCACCGCCGCCATTTTGCGCAATAAAACGACTGGAGCGAGTGTTGTTGTAATAACTTTGTTTTAAATTGTGGTACCAACTTGAAACTTGGCTATCGGGTGAAGTTGACATGCTGAAAAATTTAAGATGTGGATCTGAACTGAAAACTACCCTTGGTGCTATTTTTAGACAGGGGTACTAGGTTCCAGGCCTCTAAAACAGTTATTGCAATAACTCTGTTGTAAATTGTGGTACCAACTTGAAACTTTGTAATCGGGGGTTATCGGGCTATCTTGGTTATGTGAATCTGAATTGAATAATACCCCTTGTGCTATTTTATGACTGGGGTGCTAGGTTCCAGGCTTCTAAAACATTTATTGCAATAACTTTGTCGCAAGTTGTGATACCACAATAAACCTTGCTGGTGTTGGGTAGTTTGATACGATGAAAAAGGTACAATTAAGACCACAACTGAAAATACCCCCTGGGTTATTTTTAAATTTCATATTTCATTTTGAGGGTCAGAATGATTGAGTAACTAGGCTCCAGGCCTCTAAACAGTAATGGCGAAAGGGGCATTTTGCAATTTCGGTCCACGTCTTATCTTTTTCAGCGTATCAACTTGCCGCAATAACCAAGTTTCATGTTAGTACCACAATTTGCGACAAAAGTTATTGCAGTAACATTTTAGAAGCCTGGAACCAGCACTCCAGTCTAAAAATAGCGCAAGTGGTATTATTCAATTCAGATCCACATCCTATATTTATCAGGGTATCAACTTGCCCCTGATAACCAAGTTTCATGTTGGTACCACAATTTAAAACAAAGTTATTGCAATAACTGATTTGAAGATGACAATTACGCACCCTAGTCTAAAAATAGCACAGCGGGCATTTTTCTGTTTAAGTTAACATCCTATATTTTTCAGCATATCAACTTGCCCAATAACCAAATTTCACGGTGGCACCACAATTTAAAACAAAGTTATTGCAATAACTGTTTTAGAGAAAAAACTGTTTAGAGGCCTGAACCTAGTACCCCAGTCTAAAAATAGCACAAAGGGTAGTTTTCAGTTCAGATCCACACCCTATCTTTATCACCGTATCAACTAGCCCCTGATAACAAAGTTCAAGTTGGTACCACAATTTAAAACAAAGTTATTGTAATAACTGTTTTAGAGGCCTGAAACCTAGTACCCCAGTCTAAAAATAACAAATATTTTTCAGTATGTCAACTTCGCCCGATAGCCAAGTTTCATGTTGGTGCTACATTTTAAAACAAATTTATTACAATAACCGATTTGAAGGCCTGAAACCTAGTACCCCAGTCTAAAAATAACAAATATTTTTCAGTATGTCAACTTCGCCCGATAGCCAAGTTTCATGTTGGTGCTACATTTTAAAACAAAGTTATTACAATAACCGATTTGAAGGCATGACAACTACGCACCCCAGTCTAAAAATAGCACAGGGGCATTTTTCACTTTAAGTCAACATCCTATCTTTTTCAGCATGTATCAAACTGTCCATCTCCACCTATTTTCATGCCAGACTATAAATTTGTATGATTTTTATGCTTGGATCCCGTACTGTCAGCCATCACTCGCTTTGCTTTTCTGAACGTGATGACGTCAAACAACAACACTCGCTCCAGTCTTTTTATTGCGCAAAATGGCGGTGGGGAAGAAGCAAGATTTGGAGGTGAATAACAGCGGAATAACAGCATTAAATCGCAAGTAAATGTTAATTTTGCTTACATAACATCATTCTAACTCCAAACAAGAAAAATGGGGGATTTTTAAATTTTGACCCTCACTTCCCCTTTAAGTTATTTTTATTGTTAAGGACAAGTTGCTTGTTTTGGGGTTACACGTGTTAGTAGGTTTCTATTTTCAGTGGTATGTAATTTGTATGCACTAATATTACGGAAATGAGCAGGATGGCCTTATCGAATCGATGTACTTTTAACACAAGTCTTTGTTATTTAGGCCAGCCCCCCGTATATTTAGACCATCTCCTCCCGCCTAAAAAGTTATTTTCAAACAGTTGATAAACTAGAATTAACAATTGTTATTAAGTGCTGCGTTTTGCATCTATACGCATTGGAAAAAGTTAGAAGCAAAATATGGGATATTCAACAGCACCCGGTTCTTATTGCAGTAAGTTTTGTTGGCATCATCTAGCTACGACTATTTTCATCATTGTGAGGAGGGGATTTCTTTTTTATTCAAGCATAAAAAGTTGCTTTGGTGACCGCTATTGAAATCAGATTACTATACATTCCACAAACAAAAGACGGATTAAGAAGGCTTTGTTCCCACTGCCATTGACGTTTCATGATTGTGTGATCACAATAGGGTATCTAACGACAAGACACCCTCTGATGTATGACATCGCTGGACAATTGTGGCCTCACATTGTTGTACAATCCTCGAGCCATGACAAATAAGACTAAATGCCATGCTGGATAAGGCACCCTCTGATGTATGACATCGCTAGGCAATTGTGACCTCCCATTGTTGCAAGACTCCATCACATCCCTATACAACTCTCGAGCCATGACAAGCAATGCCAATGACCACACTACACACTACGCACCGCACACGAAATTCGCTGATACCATTCTTTACGATATACTTTGATTTCGTTTTGTTAATGTGAATAGTTTTCAAAAATATGAAATGTTTAGGTAGCCTAACTTCCGCTATCTTCCTTGAACTTGTAAGTTTCACAAGATCTCTTTCTCTCTTTCAAATGGGGCGAATGAGTTAGTATGTCTATTTTTTATTTTTGCGCGTTCTAACCTGTCAAGATTACATCCTATAATATTTAGCCAAGGATTCCACCAATACTGGTCAATTCTCAGTGAAACGACACAACCTCTCTGGACAGCGATCCAAGTCTCTGTGAGCTAATTGTGTGGCAGTTTGGAAAGGAATGTGAAGTACAGTTTACCATGTGCTACTAGAGTTATTTTGAGACATTGTGAGGGTTTCATCAACTTTAATTTTTCACAACACTTTGGGGAGGACCATAACAGTGGAGTTTTACGTACATTTGAGCTGCGTCGGTACAGCAGAAATGATACTAGACTGTCAAAGTTTTTCATGTTGTCAAGAACACAAAGTGCCAGATACCATGAGTATTCACTCGAAGCCCATTCGATGTGGTAACTCTAGAGAGATGTTCGGCTCCCCTGCTCGTACGGATCCCTGATATTATGAAAATCGATGCAAATTGTTTTGATTACTGTGCTGATAGCCTCAGTTTCAAGAGGAAAAAACGTGAGTAAAAGCATCTTTGGCTTATAATTAACGGTTGAGAAAGAAATGAAGCATCTATCAATAAACAAAGTATAGACAAAGGCAAAATGATGTCTGGGGTGTTTTCTTCGTCTTATTTATAGGGCGCTGCTCCATTTAAAGACCTATAACTAACCATAATCCTTTTTTGGCCCCAAACTCGACTTTCGTATGATATGAAAGTCGTTTCCAGCCTAGGTTCTGTGTTTTGCCTTTCATTCGGTGCGCAAATGATCATGGTTAGCAATGAGTCTTTAAAGGTGACCTGAAACGAAGTTTTTTTATTTGCAAAAGCCAATAGCCTGGTTGAACAACGAAGAACGCCGTTTACAGTTTTTCCATATCATGTTTTGTTCTGGAATTATCAGAATTATTCCCCATTTTATGGTTGGAGCTGATGACGTCATTTTTTTTGCAAAAAGGCAAGAAAACATTTGATATCGACAACATTTCTTACAAAAATGCCCGAAAATCCAAAGCTTGGCACTGGACTTTCTTTCATGAGATATATGACATTTCTGCGCATTTTTTGTCGCACTAACATACTTCAGCAGCAGGTTTAATCGCAAACATAGTCATTGTCACCAATTTTTCTACTCTCTTCCTATAATTTCCTTATAAATATGCAAGCAAAATGACGTCAGTCATCACTTCAAGACACAAAACAGCAAATATCTCCGAAACGAAATAAAATATCACAAAATGTTAAATACCCGGCATATATTTTCAAAGTTCTCAGGTTTCGTGTTTTGAAGGTGACACATAGTTGGTACAGTCGAGTGTTTTGTGTCGTTGGAACTTTTCCAGTGACGGTAAGGATACCACTAACAAAGATGTTTCATAAGGTAGCTTGATTTGCTCGTAACAATAGAGCCCCTCCCCCTCCCTGAATTGCTGTCATCATACCATATTTCTTTACAAGTATCGTTGAAATTTGTTCTCGTTCATATGAGAGCACGACCAACACACTTACGTACGATCTCCCTATTGACTACCTAAGATCTTGGCTAGTTTGGTTGGAATTCTGATGATGGCTCATCTGTTGGCATACCGCATAAACCCAGGCTAAAAATTATCTTGCGTAATAGTGCGGTTTCTAGCTTCCATAAAACAGGGACTAGTTTATAAATGATAAACCCAAACACATGATCGATATTGGGTGCAAATAGTTTTACGAAAATACTTAAAGGGGACTTGTAAGGAACATTTTTATTCGCAAAATGAAACGACAAACTGGTTTGATTAGTGATGCCATTTAAAAGAAGGTATCGGAATTTGTCAAAGTATACGATGGTTCAACATACCATGGTTCATTTTTTTAACGGAGTAGCTAACTTTTATTTCAAGGTTAAACTTTATTTCAAGGCTATCTTTTATTTGGGGATTTATTTAACCAAAATTGGTAATACTGTTTTGCAGTTTCTGCCGATTTTGCTAAGAAGTTACTGCTAAGTTTTTACGTTTTCGGCAATTAATTTATTAAAATTGCATCATTAAACATCTAAGAAGCTGAAATAGGTACACAAATACAAAGAGCACGTATTTGACACTTGTTATTCCTCATTAGAGGATGCTTATTGTCACAGCTTTGAGGCTGAAAATTCGAAATGCTTTGGCTTAAAAGCGAACTACGAAATTCATCAACATTTCTAGTCATTCTTCGTGAATTTTTTTAAATATCTTGCAAATAGAATCGCCTATAACTCAGAAGGTTATGGACGATATTAGTGAATAAACTTTAGCATCTATTTTAGCCTTCCACTTGTAAATTTATAAATTTATAAAAAGAAAGGGACTCAGAAGTTATAGGTATGTGCTGAACGTTGATTTAGAATATCAACCTCTTTGATTTTTGAAAAACGCTTTTAGTTTCATTTTGAAAGTTGCTAGCGAAGGAGCAGTTTTAATTTCACAGCTCAACTGGTTCGAAACAGTAACTCCTTGATATGAAAAACTCCATTGCCCATTTGAGGTCTTACACAGTGGAATCTGAAGGTCAGTACTGGTATTACGTAGGGTCTGATTGCAATAATCAGATAATTGTGACAGGTTGACTGCATATAGGGAGATGCAAGCCGATTTAAGGATTTATACATAAAAGAAGCTGTTTCAAATTCAATCATTTCTTTGATTGCTAAGCATCCTAGTTGTGATATTAATGGCAACGATGCTGTATCGAAGGGACTGTTTGTAACACGCGAGCTGCCCGATTTTGTAGCTTTTGCAATTTTCTTAGAGTAGTATCTCCAGCATATCCCCAAACAGAGCAGCAATATCTAAAATGCAGGTCTACCATACTGAAATACATCATTTGGATGGTTTCCAAAGAAAGATATTTCTTAGAATACTGGAGCATTCATATTCCTCGTGAAATCTTACTGATTGCAACGGTAATTTGCTCTTTCCCAATTTAGTAATGGATCAATTTGTACCCCAAGATATTTGATATTAAACGTAGACTCAATCTTATCGTCATTTATTTGAAAGAGGGAAAGATTGGTTGAATCATTGTAATCTAGTTTTCTGAGGCTAGGTGCAGCCCAGGTGCAGTACTAAGGATCATACTCTGTGTGTTTGTGACATTTCTCTGTAGCTACGAACAAAGATTCTTAAGACCTGAGTTGATAGCATTGCTCAAGTCGGAGATAAATTTCGAGGTAGAGGAAATTCTTGTGTCGTCTGCATACATTGTGACCTTAGTTCTATGTAAGGCAAACGGAAAATCACAAATAGGAGCGGGCCAAGGCAGGAGCCCTGAGGCACTCCACATTTGATGTCCTGTATTTTAGATATGTTGCCATTTACCTTACAGCATTTCTTCCTATTACTTTGGTATGCTATGAACCAGTCAAGCTCCATGCCTACAACTCGATAGAGACGCAGCTTAGCTAGGAGAATATCATTGTCAACACTGTCAAAGGCTTTCTTTAAGTCGATGAAAGTAACTCTAGAAAAGAGCCCTTTGTCGAAGTTAAGTTACCATCCATTTGTACACTTTAGTAAGCATGTCAATACGGAGTGAAAGAGCCTGAAACCTGATTGGTCTGAGTAGAAAACTTTATTCTTAGTAAAATGATCAAATACCTGATCAAATAATTATTTTTTCAAATAATATTGAAACGAGCGATCTTTGTACATAGGTGAGACCCTCGCAATCTTCCAACTTTCTGGGAACCGACCTTGTGAAAGTTGTGCATTGAATGTACTGCACAGTGATGGTGCAGTATATGAGCAAGACCATGAATTGCCTTTTAATTGATAAAAGAGGAAACTTCATCTTTATGCAAAATTGGATCTTGCTTGAGATCAGCACACGAAATTGGTATGTGGTAAAATATCTCGTGCTCTAGAAATTTGTACTTAAAGATCCTATAATCAAATGCATCATTCAGTTCAATTCAGTTCAGTTCAGTTCATTTCATTTTAAAATTCTCTACATACAAATGCCACTAAAATAACTACAATACAACTAACTACATTACACAATATTACAATAATACAATACAATGAAATAAATTTAACAACATTATAAATTTAGGGGAATTTGTATACAGGGAATTTCTTAAAGGAGGAGCTCCCTCAATAGGTAAACTAATCGAGGAGAGAGCATCCCTTTGGTTAAAAGCACAAATTTAGTCTTTGATTGGTGATAAGATTGTATGAGTCTTTAGAATGGACAGGTACTGACAAGGGCAAATAACGCAGCGGCAGCACCCGCCACCCCCAACCACCACCCCCAACAACCACCCCAGCACAGAGCAACCAGCGCCTGAAGGCAAAGGGACCCCTGCCCCGATGGTCTATCAAGACACATCTATGCCCTAACCAACCAGGCACAGGGATCCCAAAGCCCGCAACCACCAACCACCCGCACCCAGATGCCAACCAAAAGCAACAGACACCACCTTCACGCAACCCACCCCTATCAGTAATGATTAATCATCACAATGATAGGACTGGTAGTTTGCTGAGAACAAATGAAACTTTAGTTGTTGTCGGAAGTTCATTAATGACGGGACTTGTTTGATGACATGAGGAATGCTATTCCAAGATTTGTCACCTGCATATTTTATAGATTTTAAGCCATATTGCAGAGTGTTTTTTCATTGAAGAAAAATGTCACCTTTACGTGCTTGCCTAGTATCATAATGATGAACATCTGAGAGCATTTAAAAAAGTCATGAAAACAAGAAGGGGAGATCCTATGCAGAGATTCAAAGACAAATGTCAATGAAAAAAATAGGAGCAGAAGGTGCAGGCAGAATGATTTCAAAGGCAATAGCTCTTACAACTTTCTTTTGAAGGACGAATATTGGTTTAATGTAAGCATCATAAGTAAGACCCCAAACCACATTTCCATATTGGAGAAAAGAAGCAAATAAAGAGCAATACAAAGAAATCAACACATTTGTGGGAAGGAGATGTCTAACCTTGAAGAATATATCACATGTTCTTGATAACTTTTTGGAGAGTTCACTTAAATGATGCTTCCAAGAAAGATTTCATCTAGAAGAAGACCAAGAAACTTGACATACTTCCCTTTNAAGATCGTGTCCCACGAGCAAAACTTTTAGGCCATTTTCAATCATTTCTCAAGTCTTTAAGCTTTACTGGTTTTGTTGTTGTTTCATTGCAATTTCAATCCTCGTTTTACCCCTTGTACTAATACTACAATTTTTTGCAGTTCACTCTGTTGCGACACAGTTATGTTTCTTGCCTTTGTTCGCCTGGATGCATCATTTTGCGAAGACAGTACTTTACTTGACTGTAGAACTTCTCAAACGAATCCCACTCGGTGTCATTGCATTTGTTCGATATAAGTATTTTCACTCTCAATATGCCTACTTTTACACTGCGTGCGTAGCATGTTACACACTACACATACACTGGTTTGTTTTCAGGACGATTCTGCTAAGCGGCGATGTTGAAACTAATCCTGGTCCTGAAACACTTGATTTTTCCTGTTGGAATTTGAATAGTATTGCTGCGCATGATTTTTTAAGAGTTTCCCTTATTGAGGCATACAACTCGGTGTGTAACTATGACTTAATCGGCATTGTAGAAACACACATTGACAGCACCGTTGATGAAGATAGGCTTGCACTAAATGGCTATACATTTATCAAAGAAAACCATCCACAAAATGTGAAAAGAGGTGGTGTTGGGCTATACGTCAAAGATTCTCTTCCAAACAAAAATCGCTCGGATCTGGTGACTCTCCCTGAGTGCGTTGTGTGCGAGATCCAATTAAATAGGAAAAAGTACTTTTTCGTTGTAATTTATAGGAGTCCAAGTCAGGACCAGAGTGAATTTGATAATTTCACAATGAACTTTGAGCTGTTGCTTTCAAAACTGCATGCTGAAAATCCATTCTGCGTTATCATTACTGGTGATTTCAACTGCCGCTCGACTCAATGGTGGGTAAATGATATTGAAAATAATGAGGGAAAGCTATTTGAGCCAATAACGTCTGACATTGGTCTTCATCAGTTGATTTCGGAACCAACTCACTTAATGGGTAATTCAAAATCCTGTATTGACTTGATATTTACTGATCAGCCCAACCTAGTAATCGAATCTGGTGTCCATCCATCTCTTCACGAGCATTGTCATCATCAAATTGTTTATGGAAAACTATCTGTTTCGAATATAGCCCTACCTCCCTATACCCGCAGAATTTGGCATTACGATAAGGCAGATTTTGTCGCTATTATGAAAAGTATTGAAATGTTTCGTTGGCAAGAGCATCTTGACAAAATTACATGCCCTAATGAGCAAGTTAAATTACTCAATGAAGTCCTTTTGAACATCTACTCTAATTATATTCCAAACCAAGTTAAAACGATTAAACCTCGCCAAGCACCCTGGATAACGCAAACTGTTAAAACATTTTTAAGGAAAAAGAATCATGCTTATAAGAACTTCGTGAGGAACGGTCAGCCAGATGACAAGCTCGAAGGAATACAAAATATGATATCTGAAGGTGCAAAACTGATTGAGGATGCCAAACAAAATTACCTCCGTAAGACAGGCCAATCTTTAGCAAATCCAGGGACATCTAGCAAAACCTATTGGACTTTAATCAATACTCTTCTGAATAAAGCGAAGATTCCTATAATACCACCCCTTTTAGAGAATGGGTTATTCATAACGGACTTTACTGAAAAAGCACAGTTATTTAATGATTATTTTATTCTCCAATGTACAACGATTGACACTGGTAGTGAAATTCCGCAAGATACCCCAGGAAGTTCTACTTTGATTGGTGATTTTGTCATCTCTGAGGAAAAGATACTGAACATCATCAGATCGCTAAATCCTAACAAAGCACATGGCTGGGATGAAATTTCTATAAGAATGATAAAACTAAGTGATGCCTCATTAGTTACTCCTCTTAAGATAATATTCACGAACTGTTTGAGACATGGTGTATTTCCTGAAATATGGAAGCGTGCAAATGTAGTTCCAGTTCATAAGAAAAACGAAAAAAATGTGAAGAGTAACTACCGTCCTATTTCTCTTTTACCAATTTTTGGGAAGATGCTTGAAAAACTCGTGTACGATTCCTTGTACTCACATCTTGTTTCGTGTGATTTACTTAACCCCAATCAATCAGGTTTTCGTCCAGGTGACTCAACAGTCAACCAATTAATTTCCATAACGCATACAATCTTTGAGGCATTTGACTGTAATCCTCCTCTTGATGTTCGTTCTGTGTATCTTGATATTTCTAAAGCATTTGACAGGGTATGGCATGATGGTCTTATTTACAAACTAAAACGATGTGGTGTCTCAGGACAACTGCTTTCTCTTATCCAAAGTTTTCTTGAGGGTCGAAAACAGCGAACTGTTCTGAACGGAAAGTGTTCTAATTGGGGAGATATTTTAGCAGGAGTGCCCCAGGGTTCTATTTTAGGACCATTGTTTTTCCTTGTTTACATAAATGATCTCACTGCAGATTTGAAATGTAATGTTAAGCTTTTTGCCGATGATACGTCCTTGTTTACGGTTGCCCGAGAACCTACTGCAGCTGCAAATTACATGAATCATGACCTAGAGTTGATAAGTCAGTGGGCCCATGATTGGAGGATGTCATTTAATCCCGATCCGCAAAAACAAGCTGTTGAGTTATTATTTTCAAGGAAAAGAAATGAAATATATCATCCAGTGATTCTCTTTAACAACATACCCGTGAAAAAAGTAAATGAACATAAACATCTAGGTATTATCTTGGACTCGAAACTTTCATTCTCAGCTCATATTAAATCTGCTATCTCTAAAACGAGGAAGGGCATTGGTCTGCTAAAGTATCTCTCCAAATATCTACCCAGGCATACCCTAAACGAACTATATAAGCTTTATGTGCGACCCCACCTGGACTATGGGGATGTTATCTATCATAATCCAGCTAAAGAATGCGAATTCACTCAAAATATCATCTTATCAAATTTCATGGAAAAATTAGAGTCTGTTCAGTATTCTGCTGCTCTTGTTGTAACAGGAACATGGAGGGGAACATCGCGAGAAAAACTGTACGCAGAGCTTGGCTGGGAGACACTAAGTTCCCGGAGGTGGAGAAGACGCCTTACTTTGTTCTATAAGATTATGAATAATCTCACCCCCTTGTATACAAAGGAGCCAATCCCTCCACTTCATTAGTCACAATACTCTCTTCGCAACCAGGATGTTATAGGGCAAGAACAGAAAAATTTCAATCTAGCTTTTATCCTAACTGCATATCTGAATGGAATAAACTTGATCCTGAAATCAGACTTGCACCATCTGTTCCTGTTTTTAAGACAAAGCTTCTATCAATAATTCGCCCCCTGCAAAATCTGTCTTCGGGATTCATGACCCAATAGGCTTATCGTATCTTTCCCAAATAAGGTTCGGTCTCAGTAGAATGCTACTACCCAATGTGCCTAACCAACCCAATGTGCCCAATGTAGAACCCAATGTGCCTAACCAACGATGGCATTGAGGATACGGAGCACTTTTTGTTGTTTTGCCCTTCATTTGACATACAACGACGAGATCTTCTCGCTGGAATTTCGGAATTATTACGACCATTTATCCAGATCGATAGCCTTTCAAACAACTTTTTGATACAACTTTTATTGTATGGTGATAAAAACCTTTCTAATGACGTAAATAAGAATATACTCGAACTGACTCTAAATTTCATCCACAAAACTGGTCGGCTCGGTTAAGATAATTTCAAACTTTTGTTATACCACATAGAAACTAAGTCCTTATTCTTTTTTTTCTTTCGTTTGTTTGTAAGTCTGTTTCACATTGGATGTAAGGCATTTATAGTGTGAATGACAATTCATCCACACATAACTTAAATATTCAAATCAATAATATTGTGAACTAGAAACCCTAACCTGGTAGCACAGGCGTCTTGAGCGGTGGGTACTCTGGAGGGGGAGCAGTGGCGGCGGCAGTTGTTGTTGTCGTTGTTGTTCTCTCGGCCGAGGGTTTCTGCATCTCAGCATTATCTTCTGTGCTGGCCCGACCTCCATTGTGAAACAGGCTCTAGTATTTATCAGTATTTAATCGTTTATGTGTAGTTTTTGTAGTTTTTGTAGTTGTATATTTAGTTGTAATTTAGTAGCATGTTCTTTATGTAATTGCCACAGGGTAGTCATTGTCTTTTGCTCCCGGTGGTATCGTTTTGGTAGTGTTGTAAAGTAGTTCATATGTAATGTTTTAAGTACCTTGTTCTTGTAAAAATTTTAGATTGAATATAAAACAAACAAAAAAAGTTGAACTAATCAGTGCATGGTTTATAGAATGACAGGCACGGAAACCAAACTGTAGGTTGTACAGGATTTTGTGTAATTCCAAAAAATCAAAAATTTCTCATTAATTTAATTAATTTCTTTAATTTACATTAATTTCTCAGTTATCTTACTAAATACAAACAAAAGAGATATTGGTCTATAATTAAAAGCAGTCAGAGGACAACCGTTTTTGAAGAGAGGAATGACTTTCGCTAGTTGAATTTTTTCAGGAAAAATACCAGATTGAAAAGATTCATTAATTATTTGAGACAGTGGAGAAGCTACATGGGGAGAGATGGATTTACCAGTTTTTAATAAATTTAGTACGTCAGATATTTCTATAGGGACAACAGGGGTCATGAAAAAGAATGAGCATTTTCGTTATCTAAATAATCCATAGGAGATTTTCTTGTCCTAGGTAGGCTTTTTGTAATATTATTACCTACATTTACAAAATATTCATTGAAGGTGTTAGCTATCACTGCTGAATCAGTTGACGCATTTCCATTAGCATCTTTGAGTTTGGTAATGATATTTACTTGATTTTTCTTGCTGCTAATGATTGATTTTATGCCATACCAAAGATGTTTCATATTACCACCATTGGTATAGAAGAAATTATGAAAATAGTTAGCCTTACTTTCTGTCAATGCCTTGGCAACACGATTTCTGGACATTTTGTACAGATCTTTTGTTGCATCGTCACACTTTCTCTTTAGCTTTTTAAAGAGTTTGTCCCGAAAAACGTATCATTTTTTTGATTTTGCTATGGACTCAACTGGGATACCTGCTTTTTTAACAATCATAAATTGAGGAAAGTGATCAGAAATCTGAGGTAAGATATTATCACTTACCGTGTCAACATTACAAACATTGGAGAAAATGTTATCAATTATAGTTGCAGAATGATCAGACACTCTTGTAGGATGAACAATATATTTTGGAGAAAGTGCTGGGAAAGAAATAGACTCACAAAGTTGCGAGTCGGAGTGTCAGAATCATAATTAAGCAAGTTAATATTAAATCATGGCATTGTAGAGCGACATGTCCGTTCCTGCTGCTTTGTTGGGGGGGGGGGGGGGGCTGCGGTGAAACCAGATTGCAAATTTTACAAAACTGCAAAACCGAGCTGCAAGAAGTGTCAGCAACAGCACAGTGGCGCCGCCAAGATTTTTAAATGAGAGGACAAAACAAGACGGGATCTGGGGCAGAAAAAAATTTTCTGGACCACTCCCTGTGGAACAGTAGCCATGATGCAATCCGCCGCAAACTTGATCAATAAACTCAATTGGCCTACTGTTCTTGATATGATAAAAAGCGAGACAGCTACTGTTACGTGCAAACTTGAGCATTATCGGGTCTTGCGCCCGGTTTTCTTTCCAAACTATTTAAGAAAAATTATGCGCATGACCTCAATATGAATTTGCGCAATGCCACTGCCAATGTCCTTGTTCCAAGGATGAAAACTTCTAGTGGGCAGAAATCTATATCTTTCCGGGGTGCGAAGACTTGGAATAGATTGCCTTTGGATGTTAAACAAGCACCCCCCTTTGTATTTTTAAAAGTAGGCTGAAGAGCAATTTGCCCTTCTCAGCCTAACTCTATTTATTTTTCGATTTTATATTGTAAACATAATTAATTCTTAATCAATTTTTTTTAGTTGTAATATTGTAAAGTTTAACACACCCTCCTGTAAAACAGTCCTCTCGACTGATGGGGATACGGTGTGAAAATAATTAAAAATAAAAGGACTGAAAGAAATGAACATCAAAGCAAAACTGTAAACGAATGTGAAACCTATTTCTGTAGCACGGCTGTGAGACTGCTCCGGAGAATACTCAGATAATAGCCTCGACCTCATCCGCAGAAAATTGGGGCCGTTTCTCCCGGTTTTTGAACGCAAAATGTCTTTCCATTGCAAACACTTTTGAGGCATACTGCCATGTGGGCTAAAAAGATGTTTACTCATCGAAAATTCGTGAAATGGAGGCTATAGGATGAAATGGATTGAATCAAAATTTCGTTGATAAATGAAAAGATGAATTATCTTTTTTGATTTTTCTTATATTTGTCTGAGTACTGGAAGTATGGATAAATTTGAATTTACGAAAAATGTTTTGTTTCAAAATAGACGAATAGGGGCCTAAAACCCTCGCAAGTACATTTGATCTCCCTCAAGAATTTAAAATTGAATCTTTATGAAGATAGTAACCTTTAGGCTCTAATACATTTGTAAATATTCACTTTTTAACTCTTCAGGGATATTAAATGTACTTGCGTATGGCTCTTAGTGAGGGATTCTCTATAATTTACTCGAGGATTTTAGGTCTTTTTTCACGCTGATCGTAAATGATTTTCACGTAAATGATTTTCGTAAATTCTAGATATCTTTACTTCCATTGCACAGAACAATCTAAGAAAACGCAAAAAAGATACTTTGGCCCTTCATCTATAACTAAAAGTTTTATTCTTTCAAATTTTGTGTTTCTCTTATACTAATTCGGAAATGTCTGTAAACCAAGAATCTCTCGAAGAAATCAACACAGTTGTACGTTTTTGAACTCCATATTCCATTCTCATATACGACTACATTTCATCATCTCATCTCAACACAACTGAGTCATTAACTTGACATACAATATATTTCTACGCCTTAACCTTCTTTATATTCTAAACCAATCAAAATATAGTCAACAGGAAAACGTTTGTCATCAAATTACTTTTACGTAAGTTCTTGCATTATACGCTAATTGGTCTACATTATGAAACATACCATACCTCTGATGGGTATACGCGCATGCGAGGCTATGACGCACATGGAGTACTCTATTTTTTAACTAATTAATCAACAGTAGCTACAACAACAGATTCAAACAATGCAGATTATGCGCATGCAGGGTTTTTCCCAACACTCCCCCCTCCTTGAGCCATTAAGGGTCAAGCATAAGTTGGGTCTTGATGCGCGCATCCTGTGCGGCTGCTCTGCGAGGTCTTTCCCCCCTAGGGTTATTTTCCTCTTTCCCTTCTTCATTCGCATCCTCAGTTTCATTCTCACTTTCCTTGTCATTCTTTCCTTCTAGAACTAGTTTTCTTTCAGTCTCTAAAGGAAAGAGTTTCTGCAGAGGGCGATTCAAAATTTCTGGCTTACCTCTTGTTGTCGCTTTTCTAACTTGTACTCCCCTGATTTGTCCATCTCTTCCACTTATCAATTTTTCAATGANGTATTCCATTTCCAGTGATTTGGCTCTAGTTTGATTTGCTGATCTTCAAGTCACTTGTTGTCAACTAGTTTCATCAGCCATCACCAACACCTGATGCTGATCATGTAATTTAATAGTTTAAATAACGATTAAACCCAAAATTGCTTTTTTGACAAGGACCCTGTTTCTAAACCGCTAAATATATCATAACAGAATGGCTATAGCAGATACCCAGTCTGGAATATCTAAGTTTGTTTGGTCGTTAGCTGGCCTGGCCTGGCAGCTGCTATGCTATGCTTCCAATTTTTGTCATCAATCAAATCAGTTGTGATTTTTGCCAGATAAAGTATATTCATATGAACTCACAATACTACTCCAGCTCATTGTTTGTTTGGCACAAAATTTCCTCTTTTCCCTCCAGGCTAACCCTCTAATCTCCAGAGCTGGACTGCTTTTCTGGTTTCATCGCTCTCCTTTGCCAACAGTTGTAGGCCAATAACGCCATGTTGAGTGAGTAGTCTCACTATCAAAGTCCTTTCGCTTTCTCTTTTTGAATTGAATTGATGTTGTTGTTGTCACTTCAGTAGTTTGAATAGAATATAACTTCAGTCAGCAGTCAAGGAGCGAAACTACGAATGTAATGAGTCTAGAGAGTCGGAGTTTGATCTGGACGAGGCTGCCCACTCTCAAAGTGAGGCCAACATTTTAGCGGGAAAGTTTTGGCGGGAATTCTCACTCCTTTGCTTTACATTGAACACATGTTGTGCTCTTCAGACAGCGTTTAAAATGGATACTACTTTTATCAACAATAAAGACTGCTTTGGATCTCACCGTGGAAAATGCAGAAATTGCCAGTTTTGCCAGACGTTTGTCTCTGAGAATGGTAGTGTTAAATGTGCATTTTGCAATTGCGCCCCAGTATTGCATGAATTAGAAGAACGTCAATTGAGTCTTACGCATGGTTTGAGTACAAATTTGAAAAGCAAATTTGGTCCTGCACACTTGAAATCTCATCTCATTGAAAAGTGCCATACTCTGCAGATTAGTAGTGGCTAAAAGGCATAGGCCTTTTTGATGGTACAGCGATTCATTATTTTCCTGCTATTTTGATCCAAACTAGGACATTTGCTAGTACAGCAAAACTTTCTGGCACTTGGAAGGAATTTAAACACTACTTTTAGCCTAGAGTAGGACAGGTAGAAGCATAATGTTTGTCTTGTTTCAGTTTCATGTTTTGAAATTTTAATTACATTTTAAAGATTCAGAAGTTCAGCTATCACTACTCCTATAATACTGTAGTTTACAGTATATATTCTGTTGATAGTAGTTGCTCATGTATTTGTGAAACAAGGCTTGCATTATAATGATATAACTGGATTGGTGCCAACAAAATAGTCAGTTTGAAATGCAGGGTCTAATTAGAACTTGCACTTTTTTCAACATATAAACATACAAATAAGGGTAAAAGTTGTGTTAAGTTTTCAGTGAAAAGGGTAATTTATTTCTATAAAAGTCAGAGAATAGGGTCCATCTTTGTCATGTAAAATCAGAGATTAGGGGTCTTTTTATAGTTTTGGGAACTCACATGATATACAAACGCATATAGAAGTGACCCCGCCGGGGCCAAAACCCGATCCCGACAGGGAAGAAGCCATCCCGACAAACAGAAACCCAGAAAGAAACACCAAAACGACAAGCCCAAAGCCATCAGCCCAAGCCCGCCACTCCTATGTCCGGAAAAAAGGGCCCCATCCTCGCACAGGACAAATATTCTGATTGCACCCCCCCTCTCTACCCCGGGCTTTTACTCCAATGACATGACAGCCGTTTTCAACGACTACCCGGCAGGTACCAGCTTTTTAAAATGACTCTAGCGACTCTTGATTTTTTCCGATCCCTTTTTACGACTCTTGCATGTTGTCATAATTTTCTTAGCTTTATCTGTAACTCTAAGTCAGAACCTCGTAAAATCTGCATGGACCAGTATAGAGCGAAAATGACGTGAGGAATCCAGTTGAGAAAACTCTGTCTGCTCTGTCTGCGCAGCACTGATTTTCCGGCTTTTATGTGGAAAGATTCCAAGCACCTAAAAGAATAAACGAATTTTAAGATAACACACAGCAATTTTAAAGGCTGTTCATAGCGGGGAAATTTACAGACCACCCGGTAAATCTGCTGCCTTCAACTAAACCTAATCTAAGGAAAACTCTTGGGTGAGTCACAGAGTAACTTTCACAGCAACGTCATATTTTTATGTTCTAAAAATGATATCTGTTCAGCTATCTGTTCCTCTCAACTGTGAGCCTCTGTATATTTACTTTGGCAGACATTTACTGGACGTTTATCCTGGATTCTGCCATTTTTGTTCCTGCAGAGGCAATTTTGACATTTTCCCTCATTTAAATTATTTTCATTGTTGAAGTTGAATTTTAGTTGAGGGCCTTTTTTAGTGAATCTAGCTTTAACTATGGAAACATTGTCTAAATTGTGAAGAATATGCAATGCTCGAACTTTTCTGCTTTCAGCATGACTATGCTTTCATCCACACTGTTTGAATACGCATTTTTTCTCAGTTCACAAAGTGTTAGGTTTTTGCAATTTTATTATCATCTCACAAATGCGATATCCCCCAGAGTTAATCAATGACCAGAGCGTGAACACGTTTGTTCGCAAAATGGCAGGTGATAGCAATTCTGTTTACCAAATTCACCATAGCAGCCCGTTGGATCGAGGCTGCCTTCACGTCCACTTGCAGAAAACATCTGCTCGACTTATTTCCTTCTACGATAGCTTGACCTGTGTTTAAAATTCATTCATTCGCATATCTATCGAGCTGAAATTCACTGACAGACTTGATCCCAAGGAACACGGCCTATCTCGCCATTAGGAATATTCCACGGTTTCTGCTTCTCACAGAATGCTGTTGTCATCATAGGTATGATTTATGTTGACTTAAATGTCGAGAATTGAGCATTCTTTGAAATGTTCATCGATTATTTTGAACCAGCTATTTTGTGTGTTCGCCAGCAAAGCACACTGCTATAATGTGTTTGCTGAAATCAGATTTTATCGTATTTAAAATGAATCATTAGGCCGTTGGCCATATGATCTTCTTGGGAAGCATTTTATCTTGATACAAATATGAAAAATTGTTTCGTGTAATCAATACTGCGTACTCGATTTTCTAGACGGTTATTTGCCTACCTAGGCTCAATTTGTGGTTTTTAAGTTTTATGCAAGGAAAGTTTTGATTGAAATATCACCAAAACAATTCGCTACATGTTCAGGTATTCTGATTTGAGTTTCACGCTTTTCAAATAGTCCAGCATGTTTAATTTGCATGCCAGGTTCGTCAAATGAAGCTTCTGAGTTTGGTTGAAGACAAGTACGTCTTGATGTGCTGGGTTGTATTTTGAAATTGAAGCATGCTACTTTTTATTTCCAACATAGAGGGAGTGCGCCCTAAATGGTCGGCTTTCAAAACAAAATTAATTTATGAACAAGGAAATGCGCTAGGAATGGGCAAATCACAATAAAAATGTTCACTAACTCTTTCTCAAAATTGACCTTAAATGTAACGACTGTCCGCTTGTTTGTCTTGGTAAATTTTCAGCTCAAACGCAAGTCGGTCTGGGCGGCCTAATTTTGATCATGCTTCTAATTTGGACGTACTCCAAATTCATAACGGCGCTTTCGCAGCAACCTTATTGAACTTTTCGCATTGCAGAAAAACTAAGCAGGATTATGAAACTGTGGGTGCCGGGGGAAGGAATAAGGAGGTCTATGGAGTTTTTTGAAAATCTAGTAAATGGGGGAGGGTTTTTGCAGGGATCTTGAAAGAATATAGTTAGATATTATAAGTGTTTTTTAAATATCCTTCACGCCGAAGCTAGGCATTATAAAACAAAAACAACAAGATAGAATCTCAGAAATAGCATGAGCAGATAATTTTAGCAAGCTATCTTACAAAATCTAGACCCAACATCTTTCAAAACGAATTTTTTGCAGCGCGGTCAAATATGATGAAACACTTTAGCCGACGGAAGTGTCGGACCCCCTAAATGGTCAATGGTATATTAACGAACTTTATCTATTTCATTCGGTAATAACTGCACTACGTAAAGTTATACATTTTTTCTAAAATATCTTATGTATTTACATCTTGTGGTTTGTTGTAATTTTCCCCGATGCTATACATTTGCCTAGAGCGAGGGTTCAGAAAATGTCTGAAGCCACGGGGTACACATAGCCTTATGCTCCCCGTGGTATCGTTTTTGTAGTATCGTATAATAATTTGTTAGTTGCATAGTTTGCAATATGTGTTGTAAATTTTTGTTGGAGTAGATATATATGTATAAGTAGATGAATTGGAATTGATACATGAAATTTACAAGGTGGGCAGAATTTTATATACATTAGGTTACTGATGAAGGCGCAAGTCGAAACGTTTAAAGCAAGTTGTATTTTGTGAGTCTATATATATATACCGCGTGAGTCAATAAAAACAATACCCGTTTGCAAGGCCACTGCTCCCTGGATGTCAAGGCAATGATCAGAAGTTATTAGGTTTTCGGAAATTTTAGTTTCTTCCATGACGTCATCGATCATGTGACATTCGAAAATTTTCAGAAATGAATTAATTTATTATCTTATATTAATCCTAATGACCTTTTCCAGCAATACAAAACCTTAAAAGTTTAGCTAGGCACTTGATTAGATGGTTAGGATATTTACGCCGTCTATTTGTATCGGATGCTCAGGTAGCTTTACTTTCAGGGGCATTCTAATTTATTTGTAGCGAGTCCCAATACTGTTTTTCTAACGTGTTTTGAAGATGTAAATAACAAAAGAATGGACAGCTTCAAAATAACGGTCTCTTGAGGTGAAACCAAGATTACATTTGTTTGTTTGAATAGTATCTAATTTGTATAAGATGCTTACAAAGCTTTCCTATTTGCAGAATCACTACGTATAGCGTACTTTGAATATGTCAATAATCTACCGGCCGGGAGAGTCAAACAAATCTATCTACTGTTTGAAAAATCATATAGCAAAAACGGAATATTTACACTGTAGTAGTTTCTATCTCATTTTAAAGTGATTTCCTCTACCAAAAACAGTCATTTACCATTCTAATATTTGGAAAGCGAATTAAATAGAGGATACATTTTTTGACTCGCCCAGTATATGATTGATAGATCCTGAAAGGATATGAATGGTGTATCGTACTTTTTCCCACCATTTTTCGTCTTTTATCCTCGAAATTACGTATTCAAATAAACGACTTGTGTGTCATCACGCGCAAACATTTCTCCCAGGAGTAAAGACGAAAAATGGCGGGAAAAAGTACGATACACCCTCGGGGGAGGGGTAACTTAATAGGTTGAAGGTACGGGGACGTGCCATTTTTTAGGGGTACCTTTTTTCTGAACATTGTGGACTTATGGGTATCATTTTAAGAAATATGTGCGGAATTATGGGTACCATTTGAAGAAATATGTGGAATTATGGGTACTGTTCTGAAGAAATAAAAAATTAAAAAAAGAATTAAAAAAACATAATGGTACAAAATAACTCTATAGCTAGCAATTTCGAAGTTTATCAAAATGATTGCTCATTCAGAACTAAAAGTCTCTTTTGACTAAGAAAGGTTGCCCTTTAAACACATGCTTAAATTGTTGCCCTCTTCCCCCATGATTATCTTAACTACCCTAAAATATAGATTTCATTCACTCTTGGCACCAGAGGGGCACGTGCCTGAGACTACCACAACAGTTTCTTTCTTAGGGAAATAAAAGTAGTGGGGCCATGTTCCAACATTCATTTACTGAGCAATCTCCTGGGCTCTAGTACTCTAAGTACTCTTTTCATGATAATATTTCATATTTTCTTTATTAAAATCATCTTGTCCTTTGTGTCATACTGTGTACAGTAAAACAGGGTATTATATTCCAGCAGAATATTTTGTCAAACAAAAAGTAAGAGGACAAAATTCATTCCTTAAACTGTTAAAATTTACTGTTGATCCCATTGTGATTATTATTATTATTGATTTTAACCATTTTCAGATTGAAAATATATGGTAGTCATTGCCAGAATTGGGTGACATTTGTGTTCACTTTTCATTAAAACAATCCCTCAAGTATTGCTGTTTCTCGGTGTTAGATCTCTGTTGTGCCTTTTCTATGATGGACTGAATTCTTCTGCCGCGTTTTACATTTTTGGTTCGGTGAAAAGTTAGTTTCTTTATAACTTCACTGTTAGGGCGTCTGATGGTATGTGCTATCCATTTATGCTGCTGTTCTGTATAGAATGATTCGATGGAGTCTGTTTGGGTAATAGAAAACAGATCTCTGTCTCTTATGACATAGCTCCAGTCGACTGTCTCAGATGTTTCTGCTGATGGATTAGGTGCGTTAACTCTTTTGTAACCATTGATGATCATTGTGCGAAGAAACCTTTTATAAGTTGTTGAAATCTTGGCAAGTTCTGCAGTGGTTGGTCTCCATGCATGGCAGCCATAGGTCAGGCGTGATCGTACTAGACTGTTGAGGAGTGATACTCTTATTTTTAGTTGGATATGTCTATTTGTTAGCATTTTTCTGTTTTCAGCAAATGCACATTTCGCACTGTTCATTCGGTGGTTCAATTCTGTTTCGCCAATATGGATATCATTGTAATCGCTCCATACACTCAAGTAACGGAAGGATTTCACGTTATTCAGGGGAGTGTCATCAATTTTGAGAATTGAGTTAGGGTATGGGCCATCAAGATTTTCATTCCAATTCCATATCATCGTTTCTGTTTTCGAAATGTTGACATTCAGACCAAATTCTTTGAAAACATTGAATAGAATAAGGATTTTTTGTTCTAATGTATCCTTTTCCCATGCATGTATTCCAATGTCAGCGGCATATCCACCCTCTGAATCATTACATGTACCATTTTGTGGTGACTGACTTCGTTGTTGTCTGTTGGTAGCTTGATTAGGGATCGAGTATCCAATGTCTAGGCCAGGGAGACCTTCTTGCTCGCATCGATGTCGATACACTCTTATAGCATAATCCAGATAAAGATTGAATAGATTTGGACTTTCATTTCCTCCTTGTCTGACACCAGATGTAGTCTCAAATGAATCTTTTAAAGGATCTTCATCGACCAGATATGATTTTGTCGAGGAGTATAAGTTTTCAAGGATATCAATGCACGTTGTAGGAGCATCATCGGGTATTCTGTTTCTGATACTCTGGAACAGAAAGGTTCTATTAATGTGGTCATAGGCAGCTGTAAGGTCGACAAAGCAGGTAAAAAGTTTAGTTTGTGATTGGTAGGATATTTCTTGTAACTGTTTTAGTACATAAATCCCATCATTACAGCCTCTTCCAGACCTAAAACCAAATTGTGTGTTGAGGAGTTGTGATTCATAGAAGTCAGATATTCTTGTTAGTATTATATTCATAGCAGCTTTTGTAATAATTGAGCCAATTGAGATACCTCTGTATTTAGCTGGATCTTGAGGACTGCCTTTCCTTTTCCAAATTGCATTGATTTTGGTGGTTCGCCATTGATCCGGTACTTCTGCTTTAGACCAGATGTCTTCAATCATGTCTACAAGTGCGTTAAGCAATTCTTCTGATTCGGTCGCTCTCTTGAGTATCTCTCCTTCAATATCAAGTGACGATTTATTATTTTTAAGTTTTGCAACTGCTTTTGTTATTTCCTCAGTTGTCGGTTTCCTACTTTCAATGTGACAATATGTTTCCTGGAGATGGAGTATATATGGAGGAGGTTGTGAGATTTCTATCGGCATTTCCTTATCTAGATCAAGAGGGTTGACGTGGGTCAGGAAATGTTCCTTTAAGCCGGGGCATTTAATCTGATTAGGTTTTCTCTTGATGATATTATCGTGTTGTTTGGCTTTCCTCCACATGTCCACATATTGCCTGTGTTGCTGTGCTTCGTTTATTTCAGAGGCAATGTTCGCGTAATAGCCATTGCTTAGTTCTCTGACCTTTTTTCTGATACGGGAGCTAATTTCCTAAGTTCCTTTTTATGTTTTCTCTTTCCTGTATAAGCAATTTGAATTCCCCATCATCATCCCATGGATGTTGCTTTTTATTTCTTTTCTGCTTTGGTAGAGTATCTCTTGCCTTTGAGAGCGATGATATGATTATGTCCTGTTTTCTATTTAAGGTATGACTGTTTTCATATTGTGTGATTTGATTTGTCATTACTTCATGAAAGTTAATTTTGACATCTGGGTCCTTTAGCTTGTTGATGTCTGGCTTTAGATTAGTTTTCTTTTTGTATTTAAGATATCTAGCAGCTTTGTTGGCAGGCGTTTTCAGGTACGTTATGAGAACACGGTGATCAGAATTGAAGTATGAGTTTCGGACTCGAGAATTATACACATACTGCCTGGTGAAGGAGTCAGATAAGCTGTAGTCAATAACTTTTTTGGTGACTTATCAATATGTTGGTATCAATGTCAGTTTCAAAAATCAATTCTCATTCATTTGCATTTCTTGGAACTTGGTAGGTTTCAATTTTTGATTTTAATACTTTAATAGTCAATTCTTTTCCCCATGTCTTTATTTGTTCCATAATACTTCAAAATAATTCTAGCTTTTTAAAATAAGGTCAGTCAATGTTATATACTTACTGGAACTTAGGTTGGTTGTATTTTATTCTATTTTCTCTCTGGTGTTAGGCTGCACGATTATTGAACTGACCATCGCCATTGTTGACCATATCTCGCATTTAAAATTGATGGTTGTTGCTGTTTTTAGTTTGTCATGTTTTTCAAGCTGATTTCCTCCATTGAAGCAAGCCTCCAAATTTTTCTTAATAAACATGACATGCAGTAAGCACAACAACAACTACCATTTAGACGTGAGCTTAGGCCAGGCCAGGGCAGCAATGACAATGATCCCAAACAGGGAGAAAATATTGTTGCAGCCCAACACAACAATAGAGGAACAGAAGTAAAACGCAACCCAATCTTCATGTACATATTTTCTCTAGCTACATGACTATGTTGGGACTACCCTCCTTTGAAGTATTGAATGTTGATTGAAAAGTTCAGGATATCAACATAACCGATTTTGCCCCCAGCCTACACATTTTACCCCTGCATACCCTACTGACTGACCAAGAAAGGCAATACACATTACATTACTTTGGCATTTAGAAAAAATTATTTACTTCTTATGGTGACCATATTACAATAAAAATTGTCCCTTATAAATTTGGCTTTTCAGTATATCTGTTACATCAGGTATACTGACATATTTGGCTTGTCAGTATAGCTGATGGTATATTTCATTTCATATATTTAGTACTCCTAGGTCTCAAAAAGCAGGACCACAATTAATCATTTTTACATTAAATGGAATGTCAGCAATATATAAGGTGACAATAGCAACTTTGATTTGATGCCTATCAAGTAGTAGCCAATCAGATAACACAAACAGTGTTGATGCATGTCAGCACAGTTGTTGCATTTTCTTGGATTATATATTGAATTGGATTGCTATTTTTGTCAGCACCTGATATACATGAATGGGTTCCCTTTATGCTCTTGGTATTAAGTAATTTTGAAAAAGACTAACAAACTAAATGTCAAGCTTTGTACAGTATTGAAGTATAAAGTATATAATATTGTGTTGTGATGCAGGACTGGCATCAAGAAGTTGTTTGATGGATTAATGGGTCTTGAAAAATTTTCTTTGAATTGTGGAATTATGGATCACATTTTTATCAGGTTTGCGGAATTATGGGTCACATTTTTTCAGACATTTGCGGAATTATGGGTCCAATTTTTGAAACAAAATTGCATGTCCCTGTCAAAAACTAGGCTTAGTTACCCCCCTCTCCCGAGGATACACCATTCATAACAGTATAATCTTTTATTTTATCATCAATCATACCAACCCCGGATTTGTCCTTTAAAGCTGTTCAAAAGGAGATTTTGCGATTTGTAGTTAAGCAACGTAAACGAGCCAAGCACATCAGATTATGGAAATATTCTTTTTTTCACAGTGTTTATTTTTAAAAGTTGACTAATGAGAGTTGATTCTCGGTGATCCGTTCTTGTTTGAAAAGGGAAGATGGGAGGTTTGAAAAAGTGGTCTCTCAATAATGACGTAACGTAACGCTGTGGGGCAGTGGTTGTATCAGCGAAGTTGTTGCAAATCGTTGCGATAAAGTTGCGGTGGGGGTACGTGCATTGGATAGGCAAGGGGGCTCTAACTTTTGAAATCGAATTCGAGTAAAAAAGACTATTTTTATGAACAATTTTCTTGTAAGAATCTAGTTCTAAGACTAGAAATAACTTTGAGTTATCAACTGCGCGCAGTAAATGTAAAAATAATACTACAATAAACGGCATTACACCCCTCAGATAGATATTTGTTGACCCTAATATATCCATAAAAAAACTCGTACATGAATTCTTGTTCTTTTTGCTTTTTGCGTTTGTCATTGTCTTGGTATTATTGCAGGTAAATTGTGCATAGCCTGTAAATGTTGGTGTATCGTTTTTGGAAAATCTATAAATTTTAGGGTGTCATTTCACATGTTAAAATGCAGGGCCTCTTTTAACATAGCTGAGTGGGCTATTGCCCCCCTAGTCCCTTCTTTACATCTAATGTTTTACATTTTCAAACAATAGGCCTATTGTCCCTTTTAATCAAGGAAGCAATTGATTGACCCCCCCCCAGTCCTGGTCCCTTAAAA
>REGM01000158.1:594507-612646 GCA_004194415.1 Aurelia aurita | reverse complement strand
ACCCGGAAAAACGGGAGCATCCCGTTCACAAAAAATACTAAGTACCCCCCCCCCCCCCCCGGGTACTTACTTCATAAGCTCTATTCGCATTAGGGATGGTCTGCTCGACTTCAGTAATTGGCCTCTTGGAATAGACGATATTCTGAAAAAATCAAATTCAAAGAATTCTGAAACAACATCGAATAAAATGACAAAAGGGCTCCCAGAATATTTCCACTTAAATACCTCCGCATAGGCTACTATGCTATGCTTACAAAATTGTGGCGTGCGCTTACAAAAGTGTGGCGTGTGTTGTTTTGATGACAATAGTTGTGCCTGATTTTTGCTAATTGTTGATTACAAAATTTTCCTAATTTCATAACAATAGTTTACTAATTTGATAACAATATTTTTGCCGATTTTTTGCTGATTGTCAATATTGTTTTTATAGAGAAAAAGGAGACATTATTTCGTGGAAATACACTTACAACGAAACTGATTGATCAATACATGAAGATGGTTGCTATTCCTTATTTACAACAAACGATTAATGACGTCATTATGAAAATCATGGAATGTAAACAGTCTTGTGAGGTTAGTGTTGATAACGTTAAAAACAATGATGAGTTATGAATTATGACGTCCCCCGGGGAGGAGCATGCTCATTCTCATAGAGTCCAAATTATTTGTCACTTTGAGTTGAAGTAACTTTCTGAAAGCCGGAAGTTCATATAATCAAGAGGTAAGAAAAACTGTTGCTTTTGAAAAGCGCGAGAGAAGTCACAAGAAACAGCATTAAATGTATCCCCAAAATATTTTTAAAACCTGCGAGAAGTTGTTTCAGTAATTACCATTAATAGTTTATGTTTTTGCAGTCTGTTTTTTGGCATTTTCTGAAAATCAGGTTAGGAACAAGAGCTAAGATCATAACGTATTTAGATTGCCAGGTTTTATTTTGATCTTTCCAAATTCATTCTTGTCCCCAGTTGAATCCTGCAAAGCTCGAAAAAGGCACGAATGTTGTCGAAAATCTTCAGCAGCTGTTAACATTTCTTGAGGAGGTGACTGAATCTATATTTAGATCTGCAGCAGATTGCCCAAGGTAATTCCACCTACAGTTGTGTCTTATTCATTTAAGATGCTGGCGGCGAACTTAATTACAGATATCTTGCATATTTACTTCTTATATCATAAGGGGTTGGTACCGAAGATAAATGTTTTCTGGTCCCAAAAATCTTCTTACCCAACTCAAAAGTTGATGGAAGAAACATTTATCCAACCTTCTTGTCAGAAAATTTATTTTACCCAACCCATTTCTCTTTGGTACCAACCCCTCTGTAAATAATGAAGGGTCCCTAAAGGACCCGCCCATTTCACCCTAGTCCCGCGTTTTGCGTACTATGTACGAGAGTGCGCAATTTTTTTCAATTGTCAATTTATCGTATAATTGAAAAGCTAACTTCCTTTTCTAGAGATATTTCCATTAATATCGGTCACACAGTTCTATTTATGGCTATTTTTCTTTGAACCAGTTTTGAAAAGGCTTGAAAAAGGACGAGAATTTACGATCAATTTTTTTATTCAATTTACATATGAGCTACTTTACAACACTACAAGGACGCCACCACAGGGAGCAAAAGACAATGACTACCCGGTGGCCATTACATAAAGAACATCCTACTAAATTACAACTAAATATGCAACTACAATAGCTACACATAAACAATTAAACACTGATAAATATTAACGTCATTAGAAAGGTCTTAATCACTATACAATAGAAGTTGTATCAAAAAGTTGTTTGAAAGGCTGTTGATTTGGATAAATGGTCGCAATAATTCCGACACTCCAGCGAGAAGACCTCGTCGTTGAATGTCAAATGAAGGGCAAGGCAACTTTCAAAACGGTGATTTTCTTTGGATGACTGATAACTACTGTATGTCTTATCTCTAATGCCTGATTATGCAGTAACTATTGTATGGCTGATTTTTAATGCCTGATTATGCAGTAACTACTGTATGTCTTATCCCTAATGCCTGATTATGCAGTGACTAGTGTGTGTCTTATCTCTAATGCCTGATTATGCAGTAACTACTGTATGTCTGATCTTTAATGCCATATTATGCAGTAACTACTGTATGTCTTATCTCTAATGCCTGATTATGCAGTAACTACTGTATGTCTGATATTTAGTGCCTGATTATGCAGTAACTACTGTATGTCTGATCTCTAATGCCTGATTATGCAGTAACTACTGTATGTCTTATCTCTAATGCCTGATTATGCAGTAACTACGTAACTACTGTATGTCTGATATTTAGTGCCTGATTATGCAGTAACTACTGTATGTCTTATCTCTAATGCCTGATTATGCAGTAACTANATGCCTGATTATGCCGTAACTACTGTATTTCTTATATTTAGTGCCTGATTATGCAGTAACTACTGTATGTCTGATCTCTAATGCCTGATTATGCAGTAACTACTGTATGTCTTATCTCTAATGCCTGATTATGCAGTAACTACGTAACTACTGTATGTCTGATATTTAGTGCCTGATTATGCAGTAACTACTGTATGTCTTATCTCTAATGCCTGATTATGCAGTAACTACTGTATGTCTGATATTTAGTGCCTGATTATGCAGTAACTACTGTATGTCTGATCTTTAATGCCTGATTATGCAGTTTTTACACGCCTAGTTTTCTAACACAGTTAAGTCTCCCCACATATAAGAAGCAGAAATATAAGAAACTGTAGCTTGCCAGCATAGGGAACATTGTCTCATTTATAAAAACTAAACAGCCAGACTTTTTTAAGTGAAGAAATTGATTGAAAAAGTTTTATTCAAACGTTAATTTTTGTCAAATCTTTCATATACATTTCATATTGTTACGCATGAACGGATGTATAGTTCTATAGATCTTTAGACCTGTAATTCTTTGGACTTTCCTTAGATTGAGAGATCCTCGATTATATTGCATTCACCATATTCAGGATGATCCTAGAATTTAAAAAAATTTGACAGAAGAAAGCATCCCTTATGAAAAGAAACTTCCTTTTTGGACATAGACAGCCTGATTTGAGAATTTCGATTTTTTTTATGCGAGGTCTTATGTATCCAATTATTGTATCTTTTAGGTCGCTTCGGTATATATTTCACTGTTTACAAGCAGTTGCTCGTCAGAAATGGCCCGAAGAAGAGATGATACGATGTCGAGTAGTTAGGTGAATAATTTTACAATCGTATACTCAAGGGGGGTACTCCCTAACTTTCAATACGGGGGGACCTCCATGCTATTATTTCTTTGCTAACCCCTAAATATTAAGCCTAATGTTTTGGAGTCCCCAAATATTTTTATTTATTTCTGGTTCTGGGTCCTGGAGACTGCAAATATTTTTATTTATTGTACTAAAATACACGGCGTACGAATGATTGAATGGGTCACTGCAATGACTCGCACCAAATTGCGCGATTCTCCCTTTTTTCGGATTCATGGACCCCAAATATTGAATTATGTTATGGTGATATTCACAGACCCCAAATAATGTTTTAATGTAAGATTTCAGACCCCAAATATTGGCATGGACCCCCCCCCTCGTATAGAAAGTTAGGGAGTACCCCCTGGGATCGTATATAAACTGGTATTGTGTCTCAATCAGCGCTGGTCAAAATCTATGCAGTTTCATCAACGCTATAATGAAACTCAAGTTGTCTAATTCCATCTAGAAATTCAAGCCTGCAATTAAAAATGCAAAGATGAATTAATTTCAAAGTTACAATTCAATCATGAGAATTGATGAACAAACTGCCAAAACGAAAAATAAAATGAACATACAGAGCTAAACCGAAATCGTATTCAAAATTCCAAACCGACAACCTAAACGAAATTTAGTACTAGGACCACGACGAACATCATCTTGAGGGTCGTTTCAGAAAAGAAGAAGACAAATCAGTGTAAAATCGACATTCCAATTATTATCAAGACATTTCCAATTTAAGCCATTTCCAGTTATTAAGACCAATGCAGTTGATAAATTTAAATTGATTGGACTAGGCCATGATTATATAGGACGCTTCGAGACGAGCTTGTCTTATCCTCAGCTAAATAAATTACACGTGTGAGATTTTACACTCCAAATTATTCGAGAGTAATGCATAAATAGATTATCTATCATACGATTTCTAAATAAGGAAAGTCCTTTGAAATTAAACGAAATAAGAAAGTCCAGTGAGATTTAATTTAAAAAGATACAAGGGTGTAGAGGAGTTTGTTGATTGAGTGTCGGACGGTCCCTCAAGATTAGGCTATTACTAAAATAGGGAACGGGGAATCAGGGAATCGGGGAATCGGGGAATCGGGGAATATGGAAACGGTAAGAGATATCGGTATGGAGTTTGTGGTATCTTAAACAACTACTATATACAAGTCTACTGCACAAAACTCAAGAAAATCCTCCAAGGGATCTAGCCAGAATACTCAGTCAAACGTGCAGTTTGTGAAAAATTACTAAAATGGGGAATATGGAGACCAGAAGCTTTACAGAGGAAAGGAGCATGTCATTCGATGGCTCTTGGCCCCAATGTTTCAAAATTTCAACAACCTAACTCGTATTTTTAACGTGGATTCCACAATCGCGCAGATTAAAAATTACTAAAACGGGGAATCGGGGAATATGGAAACTACATAAGCTATGAAAAAATTTCAAACGGCAGCATCGACCTCTCCTCAGAGTCAATTCTCAAGTTTCATAATTATATCTTGTATAGGTTAGCCATAGCAGAGCTCGAAAGTTTGGCTATTACTAAAATAGGGAATGGGGAACCGGGGAATCGGGGAACCGGGGAATCGGGGAATCGGGAAATATGGAAACGGTAAGAGATATCGGTATGGAGTTTGTGGTATCTTAAACAAATACTATATACAAGTCTACTGCACAAAACTCAAGAAAATCCTCCAAGGGATCTAGCCAGAATACTCAGTCAAACGTGCAGTTTGTGAAAAATTACTAAAATGGGGAATATGGAGACCAGAAGCTTTACAGAGGAAAGAAGCATATCAGTCGATAGCTCTTGGCCTCTAAGTTTCAAAATTTCAACAACCTAACTCGTATGTTCAACGTGGATTCCACAATCGGGCAGATTAAAAATTACTAAAAGGGGGAATCGGGGAATCGGGGAATATGGAAACTACATAAGCTATGAGAAAAATTCAAACTGCAGCATGGACTTCTCCCCAGAATAAAGTCAATTCTCAAGTTTCATGCTTATATCTTGTATAGGTTAGCCATAGCAGAGCTCGAAAGTTTGGATTTTTCATCATTTTAAGAACATGAAGCTATTCAATTTAGGTCTGCGCGACACGACTTGGTGTCATGTCCTCACGCAGCTTATTTCACAGCGTTAATGGCATCTCTCGTGGGGTATGTCGAACAATGTTGAGGCTATTGAAAACGTCCTTTGTCAATGGCTATTGAAATCGACGCGTTCCTATTGTGCATTCATCGAACCCTGTTGGGATACTTGCTTCGTCGATTTCAGGGGGGCCACATCGAACCAAAGATTTATTAATGTGTTTAAAAATCATATAAATAAATGCCTTGAAATCAGATTTTCTGAAACCATCTCAACTTAGCTAGTAGATGAAACCCTGAAAACCATGAAAACCTATACTCCTAACAGATGGGATTGACTGTGCATGATAACGACATTTGGGCTGATTTCAAGCACAAGACAAGGAAATTTTATGATCAATGTGAGCTAACTTTATCAAAACATCTTAGCGTAAATCCGAGAAAGTAACGTTTGCACTCTCTGATACTTTGCCGATGCTGGAATGAACGGGGCGTATAAATGAACGCAAATTTGGTAGGAGAACGTACAAGGCTAAATTCAGACACACTGTTTCTGTCTCGTTTTGAATGGCTTAAAATTACACACCAAAAATAATTCTGCTTGAAAGTTTTTAAACTATAGAATGAAAGCCTCGGTTTCAATCCGAGATTTCTATGTGTTTGGTGAAAGCTATCATCTGGCTACTCGGCTCAACAAGAAACAATGTCTTACTTGCGCCAAGTCTTGGGGGCAACTCGCTCCTTAAAATCTTATCCAACTTTGAAGGAAATCCTTATGTTGCAAATCCTGAAAACGCTCTAAAAATGTTTTTTCTCACAAGAATCTCATCCACTTTTTTGAGGAGTGATTTGTCCTTCGGTTAATAAAGGAAGTGCTTTTTCCCGAGAGCAAGCCGCCGCATCTCCTTATCACTTGATTCACTCTCGTATAGCCGACATCCTTTTAAAACGCTCCAAAGTATCAGAGAGTGCAAACGTTACTTTCTCGGATTTACGCTAAGATGTTTTGATAAAGTTAGCTCACATTGATCATAAAATTTCCTTGTCTTGTGCTTGAAATCAGCCCAAATGTCGTTATCATGCACAGTCAATCCCATCTGTTAGGAGTATAGGTTTTCATGGTTTTCAGGGTTTCATCTACTAGCTAAGTTGAGATGGTTTCAGAAAATCTGATTTCAAGGCATTTATTTATATGATTTTTAAACACATTAATAAATCTTTGGTTCGATGTGGCCCCCCTGAAATCGACGAAGCAAGTATCCCAACAGGGTTCGATGAATGCACAATAGGAACGCGTCGATTTCAATAGCCATTGACAAAGGACGTTTTCAATAGCCTCAACATTGTTCGACATACCCCACGAGAGATGCCATTAACGCTGTGAAATAAGCTGCGTGAGGACATGACACCACGTCGTGTCGCGCAGACCTAAATTGAATAGCTTCATGTTCTTAAAATGATGAAAAATCCAAACTTTCGAGCTCTGCTATGGCTAACCTACACAAGATATAAGCATGAAACTTGAGAATTGACTTAATTCTGAGGAGAGGTCGATGCTGCCGTTTGAAATTTTTTCATAGCTTATGTAGTTTCCATATTCCCCGATTCCCCGATTCCCCGTTTTAGTAATTTTTAATCTGCGCGATTGTGGAATCCACGTTGAAAATACGAGTTAGGTTGTTGAAATTTTGGAACTTTGGGGCCAAGAGCTATCGAATGACATGCTCCTTTCCTCTGTAAAGCTTCTGATCTCCATATTCCCCATTTTAGTAATTTTTCACAAACTGCACGTTTGACTGAGTATTCTGGCTAGATCCCTTGGAGGATTTTCTTGAGTTTTGTGCAGTGGATTTGTATATAGTAGTTGTTTAAGATAACACAAACTCCATACCGATATCTCTTACCGTTTCCATATTCCCCGATTCCCCGATTCCCTGATTCCCCGATTCCCCGGTTCCCCGTTCCCTATTTTAGTAATAGCCTCAAGATTAGCAGGCTCTCATGTATCAACAAACCAACATTGTTGTTGGCTTTGTATAAAAAAATATAAAAAACTTCTAAAGACGCGAAATGACTAAACGGAATTCTCAAAAGAAATGCTGAATGAAATCAGAGACCGCAAAATTGCAGATTAGGATACGCGAATAAAGGCTTTCAGCTCGTTGTTTGATTAAGGAATGTAACCAATAGACATTTTCCAACAGATCCTCGAAACGTCTTGCTAGCAGCTTTTCATATTTATTTTATATTTATTTTATATTTCTAAACATTGCCGTTAGGTCTCTACCAGATTTAAGAAAATCTTTAACCCCACAGCACTTCGTAATGAACGATTTTGCTTAGTTTTCAAATAGCCAGGGCACATTGGCAACCAATGTCAGTTTTAACTAATACTTGGATCTTTTATCCAAAATGCTTTTCGACGGAAACCTTATCCCGAAAACATGCCAAAATGGGTAATTTTCTGATGGTGCCATGATTTTTGTGTCCTATTCAAAACTGAATTTGGTTTTAGAAAAATCTTAATTTTCCAATGAACTAAACTTTGACTAGTACAAATGGCCACATGACTGCATCATCTCTCTACCTGCCTCCCTATTTGTTAGGACGCACTGAATGTCGACTTGAGTTTGATATTTCTTCCCCCGTGATTGTTTTTTTTTTCTGTTTTTTTTTCTAGCGCGTTCCTGTTTCTGCGACTTATTTGTCCAGCGGTTTTAAACCCAAAACTCTGCAATCTCTTAGATGGTAAGTTTGCAAAATAGGTTTTCTTATATAACGCTTTATTGTTCTTTTATTATATCAAATGTTGTTGTTTACCGCTAGGGGATAATCATCTGCATTTAGCGATCTTTTTAGGACGTTATTTGGAGTCCAAATGCCAGGAAGATGTGGCCGTTTAGCCGTTACTCGGTTAGAATCTGTTGTTATGCAGCAAAGGTTTTTCACAACAATCGGCTAGGCAGGAAAACAATTGTCACAGGTGTACTTGTCTACTATCTCTTGTTTACATCATTGAAATCGGATATGGTATTGGGTGTGGTTGTAAAAATGAGCGATAGAGGGCCAGAAATGTTAGCCAAATTTCAACCATCTTTCAGCTTCAGAACAAATACAGGACCAGGGTCATTCTCTAGAAAGGCAGATAAGCTGGGAGGTGTTGGGGGTGTGACATACCCCCATATTCTCAAAACTGAGCAAGACTTCAGGCAAAAATTATGAGGCAAGTTAGGCAGAGCTGATGTGTAGAAAGGACAATTTTGTGTTTGCATGTTCTGTAAAACATTGACAAACAAGTTAAAACTTTTTGATAAGCAAAGCATGCGTAGTTTCGTGGTATTTATTGAAACTTTGCACCGTAAAAATTCGGGCAGTTCACAAACACTCCCTCGTGATTTATCGCTTCTCTCTTACACGTTTTTTTCCTTTTGATACCCTTTGTTACTGCCCGTTATAAGGGCGATTCACGCCCACCGTCACACGATGATGATGGATCTGGGAATGGATCCGAAACGTTCGTTTAAATAATAATGATTTGAATACTAATAATTTACTTGGACTGTGTCAGACTGGACTGTCGCCTTATTTTGAATTTGAATTAATGGATTTTCCATCTTTCGAAAGGATTTGCAATAGAAATATCAAGTATAAAAACTATGATTTTTCGTCATCGTTCTTGCCCTCTGATTCATCGTCAGGTTAATAAGTTTCAGATTTAAATCTGATTTTCAAGCTGACTTGTTAAAAATCTAATCTATGTAATAAAAATGAGTTACAAAACTATTTAACTACAAAAGCCAATAATTTAGATCTGTCCAATATTAGCTCTGTCTAGGCTGTTCCAAAGAGTGGTTCCCCTGTAGCAGAATGATTTCTGACCTGTGTTTGTATTGAGTAAAGGTATTTTTAGATTCAAATCCGTCGAGCACAGATTTCGTTCACTATGGTCGGAGTATCTAGTGAATATCGACGATAAATATTCGGGAGCCAGCAAATTTAAGGACTTATACACCAGTAAAGCCGTTTTTTTGAAAATAAGCTGCTTGACTGTTGGCCATCCAAGACCATGAATGAGAGGCGTTGTGGATGTACCATATCAGCTGTTCGTTATGATTGTGGCTGCCCTATCCTGCGCTGCGCTTTCCTACTGATGTTTCTAGTTCACAAACAGTTAGGAATTTCGAGCAAACTATATTGACACCCCCCCCCCCCCCCAACCAAACCACAAAATCTCGCTACGCCCTTGATAAGACAAATTTGTATTCCGTTTATGTAATAATATGAGCTTTGCCTTCCACAAGACTTTGAAGAAAAAGTTTTGAAACAAACTTTACCCATGACCGGTACGTATTTACTGGCCTTCCACTGTGTTACAAACATGATTTATGAAAACTGGCTGAAAGTTGATAAATGGATGTCTCAGCAAATGCCCATAGGTTTTTATACCCACTCGGTAGTTTTATCAATAAAGACCTAATTTATTCTTTTTGTAATTGATCATTTTTTCTTTCGTTTTAGAAACTCCTTCTCCCATGGCTTCTCGTTCATTGACTTTAGTTGCAATGTGTTTACAGAAACTTGCCAATCTCATTGAATTCGGACAAAGGGTACTAGATATTTTGTATAACGTTGTATTTAGACCCCGTTTATTCGGAATTGATCTCAAACTGGTTCCGATCGGCCCTCCGTTTACACGAGAACGTTTGGGATCGATCCGCTATCCGTGCTAATTTGGGTTCGCTAGGAGAGCGTTGCAGCTTGGGATCGATCCCGTCTCGTGCAAACGGATGAAAATGACAGGATCGATCCCAAATTGGTACGGATAGGAAATGATGCTAATTCCGTTGTTTGTTTGTCAGTCGTGGTTGCTTTGTATTACATGTACATGGGTGGAAATCAAAGCGAATCCATCTTTGTCCGATCCCGTGTAAACAACGCAAAATATTTTGGGATCGGTCCCATGTAAACGCCTGAAAAATTTTGCTCGTGTAAACTGGGTCTTAGATTCAATTTTTGCATGTGTGTCGTGAAATTCTATCATCGTCTTTTCAGTTATATGTTTCGTGAACTTAGTGCCGAAGCATCTGATGAAAAAGGACAGACTTAAAATTTTACTCAAATTTATATAGATGTTTTAGATTACGAAGCAAGGCAAAACTAAGTGAAAATCACGAAATAACTGATGATGATAATGATTCATGAAAAACATATCAGTTAAAACTAACTACATTTGATTACATGCGCCCCGGAAGAAGCAAAGCTTATCGAGTCTGGGGCGCTTACAAACAAAACAGAACAGTTAATTATATAATATGGGATAGAAAACCTTACAATATAAAAATAACTACTTATGAAAGTAATACACTACTTGCAAATTACCTATACCCTATACTAATGAACGTTTTAACTAAAAATGGTGAAATAATACGCAAAATAATCAAGTGCTAATTATTAGTTCAATGAATATGTTTTATACGTAGGAGCTTAGTTTGTATTCTTTAAGAGTCTTGAGATATTCTTTTAGGCAAGCTGCCTTGTTTAATTCAGAGGGTTGAGAGTTCCATATTCTGGGACCTTTAACGGTGATAACTCGATCACCAAATCGATTTCTAGTTTTTTTCATTCCAAAATTATCCCTGTAGTAACTGTCTGCGGTCATGAGAAATTTAGTACGTAGCTTGCGTAGGGCCTTTAATTTTTTACTTTCGATTTATCATTATCATTGAGAAAATAGTTTCAAAACATTTAAAATTTCTTTTCATGAAAAACAGGGATTTCGGGCGGTGGAGAAGAGGTGAAATCTCCGTTTGAATGGCTACTGTTCCCTGGATATTAAAGAGATGATATTGTCAAATAGCTTGTTTGGTAGCGAACATGCTCAGTTAGATTCAAAAGTTTCGTGACTAGGGAGGGGGCACTAGACCCATAAATGTACGGGGGTGTGCCACTGGGGTAAAGAGATTCCCTGTGCGGGAACAATTTTTTCAAATTGATTATCTTGTCTGGGAGAAAATCGGCAAGAAAACAAAAACAAAAAATTCCAAACCCCCAATTTAAATCCTGTAAGAGAGCAATTATTTAAAAATTGGGTACCCTTTCGGGGGCAGCATTTGAAAAAATGGATACCCTGTTCAGTTTTCATTTAATATTCTTTATACCAAATTAACCCTTCAGCAAATTTAAATATATAACAACTACTTACAATGATCAAAATTTCAAGAATATAAACCTGCAGCCCTATGAAAACTAACCATTGCTGCTCTTTAGATGCATTTTAAGTTGTTTTTTAAAAGGATCCAGTGTTGGTAGCTCACGAATTTCAGCAGGTGTATCATTCCATATCTTGAGAGCTGCGTATGAAATCCTTTTTGCAAATTCTGTCCTATATCTAGGGATCTGGAGATCTTTACAGTGCCTCGTATTGTAGGTCGAGTGGCAAGATCTCAGTTGGTATTTATCCCATAGGCTTTCAGGGCATAGTCTGTTCATAATCTTGTAGGTCGTGACATCCCGATCGTAATGGAAAAGATTTTCTTTTTTTAACCAGGAAGCCGACCAGTTATCCATTATTCGTGCGTTTTTTTATTATTGAACAAGCCCGATCTTGAAGGCGTTGGAGAGCAGCTAGTTCGGGAGCAAAATAGCTGAAAAGGATACCCTTTTTAGCGGCACATACCCGTTACAAAAAATAGTTAAGTGCCCTCCTTAAGTTAAGTTAAGTTAAGTTAAGTTAAGTTAAGTTAAGTTAAGTTAAGTTAAGTTAAGTTAAGTTAAGTTAAGTTACGAGCATGTCGTGACTATCGTATGCACCAAAAAAGTTCAGGCGTTTGAAAATTCGTAATACCAAGAGTACTGGATGGATTTGAATGAATCAAAGTCTACTTAGTAGCCGAAAGGCCGAAGTATTTTTTGCACATTTTTTGCAATTTTTCTTGTATTTTTGTAGCACTAAATTGTAGTTAAATTCGACTTTGTGAAAATATCTTGATTGCGACATGCTTGAAAGAGGGCCTAAAACCCTTGATCAAATCGTATACAATCTTTTTTATATTCCATTCAAAATTTTCAAGACATGCAACTCATTACGATACATACAAACTACACTACAATACTACAGAGACGATACCATGGGGAGCAAAATACTATTGTCTACCCCGTGGCCATTACATGAAAAGTACAACTTACATAAAGCTACAGAAAACTAAGAACCTCCTCGACAGAACAATACGCAAGGTCATTTCATTTCCCTCAAGAGTTATGATAAATGAATTATATTTAAGCAATCACTAAAGTTTGCAACCCCGTGGCAATAGATGTGCCAACTTTATCTCTTACCCAAGAAAATTATTTATTCTAAAGTTTTATCTTCAATAAATTTCTTGTTTTTAACGACTTTTCAAAAACAGCTTCCAATTTTCCAGATTTTCCAGAACTCTAGCACGGCAGGACCAGATGTTAGTGAAACGTATTTCTTCATCTAAGTAAGCCTTTGTGCTACAAAACGATTGCTAATTTGTTCACATCGATGCATTGTCCATGATTATATGCTGCTGCAAACTCCTATTCAGTATTTTGGGACACCCGCCTCTGTAGCAGATCAGAACTTTCTAGAATGATTTTCTCATTTTTAGGAGCCTTATTTGACAGCTGTAAATCCATTTATTCAAAGATACAAGCCAAGAATGATTCAATTTTTGGATGAAGTTTCGGTAAGGTCATATTTTATTGTGATCCTCCTATATTATGACGATGTATAGAACTTGTCCTTCCTTCAACTCAGAAATAATGTGCATACAGGTCCCTTTTCCCGGGGGGGGGCACTTCACTATTGGATCATATGGGGGTGTGCGTTGCAAGAATTTTTGTTACGACCTAATCCCAGAATATAGGCGGGATTTTGAGACCCAATCCCAGGATATGGGTGAGGTTTCCGACAAGTGTTTTCACTACAAAACAATAGTACAATTGTTGTTTTTCCTAAACCTGACCATTCCCAGAATTTCTAGTAAAAATTAGACCCAATCCCAGAAAATTCCTACAAAAAGCATATCCCATTCCCAGAATTTTTGTGCCAAAAACTACCCCAAAACTGGCGCACATCCCCGTACGACTGGATAGGGAAGTACCCACCCCGGGCCCCTTTTGAATTTTGAGGAATTTTTAATCTGNAAAACGATTGCTAATTTGTTCACATCGATGCATTGTCCATGATTATATGCTGCTGCAAACTCCTATTCAGTATTTTGGGACACCCGCCTCTGTAGCAGATCAGAACTTTCTAGAATGATTTTCTCATTTTTAGGAGCCTTATTTGACAGCTGTAAATCCATTTATTCAAAGATACAAGCCAAGAATGATTCAATTTTTGGATGAAGTTTCGGTAAGGTCATATTTTATTGTGATCCTCCTATATTATGACGATGTATAGAACTTGTCCTTCCTTCAACTCAGAAATAATGTGCATACAGGTCCCTTTTCCCGGGGGGGGGCACTTCACTATTGGATCATATGGGGGTGTGCGTTGCAAGAATTTTTGTTACGACCTAATCCCAGAATATAGGCGGGATTTTGAGACCCAATCCCAGGATATGGGTGAGGTTTCCGACAAGTGTTTTCACTACAAAACAATAGTAAAATTGTTGTTTATCCTAAACCTGACCATTCCCAGAATTTCTAGTAAAAATTAGACCCAATCCCAGAAAATTCCTACAAAAAGCATATCCCATTCCCAGAATTTTTGTGCCAAAAACTACCCCAAAACTGGCGCACATCCCCGTACGACTGGATAGGGAAGTACCCACCCCGGGCCCCTTTTGAATTTTGAGGAATTTTTAATCTGCAACTCCTTAAGATTAGTTGATAACATCTTCAAAATTAGCTGGTACCTGCCAAATTTTATTTTTCCAGAGCATCCAAAATTATTTAGCAAGAAATTCCCCGAAATGGGTCTGTCTTAACGAAATCTTTTTACACTTAAAAGCCCTCATACTGTTATTGAATTGCTGCAGTTTGAATGCATCCAAATTTGAACAACTTTATTTTGCTTACTGAAAATATTTAGGCCTACTGTCCACGTGTTTCTAAAAATCTGCTCATTCTGAGTTCAGATTTCTTCGAGACTCCAACCTATGGCAAGGCATCAAAATTTTGAAATGGCAATATCGGGGCTTTTTTGCATTTTCTTTTATTTTCATTTTCTACAAAATTTGATCGAGTTGAGGACATTTTTGAGACACCCGTTCCTGTATGAGCTTGAATGACGGACAATGACATGGCCAGTAAAGAAGAACCCTTCTTTTCTTTACATTGCAGGATGTCAGCGAATTCTCAGGCAATACTGATGCATTAAAGTCGGATCAAGCAAGAGAATTAGCAGCAATTCATGATATTTGTATACAACATGAAGATAAATTATCACAGCTTGGCGCTACACAGGTACGTCATTTTAATTTGAGGCCCAGCAGAGGGGGGCGCCAGGGGGCAGATTGCACTGAGCTTCTTGTTAATCTGATGGGCTAACTCTTTGAGCCTTATAAGGTGCTTGAAAATAACTTCATTTATCTATTCCTTCATTTTCAACGTTTGATGATGAATTATGTTCTCCTCCACAGCCACAAGCACGGATTCTGATAGCAATAACAGAGGGTATCAAAAAACAGAAAGAAAAGTACTTGATTGATGCTGGCATAAATAGTTAATGAAATGTAAGCGGGAGATCAACGAAGGTAAATCGACGATTTGAAGTAATTGGGGGAAATATCTGCATCAGGATCTATAAGTTTAGGTTGAAACTGTCGATATTAGATCGTGAATGCATGTAGTCTTCATCAATGTAATTATCATGTAGCACAAAAGTCGTCCTTTTGATGCGTCTGCTTTCCATTTGTGGTCCCTACTAAATTACTCCCTACAACTACCAGGTGACCTGAAAAGTTTTTATGGGTCTTTGCTGAAATGTACGACCAAAAATCTATGCGCTGGTTGAATGAATTAGAATGACTTTGCTGTAGAAAGGCAAGTTTAGATGAGAAGTTTTATTTCACTGAAATCGCTGATACCGTTGTAGAGTTATCGGCAATTTTACTTGGGAGTTACTGCCCATACTTGCCATAAAAGTACTAGAAATTCTCATCTAGAAATTCTCGTGACAAGTTGCCAAATTTGCAGCTTCAAAACAATGACAGATTGCATGACCATCTGATAGGGAACAAAACAAACTGACATTTATAGCACCCTTAACTATCAAATATATCCGTAGCTTGAATGATGTATTTGAAAGAAAAATGAAAAATGTAATTTTCATCATTCTAAAGTTAAAGATAGCTACCTAGTATGGAAAATGTCCCATTACTCCAGAAAGATGTGACCAATTTTATTGAAACCGATTTTCGATTCCAACTTTGTCTTTTCAATATAAAATAATGCGTGATGTTGAATAAGTAATGAGCATACGTTTTGGTAGCCTGCGCGCAGACTTTAGTTATTGCGAAGGAAAGTCTGCGCGCAGGCTAACGTTTTGGCAACACTGGGCAAACACCGATATTTTCTTGGCTCATTCCGTAGATGGAAAACTTATTTTTTTGCCATCAAATTTGTTCGACTCAAATTATGATGGGGATTCACCAAATCAGTGTAAAACAGGCGCCATACGTTGGCAAAGAGCAGAACTTTCATTTGCAGACAGTTTTTATTTCTAGTTTTGAGCTCAATTCGAGGATCGAGGCAATAATATTGGTAAATATATTGTTTAATAGTGGACATGTTCAAATGAATTCTAAATTTTACCTGACTGAAATCGGCCACTCCGTTCTGAAATTATGATGGATTTTCTCAAGAAAGCCCCTCCAAGAAACCTTCAAAAACGGCGTAAAATCTCGACCAAATTTTCGTCATATTTCTGCCTTAATAGCAATGACTTGTACATGCTTAGCACGTTTTATCGTTTTGGGAGGATGAAAGTGCCATCCCTGGGAACGAAACAACAATATTCTCGGAGATTTTATCCCCCCAAGAGGATAACACGTGCCAAAGCATGTGTAAGTGTAAGGCAGAAATATTTGGAAAATTTGCTCGTGATTTTAGGCCTGTTTTGAAGGTTTCTCGTTCAATTTCTGAAAATTTGCTCGTGATTTTAGGCCTGTTTTTTTTTCCTCATGGCCACCTGGCAGACGGACGTGTGTCACACTGTCTGAAGTTTAGTTCCCAATTGTGGTGATGAATTAAAAGGTAAATCGATGTTTTAGCAAGAAATGAATAAATAACAACTGGTTTGAGGGATGAGCAGTGTTCTTGAAGTTAATTGAATGTTCCTTTGATACTTTTTGAAAAATTTGCTGCCACGCCTCCGAAGATCGCCGCCATGACAGGAAAAACACGCAAGGCCGAGAGCAATCAAACATACTTCGACGAAAAATTTGATGAGCTAAAAAGATATGGCAACAAAAGAATGCATAGAATCACTAACGTCGACAATTGAGAAGCAAAACCAACGAATTGACGCTCTTGAATCGAGGATTGTAGTGATGGAGAATTTAATTGCAAAGTTGCAAGATCACAACGATGATAACGAGCAATACAGCCGTCGTTTATGCCTCCGCATAAATGGGATACCTCCGCCACCTACAGGAATGCATGAGACACGTGAGGATTGTCTCGAAAAGGTCAAAAAGGTCTTCAAAGAGCTTGAAGTCGATATCCCTGATTCCGTATTAGACCGAGCCCACAGGATTGGAAGACCTCAAACAGTGCGTGGAAAAGAAATACACCAAGTAATCGTGCGTTTTACGACCTGGCGTCACAAGACCAAAGTTTATCGCGCAAGGAAGAAATGCTCACAGTATCGGATAAAGCTCGACCTCGCAAAGAAGAGAGTCAAGTTGCTGGAAAAGGTGAACGATTTTATGGAAGAAAAGAAGCTTGGTTTTGCCTTCGCCGATGTGAATTGCCGACTCTGTGCAAAGATCGGGGAGGAATTCCATTATTTTCAAACAGAAGAGGACTTACTTGATGTCATAAGGTCACTTAATGAGCTCGAGATTGAAGACAGCAACCATGAAATGAGCCAAACTGAAGAAGCTGATGATCCAAACGATGAAGCTTGAGGTAGTAATCCATGAACATAACATAATATTTTAGATTGGTTGGACCCTGTATGGGCCTAGTCCTAGTTACAGTTTTGTTTTTCTATAGACTTTCGAGATGTTTACATTTATTTACGACATATTTTCAACCCTGTTTTCCAATACCCTTGGCACATTCGATACGAGAGTAGAAATATATTTTCCATCGTCTTGAGACATAACTTTCAAATAAATCACCACCTTGGAGACTTAAACCCCCATGAGCAATCAAAACTCAATAGGGAAAGCCATGGTTGCGTACTTTTTATTACTAGATGTAGTGTGTAGAAACTGTATTTATTTGTATCTTGGGACTTACGTAAACTGTCTTTTAGGTTATTTTTCGTTCTTTTCATTAAAGTGCCACTAAACGTTCAGGGATTTTTGCGGAAATTGATAGAGATTGGTTTTCTCAGCCAGAAACAGAAAAAATTTCATCTTTACGACCTCTGGTTATTTTAATATGACTTTTCAAAGTTCCGTTTTTGAGCCAATTTGGGGTGTCAAGGACGCGGAAAAACAATCCAAGAGGAGACCTGGGCGCTAGAGGTCTTCACGTCATACCGGGAAAGGAAACACAACTGCTGGTTCCACTCGCCAGTTCAGTCGACGAGAAAATGCCTGCCAGATGCCAGGTTGCTGAATGTGACAACAATCCCGATAAGATTAAAGGCATTTCACTCCAT
>REGM01000158.1:568387-584265 GCA_004194415.1 Aurelia aurita | reverse complement strand
TTATTTTCGGTTGAATGAAATGAATTAGAAAATAACTGAATTTATTTAGTCCCAAGAGAGGAAAAAGAATAGAGTCTAAGTATGTTACAATAGCGCCGCAGATACAAGCGTGCCAGTGATTTTAAGTTGTTTCTTGCACGTGAAATAGTGACAGTATAAATAGTTTGTACAAGAGTCTAAAGGTCACACACGGTCGATAGCTCGTTGCTGATCAGAAACCCCTCCCCACCCCTCCCATAAGATTTTAGTGTACCGGCATTATCAAGTAGTGGATGTCAATTGTATTTGATTTATCTATCGATATTCGATTCGCCATCCCATAGTGATAAACCCTGACAGGCTACTGTAATAATCTAACCTGGATGGCTCATCAAGAGTATGCTATGCGATACAACTTTCTAGAATTTTCGTCTTGTCTTATTTACCTAATTTACTTGTATGTCATGCACATGTCTTTTCGCAAACTGCTAAACTGACCAGTACTACTGTTATGAAAGACTCTTAGATATAACTGTAATTAGATACTAAATAAATGTAGTTATTTTCGGTTGAATGAAATGAATTAGAAAATAACTGTAATGATTGATTTGACATCCAAAACAAAAAGAAACCTCCATCAGAATGTCTTGCAAAAAGAAAGTCGTTATTAAAATTACAAGAAAACAATAATATTCTACAAATGATAGAAATTGCTCTCTATAACTATAACCATTTCCCAAGATGGTTAAAAGCAATTCTTTTCAGTTTACAACTAAAGTCCTCCCAAAATTTATGTACATGAAAATCTTTTTTGGCCATATAGACTACATCTCCCTGATGCAAAATAGGTATCATTCAAAAGAGCTTGATGAAACGAACGTTATTTTTGCAGGGTTTGCAATCTATAAGAAATTTTGCAGCCTTGAGGGTGGTTTATTCCTTTGGAAATTTTAGGATTGTCTTTGTTTCAAGAATATACCCTTTCCGGTGATAGTTTTCAGTCCAAGGCAAAATACTGTAAGCCCCTAAGGAAGTAGATCGTAAACAAAGAAGCTATTGAAACATCGCCGACTGTTGAAAAATGTCTTCACAAATAGTAACATCCAAGTTAAATTTGCATAGAGAGGCTGGTTTAGCTGTTGCATGTCATGCAATGCACTATGGTCAGTCTTTTACCCCTATACATTCTTGATACAATTTTGACAGAATTAAACTCGATGAGGGACTGTTCCCGAGCTCACTGTTTCAGAAGGAGCAGCTCTTAACGCAATTCTACTTATAAATTCCTAATCAGAAGATATCGCGGTTTCATAAAAAGCAAAATTTGATTTGTAAAATCAGAAAACATAAATTAAATTCCAAGCGACAATTAAATCCAACGGAGTAAACCCCCTTAAGTCACTAAAATTGTATAACCCTAACAAGATTCAAGTTTCAGTTGCTAAGCTCTTTTGAATGATATATACCGGGTGAGTCAGAAAAAACGTGGGGTGTTTGCCAATTTTTATTGATGCAGTTTAATTTGCAAATTCTTTTCTTTAAAGTTCATTGCATAGAAGAAAATTTAACTTAGATATGAAAATTTGTTTGGTCAAAATCGGTCTTTCCCTTCCTGAATTACGAGCGATTTTAGTAAAATGGTGTTGCGCGATATTGCTAGAATGGGCCTTCGATTAGATTCATGTTCATGCACGCGTGACCTTCTAACCATGACAAACATATTGTCTCTCTACCAAAAATTGAAACAACGCATGCATTGTGTTAGAGCACAAAAGGAAAAACTCATTTTACTTATGATGTATCCCTTTGGGGACTAGTCATTTAAATTGTCATTGTTAGCAAGCTGAAAGTTCTTTTACTAGCGATAATTTTCACCATTGCTTGCTAAACGCCCCACGTTTTTTCTGACTCACCCGGTAGTTCGCAGTATTTTGCCATAAAGTGGCTTTCTATGGCCAAAACATTTTTGGTCTACATAAATTGTGGGGGTACTTTAGGTTTAGATAAATCTCCGCGAATTCTGCTTTTCCAACCTTTTTACTAATGGACGATTACGAAAAAGATGGCACCGGGGGCATTTGACCAAGATGCATTGCGTTCTATAATGGAATCAACAGTGATTCTAAAGAAATTTGATTACTAAACGAAATGCGTCTTGGTCAAATGCCCCCCGACGCCATCTTTTCCGTAATCGTCTATTGCCGTTCAATAAGAGAACCAAGCACCATAACACTATAAAAAAACATCTAAATTTAAGTAGAAGCTTCCTGGTCTTCGAATTTTTGCCAGCTTTTATCGATGGAATAATCTGTGAGCCATGATTATTCAACCGGGTGGTACATTTTTTGACTACCAGCTGCAGACTCACCCAGTAATGTATGAAATAAAATAAACAAAAAATCAGCTTATAGGTCATATCATACAAAGAAGGTATAATTAGCCAGCGCCTAGTCATTTCAGTATCCGACTGATTACTTTGAGGTCGAAAACGTAATTAGGGCCCAATAACCCAAGTCCCAAAGATTAAAGCACATTATAACTTCATGCAGCAAACTTTTGAGAGTGCCCTATGGCCTATAATGACGTCGATTAACATTTTGTCAAATGTTAAATGTGAATATAGATATTTCACGGTGTTTTGTTTTTGTTTTTAGAACTGTATGACCGATTTTAGAAAAAAAATTATGAGCTAAGTTAGTCTTTCCACGATAAGAAGGCTTATGGTTCGTTGAAATTGGTCATAATTCATAATTGGGGGGGGGGGTTACTCGAATAACTTGCAAATGGATAAGCCCCTCAGTTTTGGATTACCCACCGATCCCTATGATGATGTCACAACCTATCAAAGAATAGAATTTGCGTTGCACCCACTTATAGAGAATTTTCACCGACAAAATCCATCCTTATGAGGAGCATGTATCTATAAGTGAATTTGAGTGCAGTCGACTTGTTGATACTGACAGAAACTGTATCCCGCTACTAATTGTGATTCCGATGGCTTTTGGGACCGAAAAGAAAAATATCCTAAAACCATCAATATGTAAGAATGACTGAAAACTACCCAAAAACATGTGTCATTACAAAATTATGCGTATTTTTTATTACTTCCAAATCAATCAACCACATTGACAATTACTGATTCACCACCTCAGTTTCACCTTCAGAATCGAGACCAGCAGCAAATTGTGTTGGTGGACTGGGTTCTGGTGCTACAACCTCCTCCATTTCTGGCAGATAGGCGGGGTCGATGGCGCTGTATCGTGTCTTATTGAATTGGCGCAAATGGAGCTGTATGAAAGAAATCACAAATTTTAATTATATTTGATAAACCAGGTAACCTAAACAAGAACTGATGATACCCAGTGTGCTGTATAACAACTGTTCATGACACTCACGACACGCGAAGGCACTGGTTCTCCAAACCAAAATGAGCCTCACACAAAAATTTCGTCAAGTTTTTTACTTCGTTTTCCTTCAAGAATGGCAATGGTCTCGCCTAAGGGATGGTCCCATTTGTTGTCATTGTTTTGAAGCTGAAACTTGATTTATTTAAAATTTTGGGGATTCTATCTATGTTTCATTTTTAACCCTCTTTCCATTATGTTCAAATCAGATTCCAATCAAAATTGTTCACGTACTCCTATATAATTTATGATCAATTTCTTCTCATAGCGAAAAAAACTAACTTAGATGTGAAAATCTATTTTGCCAAAGCCGGTTAAACTGTTCTTTTACTTTGAATGGGCGATTTTACTTTGAAGCTTGTTAGCAAATTGAAATGGTATTAAAAAGCTGGATCAAAGTTTGTCATGGTTTCAGTTTCAAGACAATAGATACGAGCAGCACCATCTTCTAGGAAGGAAAACAAATGTCAAATGTGTATCTTTTTCCTTGAAACAATATCAGCATGGTCTTTTTATGTACTCTTCGAGGCTAAGTGATGCAGTAGATCATTCTAGGCATTTTAAAATTTTTCAAGAGGCAGATTCAAAGCAAAACTTCCCATAAACTTAGAAGGGTATGCTCGACTTTTAGTGAAATAAATTTTAAGTCTAAGTTAGTTTTCTCTACCGGGTGAGCCAGAAAGAAGTTCCCATTTTTAAGAGTACTGGATGGATTTGAATGATCGAATTCTGCTTAAAAGAAGAGAAGAAGACCAAAGTATTTGTGTGATTTGTCTCATGTTTTCATGAGCACTTGTTAACTTGAGTACAGGTTAACTTGACTTTGCGAAAATTTCTGCGTTGCGAAATGCCTGAACACTTGATCAAATCGTAAGGAATCTTTTCATATAGAAGAATACGTAAGGGCACTTCATCTCTCTCAAGAGTTATAGGAAATGGATGTTGAAACAAATACTTAAGTTTTTCAATCCCATGGCAAGATATGTGCAGACGATATCTCCTACCTGTGAAGAACTGTATTTTCTTTACTGTTCTGTGTGAGGAGTTTCTTTGCAATTTGATCTCGAGTTGTTTAGGCCCTTTTTCAGGCATTTCTTAACCAAGAAATTTTCGTGAAGTCAAATTTACCTATATTTGCAGTGCTTCTAAAATGCGAGAATAGTTACAAAAAATACTTCAACCTCTCGACTATCAAGCATAATTCAATTTATTCCAGTAATCTTGGCGAATGGGAACTTTATTCTGGCTCACCCGGCTTGCGTATGATCAATTATGGTTGAGTGAAATGTATTGCTTCTTAACTTTTCATCAAACTCTGAAACTCGTTTTGACTGAGACAGTTCAATGACCGATTTCACTGATGGAAACTTTCCCCACCCTGTATATCGTTTTAAATTTGAAAGACTGGCTTAGTCTAGTCCATTTAAATTTAAAACGATATACAGGGTGTCCCAAAAAATTGTTCGACGTTTGATTAAATATTTTAAAATAACGATAAAGTAAAAGGGCTCCCTTTGGTAAGATAACCTTGTCCCTAAGACCTTAAATTAGTTTTGAGCACCAGAATCTTGCAGCATATCTTTCAAATCTTTAAAAAGGTGAATGCAAAATTCTATTACATTTTGTTTTGAATTGAGTGGCGTGAAAGGAACTTAGGGTACTTTGCTGTAAATCTGCCGTGGAAATTTTTGATATCTTGATTATTTTCAATATGGCAGCATTTATTATATTTGAGGCTGTGACGTCATCAGATTTCTAAATCCTAAACCAGAAGCTTGACACCATATTGTAGACATTCGTAAACTATGGTTTTTTGAAGATTGTATCATTTTTCATCTACTGCGTTCATTTATATGAATTCACGACTGCTCATATCGGCAAACGCCGAAATCTTTGGACTTTAACCCAGTATTACCCAAAGACCATTTAGCTATTCTACAAAAGAGTTTTGATGAAGCGACATTTTTCCTGCATTTCCTAGAAATCTGATGAATTTTCGAATGTGCAGTGCCAACATAGTGATAGAAACTCTAATGCCTCTCCTTTCGAATGAAATAGTACCGGGTGTCCCAGAAAATGTAGACACGTCTGACAAATCACCAAAATTCAATTCTAATATCAATCTTCAGATGTTAATCTTAGTTAATCTTAAATTGCTATTTTGAGAGTTGCCCGGTTTGAAGCATACTGTAAAAATGCACAGATGATTATCAGATTGATTTCTTTGCCTATATTTAAAATCTTCATCATCATTCGCCTTCTCCGCCTTCAGCGGATTGCGCATCAACATGTGATAACTGTCTCCATAAAGTTCGATCTTTGACAACAATGTTCAGCGACCTCAGGTTACGTCTAGTCCAAAGGCTAATGTTATCTCTCCATCGTTTTGGCGGCATTCCTCTGCTTCTCTTTCCTTCTATCATTCCTTCAAGGCAGATCTTGCTTACGCCTTGAGTACAGCGTTTGGTGTGACCGTAGAGCTTCAAGACTTTGGATTTAATTGTGGATGTGATGGGAGTGAGCTTTGTTGTACGAAGAAGGTCTTCAATTCGCGTATCATCAGACAGTCTTTTGTTTGTCATGAATCTCATCATATGATTTTGGAATACAACGAGTTTTTGCAAGGATTTTAAGGTCCAGTTAACGCATTCTAGTCCATAGAGTACAACCGGTATCACGTAGGTGTTAAAAATCTTCGATTTGAGATGATATGATATCCTTCTTGATGTTAGCGCTGTTTTGTTCTTGTTGAAAGCTGCCCATCCAAGGCCGATGCGATGTTGGACGGCAGCAAGTCCGTCATTTTTCGAGGAGAGTTTATGGCCTAGGTAGATGAATTCAGTTACTTGAGAGATTTGATTATTATCAATGGTAAGATGAAGGTTTGTGTTGATTTTATCGGTTGTCATGCACTTGGTTTTGGAGACATTAATTTTCAAGCTGACCTCGGCTGCGTATTTAGCTAGGAGATGGAGAAATGTTTGTAGTTCGTGGCGCGATGTACTTATGACAGCGATGTCGTCTGCGTAACTCAGATTGGAAAGAATGTGCCCACCAATCGAGAAGCCAGATGAGCATTCATTTTCAACTTGAAGCACAAGTGCTGCAATGACGATGCAGAATAGAATAGCAGATAGAACATCACCTTGTTTAACTCCTTTCAGAATATCAACGCAACGCGATGTTCCAATATCTGTCTTGATATATGCTTTTGAGTTTTCATATGATTGTTTCAGAAGGTTGATGTATTTTTTGTTGATTAATGTTTTATCTAGTAGGCTCCATAGGCAGGAGAGTTTGACACTATCAAAGGCTTTCGTAAAGTCAATGAACGTAATATGCACAGGCTTGTTAAATTCTATGGACTTTTCAATAATTTGTTCCAGGGCTAATATTTGCTCGATGGTTCCTCTACCAGGTTGGTAAGCAGCTTGTGTCATAGGTAAAGATGCATACAGGTCTACTTTGGTCCGGGTTGCAATTATACTAACGAAGAGTTTGTAGACGTGGCTTAGAAGGCTTATTGGGCGGTAGTTGCCGCAATCAAGTCTGCTACCTACTAAAATCTTACACTGTCTTAAATGTCAGAGAGGAATGCAAGACGAAGACATACGAAGACATTGATTATATATGTAATCTTTTGAGAAACCCGACAGTATAATGTCGCTCGATCCAGACTCTTTGTAGAATAGCGAAAGAGTCTATGACTTATCCCTATACATACCTGTATATGCAGGTTGACTTCTGCGCTTCGACATAAATATGGGAAGTTGCCACCAGTTTTGAGATGAGCTCTCTTTGCACTAGGGTAAAATTTGTAGACCTCGTCCTTGACAGGATCAGAGATTGCGCATTGGTCAAATACCTGAAGAGAAAGACATAACAGTCAACTAAAGAAGAATGCTCACTATATCTACCGGGTGTCTCAAAAAAGGTGACACAATCATTTTTAATTAAATTACCTAAAATAATTCTTATCTAGATCTTTGATAGCTAAATGAAAGTTTTGGTAATTTTTGTTATTATTGTTTTTTATCTTTTTTTTTTTTTTTATATCCATAAAATCATCTAAACAAAAACGTATTTACATTATTATGTACCATCCGCAACGGGAGAGGACTCAGGGTCATCTTGCTCCCATTGCGTATGGTACTTACAATTCAACAATATTTTTAATAGACAATGCAACAAGAGACAATAACAATACAACAAAGTACAAGTCAACAATAATAACAATGAACAATACAACAAAAGGCAAATGGAAGATATTTAAAATTAAGCTAAGTTTTTAAAGGCAGTCTGTCTCGCGTCTGATTGGCTGCAACGGTCAATCGGTGCTCGACAAAACGTATGTCACCGTTGATATCGGCATTTGAAATAAATGAGGGCTGATCGTTATCACAGCCATTCATTTAAACCTATTTTACCTAAGTCCTTACCACCCAATCCTCTGCGTGACAGACTGTCTTTAACTTAGTGAAAGAAAACAGCAACGCAAATATGAACTAACAGTTGACAAAACCAAATCAAAAGGGGTTTGTGGGGGCTGCAGTTTCAATATGTATGTATATCAATTTAGCCTTTTAGTCGATTCGATGAATGAAATTGTTGCTTCAAGGATAACTCTGTTCTCAACTACGTTAAAGTGTGGGTTTCCATAAAGAAGCAGCTTACGCAATTTTTTATCTTGTTGTAGAGCAATAAATTGGCAAACCTAGCTGTCATTACTGAAGAGCTTACAATGCCGGGGAACACAGACAAATGTCAGCCCATGTTTTTAGATAAAACTAAATTTAGGGCAACGTGAATAAAAATTTTTGAGTCAGAAATTATCAAACTTGCATACACTTATTGAGGCACCCGGTAAAAATAGGCAAGTAGTGGTATAAATGGGCAAATGTTTACTTCCTGTGAGCGCAAATTTCTAGACAAAACTTTCCTGTGGAAAATGTTTCCAAAATGAGTTCGCTTGATTGCACATTCTAGTCTTCTACAGAGAAATGAAAGATACTCTCCTTTGGTATGGTTATCATACCAATAACTGTTCAAAAGCGCATCAAATAATGCTCTAAGATTTAAGATTTCACAAATGAGAATTTTATCTGCCAATGGACAAATTCTAAATTGTATTGTTGGGGATACTGTGAACTCCCTATTTTGTATTGGCTAAAGATCTTTGATGCATGAGTTCATCTTTGAGAATATACTATTTCGACAATCAAAAAGGAGACTGAGGAGAGCTGTTTGTTCTGGTAAATGGCGGATGCAGATCTGGTAAATGGCTGCCACGGAGTTTTACAAATGATAACTTTCCCTCTGCAGAACTGTTGGTTTTAAGTTCACAGTTAAATAAAGAAATTATCACCTAAAATATAGCCGAAAAGGTGTCCCTTCACCAATAAGCCTCGCAACTAAAGGGAGATTTACTCTCCAACCCAGACCTCAAATCAAATTGCATTGGCGGGTAAATGTTCGTGATTCGTCATCTCCGTTTATCAGAATAAAAGAAGCGAGACAAGGCTGAACGCACTCCAAAATATTTTTAAAAAACTATGATTAAAATAAATCTGGCTGTAATTTCGCATAACTTCAAGAAGAAATAACGTGTTTCAGAGTTCAGGAAAATGTAAATTTTCGACAGTTAGAATTTCATCTATAGCGTTCCCAAAAACTAGATTGACAAATAACATTTTAAACTTCATGTCATTTCAAACATTTCATTCTGCTGATTGATAGATTAACTGAAAAAGTTTCAGATAAGTGCAAAATATCATTTCCTTCATTTGCTAAATCAAGTGCAACAAAATTCATAATTTAAGGTCACAGTAAGGTGATGCCAAGAATATTTACCCATATCAAGTTAACAAACATTTCAGAAACTAAAAACTTAGCAGCACAAACTTACATCAAGAACTGTGATAGTGACATCTCGAAGTTTCTGTGGCTCAACGTAAGCATCCATGCAATTCAATGTCAGTCTTGATGCGATTTCGGCTCGTCCAAGATTGTCGAGCTGTATGTGAAGATAATAAGTTGATTATTGTAAAGTGTTCGACTCATTCCGACAATTCCCATTTATCGCACATAAAACAGGGACTAAAATATTACAGCATATTTTCTGGACCTGACGCACCAACATTTTGGCATACATTCTGAAAATATATCTGTAAAATGTTGCCAAAAAGTTTGATGCTTCTCACAGCTTCAGGCAAAGTTTTGAGACCAAACGAAGTCTCCTTCTACAGAAGAAAATAATCCTCCTATAGTAGTTAAAGAACAGGCTGGGTTGCGTACGTATGTACTTGATGGTTGCCTACGATAAGTAGTAACTCCCAATTCCCTTCTTGTGAAGTTTCCGTGCTTTGGCAAAACAAGGCTGCAAAACGTAAGTCCAGAAATAATCGGGCATTACTATGAATTGAGTTGGCGTCCCGCGTTAAAACAATTAGTCATAATACGAATATTGTAGTAAGTCTAAGAAAACGTGGAATTCATCACAAAGTTGTTTTAATAGTCTAAGAGAGCAGTGTGAACTTAATATAATTCGGAACTTGCATTCCTAACGAACAAGATGCACTAAAAAGGATCGACTCTTCGCAGGCTATGTCGCTGACCGACAAAAATCAGTTGGTCAGCTTTGAAAGTTAAACGGCAAATGACAGCCAAGATATTAACAAAGATATTGTCAACAATTCCCATCTTTCGCCTTTCTGATTCTACAGGGTGAGTCAAAAATGTAACAGACAGCCATTTGAAAAATCAATAAGGCTACCTGAAACCTGCATATAGTTTCTAAATACCTTTCTGAAAGGTTTAGAATAGTTTGCTTTCTTGCAAATAAGCCGTTATCAACAACAAAATTTAAATCAACAATGGCCATCACGTAGAGTCGAAAACAATGAGAAGAGAAATTTGTCAAAACTGTCTTGTAAACTGAATATGAATCTGTTATGGGATTTTATATTAAATCCTCAATAAGGTGGTAGTTCTGATAACAAATTTCTTTCCATGAATAGATCATGTTCAGATTTAGAGTTCTTTAGCTGGCTTTCATTGTCAATCTTATTTACTAGTTTTTCTATTTGCAACAAATTCAAATGATCAACAATTGTGTGAAAAACATCTACATTTGAACTAATATTTTCTTGGTTTAATTGTTATTTCAGTTTTGCGATCGATCTAAAAATAAGCTAACTATAATTTTTCTAATGCGTGATACCTTGTTCTGAAAAAGCAAGTCCGTAGAGGTATTTTCAAAAACCATCCAATGTCGCAGAGCCCTAAAACTACACGAAAAGCTCGACCAGACTATCTAGAAATCCAACGATTATGCTTTAAAAATCATTTTGAAGTATTCTTGTCTGTTTTCGCATTTGGGTTGAAACATTCTTGAAACATTTGGGTTTTTTGCCAAGGGAACAAGACGAAACAACACGGTTTAAGTTGGTACTTTATTGTCAAAAATTATCGCGGGCAGAAGAAGTTGCGAAGACGCGAATTATTTCCTTGGAAAAACGGAACTTAAAGTCGCGGGAATTAAAGGTTGCGAATGGGTAAATTTCTTAAAGTTGTGGGAATTGCGGATTTGAGAAATTTCATAACGTCAAATTTCTTGGTTTGCATCTCAAAAGCCTATATTGTGTATGAAAAATGTTATCACGAATTGCCCTCCTCCGCCTTGTCACCCAACATGGCAAAAAGGAGTCAACTTTTACAACTGATACTTGGATACTATGCCAACCTGCGTGTAATTTTCTTCCATCCTCTCCCGGTTTATTCCTGCTTTCTTCCGGAAATTAAGGACATTGGAGCACGGATTCGATATTATCAAATCGTGCGGGAATTAAAAGTTGCGAACCTGGTAACATTAAATTGTTGCGGGAATTAAAAGTTGTGAATTTTGGACAAAAGACTCACAAGTTTTAATTCCCGCCACTTTTTCTTCCCACGACAATTTCCAACAATAAGGTAACCCTCTTTAAACGGAATATTTTCACTTTCTTCCATCAGATAATACTCCGTATTCAAGAACATTCAAACTAGCAATGTGAGTGCTTTCAAGCAAAAAATTAAGAAATGTTTGACAGATTATGAAATAAAAGTATGAGGCCGACTGACAAAACTGAAACAAGAGTTGATCAGACCAACTTAGATTTGAAGATATTTTTTGGTATAATAAGAAATCTTTTCGACCAATAAATAGGGGAAAAGGAAAAGGTATACTCGAAAAGTTTTATCAGTTGGTTACTTTTGGTTATTGCAGCATGATTTTCAACACTGGATTCATTTTTTGACTCATCTGTTATGAAGCACAAAAACCGGACCATCATGGAAAATCGTTTGCCTTTTTTGCATGGCAAAATAAAGCACTTGGACTGAAAATACATTGTTTTTTAATGGCTACTCTTTAAAAGCTTTTAGTTTTATTGTTTTTCCATTCACTTACATTGACATTGATTGTTTGACTGCTCGATCAATTTACTGATCGGTCTATTCATTGATTCATTGCTTTATTAGTTGACTGACTGATCATTCTTTGATCCGTTGATTGACTGATTTATCGATTTGTTGATTGATTTACTGCTTCATTTTGTGATTCAACATTTAACTGACTGATTGATCCATAGATTAACTGATTAATCTATGAATCAAACAATTAATTCTTTTTTGACATCATAGATTGAAACAGCTTCAGAAAATCACGAACATACCCTCTCCACCAAGAAATCAATTGAATCTGCAATATCAGGATCAACTTCTTCAGTTGAAAAGTTATCCATTATCATCTTCTTCAACACAAAGCCAGGCAGGAGCCAATATCTGTGTGTGAACAGAAATACAGTTGTAGAGATTTCCAGTGGTAATGAATTTAAAGCAAGTCTTGGCACTTAATCGCCAAAAAGGATTTTAATCAGTTAATCAGTAATAAGAGGACACATGATGAGTCTTGCGCATGTTGAAGGTACAAAAGACAAAATAAACTACTGTAATCTATACATACAGAGCAGAATGGTTTTTCAGCGTTCTGTTCAGAAGTGTGTGTGACTTCTGAGGTCATTCAATGGACAGATTGCAGCCTAGAACAACTCAAGAATCATAGACCTTTTAGCTATTTAGCAAAAGGGCATAGCATGAATAGTGTTTGTTTGGCAATGGTGGATCTCAAAATGCAAATAATCAAGATTGAAGCAATGTGGTCATCAATCTTTAAAACAAATGTTCAAATCATAGATTTAAATGCCTGTTTATAACAACAAAAGGGTCATTTGTGCTGTAAGTTTGACAATCTATTAAACATGAAATAAGGTATATATAAATAAACTACTGTCACCAACAAAGTGGGGGTTGTAGGGGCTATCAAAACCGTAAAACCACCAAAATATTTCAGAAAAAAAGAAAAACCGCCTCTAAATTCAGCTAAAACCGTCGTGACATCTTTTTGGTGTTTTGCATATATAACCTCGGTTCTATGTCACAGACGACTGCCTCTGTCACTTTTGTGACCCCAAAAATTGAATGCTAATTCCAATGCCTCAAATCCGCTGGTAAAAGTGAAAATTAGTGGAGTTCTCCCCAAGATTATATCAAATTGGATATTTTTTTCACAGCTGTCTCTTAAATTTTGTAACAATTTGCCTTCTCAAAATCATATTCAGTGAAGAACTATGCAAACAGCTGAGAGAGAAAGGAACAGTAAAACAGCCATTTTTATGGTCAAGAACCATGAAACTGGTCTAAAAAAAGGCTAAAATTCATGAACGACAGTGAAGCCCCTACAACCCCCACAACTAACAACCTGTATGAACCTACACTTTTTGCTTGATCCACAGCCAAGATCTGATGGGATACTTTGTTAGTTAGCAATTTGGAAGGGCACAGCAGCTCTCAGTACAGTACAAGCCTTGCACACCTTAACACTCTTGCTTTCTTGTCTATCAACTCTTAGAAATTCCTGAGAAAATCTTGCTTAACAAATTTTACAGTGGTTCATACCTCTCAATAATTCTTTTATCAGAATGTGAAAAATTCTTTAAATTCTTCAGAATTCTTGGCATGCTAATGCACACAAGGCAGGTATAATAATAGGATTTAAGGATATTTACACTGCTTGAGAATCTTTTAGCATGTTACTTTTTCAGCTGTGAGCCACACCAATATAAAATAGAGAACAGAAGATAAAAAATGGAGAACTCACAAATTTGATGAGAATGTTTGCTGGAAAACTGTTGTATCCACAAAAGAATTGCAAAGAATGATGGAATGAACCCTTGGACTTTTGAAGGTATGTTCTGAGAACTTTTGTGCCAGAAAACCACCAAGTGATGCCCCAAAAATGTGCACCTGCAAATAAAGCACACAACGTATATGGGGTATAATTCATGAAAAATTATGCATAGTATCATAGTGGACACTTTGCTAAACAATAGGGAGCAAAGCTATGTTTCAATTGAAATGTACTTCCTTCGATATCTTTTTTCCAAAAGGTCCTTTGTTCTTAATATTTAGGGACACTCTGCCCTTAAGAGTCTGCGACTGGCCTGTGTAACAGATACTGATCATATAAATTCTTGCTGTGTGTAAGAGTTCTATCTAGTGATCTGTTCCATTTCAAAACAGAAAGTTTATTTTCTTCTTAAATTTTAAGGACACAAATTGTGATTACGGAAACTACAGAACTTTACCTTGTCAAGATCAAAGTGGTCCAGAATTTTCCTGAATCCCTCTGCCCAATCTTTATGTGTCCAATAAACTGGATACTCCATCTTTAAAGAATGATATATTTTATTACAAAAGCTTACTTATCTAGTACATCTTTGCTCAGATGAGTGAAAGAAGGCCATGTAAAATCATCTTAAAATGCTTTATTTTGAGACATGCAAGGTTTTTAAGAGACAATCATAAGTCCTACTCATAGAACGAATTTTCCAATTTTCTTTATTCTGATGTCCCCTGATTTTCTGGATTACCCTCTGACACTGGCCACCCACAAAAAGCAATTTTAAGATACGCGATGAGTCAAAAAAGTTAAAACGTTTCAAAGCCTGTAGTTTGCTACCTGTTCATCAGATTCCTTAAAATGGTTACCATTGTGTAGGTAACGTGTCAACTTAGATAACAAAATTTAGTTGGTTTAAATCGCTTGTATTGTTTCCCAGTTATGAATAATTCGTAATTTATATAACTGCAAGCGAGCTGAAACGACCAGAAAACACCTGAAACAACCTGAAACCAACTGAAACCACCTCAAACGAGCTGTCAAAATCGGGATCGACGCTGAAACCACCTGAAACGACCTGATTATCCTAGCAAGGAGTCCTGTTGTTCTTTACACATTGTCGCATTCTCTTTGAGAGCTACAAATAACACCCTACGCCCCTGATATGTCCCTGATACGTACCTCTTTGTTCCGTGTTTGAAAACAAAGTTTGTAATTGTGTTGATAGATATACTGCTTTGACAAACGAAAACAAAGCTACTTCATATCATTCTTTCGCAGCCATAATAATAATAATAATAATAATAATCACTAATATTTAAACAGGTCGACTTGTTCAGAAGTATACACTATCTGCTATCACTCAAGGACCTGTACCTTAACGCTCCTTCACCGAATAATAGGGCAGTGTTAAGGCTATGCATAGAAGGCATTATTAAAGTAAAAACCAAAAATGCGTTAAATTGCAAAAAAGATGCAATAAAGAAATGCGCAGGATTTTCTACGTCTAGCGTGGATTGAAGTCAAAATCTAGGATTAAAGGAGAACTCCGGGATAATTTTGACTTGGGTTCGTTTAGGACATTTCAAGGTGCTAAATTCATTTCTGAAATAATTTTTGAAAAATTCCTCACAGATTTGGAGTTATTAGCTCCCAAAGACCATCCCGAGTTACGGGGAAGAGGAAAACGAGCATTTTCTCCTGCACTGCCCTTTGTTTGCAAATGAGCGAAAAGATCTCTTTGATCAGCTTGCTGAAATACCTGGATTGAATATATCAGGTCTTGATTCTGACGTTCTTTGTTCAACACTTTTGTTTGGTAGTTCTGACTTGAATGTTATTGAAAATAGAATAGTATTAGATGCAACAATTTCTTTCATAAACAGGACCGGACGATTTTAAGTTAGTGTACTCTTGCTCGTTCCATATGAAGTCAACAATTCACACAACTAAACGATATCTCATAGCTTGCTGGTGCTTGGAGCTCCAAGTTTCATTGAGGCTTTTAACATGATTTTTGTTACTGCGTTGACTTCATGTGGAGTGACCCTTCAGAGTGCTTGTGCGGCGGTTTTCGCTACATAGGCACTTATACTGCGGCGATCACACATTTGCCTTTATTTTTGTTTATTCTCCTTTATTTTATTAAGAAAGTTGTATTTTGTAGAATTGTTAGCACCATTCGCAGTGGGAACTCGATGACTTTATGTCTTTTCCCGCTGGGAATGGTGCAGTAAGTTGTATTAGTTGGTTTTAATGAATATAAAAAAAAAAAAAAA
>REGM01000158.1:527232-541708 GCA_004194415.1 Aurelia aurita | reverse complement strand
TTTCAGCCAAGGTTTAGACCAAAGTTTAAGGTAAAAATGCTTGCATCTATTTTAGAACGGCGTAATTTCATGAATATTTGGAATATCGGAAAAGTTCGCGAGGAAAATGTGCTCGTAGGCTTCCTGAACACGTGCAAGAAAAAACATTTTGAAAATTTGGTAACAGATTTTACACCGGGCTTTTTTAGAGGGAAGGGGTAAAAACCGGCCAAAAGGGGGCGTTTCCCGTCATGTGATCACATATTCTCAAACTTAATTGGCCTTCAAGGTGTGAACATTTTTAGGGTGTGTCAGCCCGTTAGCCAATCAAAGAAATGGAGCCTTTGCTCACGCCAATACGCCGAGAAAATTTCTTTTCCACACCGAAGCGAAGATCTTCGGGCCTAAGTGCATGGAATGCACCCTGGCTCGCCAGAAAAGGGGTGCAAAAGCAGAGTTTTTGGCTCCCTGGAGACAGCAGACAGCACTACAAATTGTGCCTTTCTACGGTGTGACAGACAAGTAGGCCTGTTCTGTCCTGGCCTTTTAAACATTATGTCAACGACCATACCCCGCACCACGACCACCTGGTGTGCATCTCAACTCAAAATAAAATGGAAAAAAGGTAAAGGTGAATATCAGTTGAATATCAAATGCAAGCACCTTCTGCTGAGGAATCGTGCATCTGAAACTTTGGTATTCTTGTGATTCACTGATCGCACTTGGTTCGCTCGGCATCATCTTGAAAAGAGATTATCGTCTGTTGTTTTAAATCAATAACAGCAATGAAAATTTGGTTAGGCCACTACTTCTTCTCTAGACTTTAATGCAATGAATCAGTTATGATAACAATGTTTTCATGCCCTCTTGCACACGATCTTTTCACTTTGATACTGACTAGCACTCTTCATAATATGCACTGCTGCATCCAGCTATTTTGCCACCTTGTACAGCCCCTGTGCTATTATTTCGTCGTGCTGCAGAACAGAAGATGCTTAGGTCACTACCCGTCTACAAGTTAGACGAATTTTCGTCTGGACGCAGATTCAGATTTCAGACTCAGATTCACATTTCCGGATCATCAAGGAAAAACTTTAAAAATAACGAAAAACAGTATTTATTCACAAGTTTAACTGTTATTCAACAAAATTAGAATATACAACGCTTTATTTGACGTAAAACCACTTTTCTATCCTTTACCGTTTCCATTTTCATTTCAGTTCATTTTTTTCATTTTCATATATTTATCTACGGGGAGGGTAGCCCTTCAGCACAGGTGCTGGTTTTCAAGGGGCCCTCCCATAAAATAGAATTAAAATTACGTTACAAAATAAAGATTAAAACTATTCTAAAAACCTTCTTACAATCTAAAATCCTATGTACAATGTTCTAATATTTACAAAAGAAAAAACGTCCTAAATTGTTTTTTTAAAACAACTTAGAGAGGATGCCTGCTTAGACTCAGCTGAGAGGCTATTCCACAGCTTTGCTCCTCCGTAAGAAATATAATTCCAGCATGAAACAATTAAAATAAAAAAATTTCTGGCACGGCACAGATACAAATTGCTCAATATCTGCGGGACATTGATACAAATTTGGTCTGAATGACCACTAATGATCCTGTTTTTCGATCGCTCGCCATAAAACATGAAAAAGGCCGACGTCAAGTTTTCCTTGGTTTTCTATGCGCAGGGGGGATAATTGCGTGCCAAACGCACGTTTTCTTGTCTTTGTGCTAATTATCTGCGATAACATGCAGATCAATCACACTAATGCGTGACTGATGGACTGACGGACGGACGGACTGCCGGACTGACTTCGAAGTCGCTTCTTAGATTACAAAGTACTTTGTAATCAAAAAGACTTTTGGCCATTTGAAGTTTTCTTGAGAGGTAGCCTTAGATCTGTCTCAGTATTACGGAGACTGTAAGAGAAGCACTGTGAGCTTTTTGTGAAAAGGTTACACAAGGATTGCGGTGCCAACCCATGTAGGGACTTGAAGACCATTGTTTGAGACTCATTTCGAATGAGTTCCTGAAAGGTCTTCCAACCCAGACTTTCGATAAGTGGACTGCTTGGGGCATCAAAGCTGCTGTTTGTTACAATTCTAGCAGCACGGTTCTGAAGTTTTTGCAGCTGATTAATTTCAGTTGAACCGGCGCAGCCCCAAACAGAGCAGCAATATCGAAAGTGGGGCTCCACAATACCTGTGTATAGAGTTTTCAAAGTTTCATTTGGTAAGAAAGATTTGGCATGCTTTAAAAAGCTTACTGCCCTGGAAACCTTGGTAGAAACAGCCTTGATTTGTTCTTTCCATTTCAAGGAGCAATCAATTTCTACACCAAGGTACTTTGTTTTTTGAACAACTTGAAGCCCATTCTCACGAATTTTAAATTCCAAATCTTTATTCCGACTTTTCAGAATGTTATGATTCTGTTTAGTAGAAACCAGCATGGAATGAGTTTTAACAACATTGAGAGAGAGTTTGTTGCCCTGCAGCCAGGTATCCAATTGCCTAAGATTGCTGTTAATAGCCTCGTTCAGCTGAGTTATATCTGAGGATTGATAACACAGACTGGTATCATCAGCATACATGGACACAGTGGAGTCTTGGACAGCTTGTGGGAAATCGTTGATGTAGATGAGGAAGAGGAGGGGGCCTAGGCATGAGCCTTGTGGTACACCAACCTCTATGTCCCCAATTTCTGAATCTACACCATTAACCCTACAAAACTGTTTGCGGTTGTTGAGATAGGATTTAAACCAGGAGAGTTCACGGGTTTGAACACCATAGAGCTCAAGCTTTTTTCAGAGAATTTTGTGATCAACAGTATCAAATGCCTTTTTCAGGTCAATGAATATCAATCCCACAAGCTTACCAAGATCCAACCCATTGTACCAGTCATCAGTATTTTTAAGTAAGCACGTAACTGTGGAACGAAGACGTAAAAAACCAGACTGGTCATTGGAAAACTGACTATTTTTATCCATATGTTGGTACAGTTGGTTAGTGACAAGTTTTTCAAAGAGCCTTGAATAGTTAGACTTGTCAGTCTTTTCGCCATCTTTGAAAATTGGAGTGATTCTAGCTACTTTCCATGAGTCAGGAAACTGACTTGTTTCAATGGATGTATTGAACAAGAAAGCAAGCGAGTTTTCGATAAAAGGCAATACAAGTTTCAAAAAGTAGCTAGAGATGTTGTCAGTCCCAAAGCTCTTTGCTGTTTTGACAGTGGCAAATGCATCCCTGATCTCTCGAACTTCAATAGTCTTGAAGTGAAATTTTGCCTTCTTTGTGTTAACTTCCCAGAACAACTATCAAATGTGTAGGCCATCGTTGGTGACACCGCACAGATAGCTGTCGTATTTGTCTAAATTTTCAAGATTATGTCTCAACTGCTAAAAATTTCAAAACTTAAACTCAATTCAACAAAACTAGAATACATAACGCTTCTTTTAACTTAAAAACCGCATTTCTGTCCTTTACCATTTCCCAGAACAACTATTAAATGTGTAGGCCATCGTTGGTGACGTCACACCGTCACACAGATAGCTCTCGTATTCATCTAAATGTTTCAAGATTATGTCTCAACTGTTTAAAATTGTCTAAATTAAAGTTTTTTCGAAATTTCTTCGCAAAGAATACAAAGCTCCTCCGCGTTTCTGCGTAGTAGCTAGTCCCAGCCCCAGTCTCCAAAAATGTTAGAGTAAAAGACTTTTGGGAGACTGGGACTAATGATATTATCAGAAAAGCATGATAAAAGTCCAATCAATAGATAATTCATATAATTTTTCAATAATCCAAGTTTCATTCACAATCTTGTGTTAGTGGTGTATATTTCTGAAAATATGAAACTGTATATGATCTTTAGACTCATTACAATCGTCGTAGTTTCGCTCCTTTATGGACTGATAATCGCTACAACTACGACACATAATCAAACAATTCGAAAAATCAGCCAAAAATCCATGAACCTCGTTTTGAAACCGGGCGCTTAGGGCTTAAAAGGGCCTAGGCCAATTCAACAAGATTCCAACTCACCGATTCTAAAACCCTTCAAATTCATGCTTCATTAAGATTGTAGAGAAAAAAAAACCTACCAGTACCAAGATTAGTACTTCTTCTATGTATTGCTTGGAGATTCCTTCACTTTGACATTGAAAACCTGCTTTTAAAATCCAAAATGCCCTTCAGATTTCACCACAGCAATCCTCGCCGCTTTCTTCGGCCATTGATGATGGGAGGCTAAAAGGAGGCTAATCCTGGGAGCGAGGTTGAAATGTNGCCAAAAATCCATGAACCTCGTTTTGAAACCGGGCGCTTAGGGCTTAAAAGGGCCTAGGCCAATTCAACAAGATTCCAACTCACCGATTCTAAAACCCTTCAAATTCATGCTTCATTAAGATTGTAGAGAAAAAAAAACCTACCAGTACCAAGATTAGTACTTCTTCTATGTATTGCTTGGAGATTCCTTCACTTTGACATTGAAAACCTGCTTTTAAAATCCAAAATGCCCTTCAGATTTCACCACAGCAATCCTCGCCGCTTTCTTCGGCCATTGATGATGGGAGGCTAAAAGGAGGCTAATCCTGGGAGCGAGGTTGAAATGTTGATTTCCCATTGGTCAATTTGGGCATAGTAGACTAATATTTGAAATACTGCAATCTGATTGGTCGCGCCTGCATTCTGGCGCATTTAACCGGATTTTCTGACAGTTTGATTATCAGTCCCAGTTGAAGCGGAGTGCCCTCATCCAATTCAATAAACGAAGCGAAAATGGGACTGAGGTAGTCAGTCTAGGCACATGCCAGGCATATCAGTGCTAAGGATCATACAGAGATTGTGTAGCCAGTCTAACCATTACTCACAACCAGTTTGGAATTTGCAATCAGCCAATCAGAGACCAATAAATGTTGGAATGGTCGAGAAAAAACATTTCGTCTAACATTGGTCACAAAAAAATTATCTTACAATTTGCCTTCAGGGACCGCGCAGCCATTGGGCTAGGGGGCTATAGCCCCCCCCCCCCACTTTTTTCAAAGATAGGTTAAATATGCTGTACAAATATTGAATTTCTAAATTCTTCTCGTTAAAGTGAATCGACGACAGCGAGAAAAAACAACTCATACACCAATTTATGGGTCAACCATGGTCACTTTAGCATTACGTCTTTGCCAATCTTCTCATTTAATACGTGAAGCAAATGGGGGTTTAATGATTGCTGTCTATGGGTATACTTATGATAGCTTGTTCTCGGCATAAAATGAAAAGTTTCGCGTTCTTTTTGGGCTAAATCTCGGTCAACGGCTATTTATACACATGGATAATTTGTCGAAGACATTACAAGGAATAAAACTATCAGCTATCTCCGGAAAGTGACTTGCACTCTTGACTAAAACAAATCTTGATCGCAATACTAAAACTTCAATTCGTTTTACGATACAGTTTTACTGTAAGCTAAGCAGCACAAATTGATGGGAGAGCCAAAGTTGCCCCGCAAACGACATTGCCCTGCGAGAAATGAGGAAGGAAGTCAGTCTGCCTTTGCAGAATCTCCACAAGATTCATTTAGGCCTACTTATAGACACAACTATTTTGAAGCAGTTGACTTAATGGTTCTTTCCATCGACCTCAGGTTTAGTCAGTCTTGCTTTACAGCTTATGAGCAATTGGAGTCATTGCTTCTGAAGATTTTGAAATCCAAAGATAATGCGAAGGAGTTAAGGATTTTGTAGCAAAGTTGCGATGGCGATGTCGATATGTTATCGCTCACTGCCCAGCTTTCCCTCTTCAGATTGAGAGAATGAAGCCGTATGCTTCGACGATATTCTGAAGAGGACTACAAATTTTAAGCTTGAAGAACTTCATCTCATAGGCGAAGTGGCGATTGTTTGCAAGCTCTTGCATGTTAACCCGGCAACGAGTGCATCTCCTGAGAGGTCTTTCTCAATGGCTAGACGGTTCAAAGCCTGGCTTCGCTCAAATATGAAACAAGCAAGATTCAATAACCTGCCGATATTGAACTTCCATAAAAAACGAGCCGACATGATGTCCCTCATGGAGATTGCTAAAGATTTCGTAAAATATGAAAACCGGCATAGCAACTTTGGAAAGTTTACTCTTACAGACCTTAAGTAATAATAGTTCTTCGTGAATAGAAACCCATTGTTGTTAATTTTGTTGGTTTTTTATCTTGGTCAATAAAGGCTAGTTTTCTTTTGTAACCTGTAATTCGTAGCTTGGTTGTCACTAATATCTCTATATCATGTTTCAATAATGCCTAACAAAACAATTGTCATGATATGTGTCTCTTTTCGTAGTAATTAAAAGCTTCTCTGAACCGAACTGTATATAAATATGGACGTAAAGAAGACAGTGTTTTCTTAAAAGGGGCGTTTTCCGACGTTTTTAAGGGCGTGGTCTCAAAAACATTTTCCGGGGGCGAGCCACCGGACCCCCATTTTAGCTCGCTTCGCTCGCTGTTTGCCTTGACTGTCTCAGACAAATATTCAGTTGTCCCTATCTAATCTTTACTCAGCTCTCTCATTGGCTAATTTCAAATTTGGGCACATAATTTAGGGGCTCTGCATAGGACTCCCCCCCCCTTCTTAGCAAATCGTTTGGTCGAAGCCCCCGCAGGGGGCCTATTACCGAGACCGACCAGACCACCAAACCAGACCACTGACCAGAGCACTGGCAACTCATCCCAAGGACTTTAAGAATTTTTGGGCTCTCGCTGATTTTGGCTTATTTAGTGACACAACTTTCTGTTGGATATCAGTGAAAAAACCAGTGCAGCGTTTTCTGACCTGCATAGTATCTGCGAATTTCTCGCAAAATGTTTGTGTCTACGTTCCTATTCGATGCCTTGGCTGGAGTTTTTTCAACGGGTAGGCCTACGCACTCACCAAACCAAGCTCTTTAGACATGTAAACTATATGACACTCCGTAGCTAGCACGTGTTAAACAATTATTTGCTTTTTCTGTTTTAAACCATCCTAACTTTTCAAGCAGACTTTCTGATCAAATATAGTCCACGATCACCGTTCCTTTGAAGCTTGAACCAATTCGTATAAAGATTACAGTACTTTATCAATCCTTACTTGCAAGTTTCTGTCAGCGTTCGTAGGTTTTAAGGTTTGGTTGTAAGCTCAGGCCCCGCTCAAGCCCCGCTTAGGCTTAGCCTTCCTTTGTAGGCCTTGTGCGTTTTTCTTTCCACCATCGTCCATTATTCTCTAACTCATGAATAATTAATGCCATGCTAGACAAGGCCCATCTGATGTATAATATCGCTAGACAGTTGTGGCCTCGCATTGATGCAAGGCTCGATATAACCCTTGAGTCATGGCAAGCAATGCATGACGACAGGAACATAAATTTCCCCATATCATCCCATAAACTCACTTCGTACTCCGTGCTCTGTTAGTCAATTAATGAAAGGAAGCTTTTTGGCGACTCACGGACGAGATTAAATATTCACATTACAAATATCCACCTTGACCAGAGAGCAAATTTTTGAGCTTTAGAAATTAATTAGAAAGAGGAGATCGTGAGCCAAAATTGGATTTGAACCATACAGCCTTGCAGATTTCTTCGCAAAGAATACAAAGCTCTGTGTGTTTCTCTGTGTTTCTGTGTTTCTGCGTAGTAACTAGTCCCAGCCCCAGTCTCCAAAAATGTTGGAGAAAAGATTTTTGGGAGACTGGAACTAATGATATTATAACAAAAACATGATAATAGTCCAATAAATAGATAATTCATATAATTTTTCAATAATCCATGTTTCATTCACAATCTTGTGTTAGTGGTGTATATTTCTGAAAATATGAAACTGTAAATGATCTCAAGCAGTAAGAAGCAGGTCAAATACTGTTCGTCGCTTTTGGGTTTGAAGTTATAATCCAAGCGCTACAGGCAGTGGTCCGGTGTTTATGCCGGCCGTTGATTACATCCAGTGATTATGATGTTGAATGGTACATAAAGCGAATATCCAATTACAAAATTTTCAGATATGATGTCAAAGCTTCTTTGTTGAGTGCCTATGGACTCAGACAGATATTTTAAAGTCACATTCTTCTCTATTGAAATGTAAAAATGTCTAATTATTCAATTCAATTCAATTCATATATTTTCTCAACAAATAATAGCCAGCCAACCTCAGCCGCTAAATGTCATGTATACATGATCTCCATATAGACTCCATCATGACTGACTTCACAATACGACCCTCGAGCCATGACAAACTGCCAATGACCACGGAAGACAGGAGACAGGAGACACGATTTGCCCACTATCCCATAAACTGCACTTCGTACTGTTTGTTTGTTTGTTTGTTTGTCAACTTATTTTGATTCGATTTTTACCTAGCTATACATATATAAATATATACAACTAATCTAAATCGAATATACAAATGAATAAATAAAGAAATTAATTGATTAATAGATAAGTTAAATATTCAAGTCTAAATGGACAGTGTATGGACAAAATTTACAGGATATCGTCGAATTTACAAGAATTACATTTACAAGTAGGGCCATCCCATTGTTTTATTATATTTTTGAAGTTATTTAAGTTGTCAGCTGATTTTAATTCATTCGGCAGACAATTCCATATCTGAGGTCCCATGGCTCTAAGGCTGTTGGAACCAAACGTTACTTGATTTGGCCGAAAATGATTCAAGTTGTTCGGATTTCGCAACGAATAATTCGAAGTTCTAAAACTAAAGATATTATGCATGAATGATGGATTCAGGTTTTCAAAGTTTTAAAAATTTCGAAACAAAGTGTCCTTTGATGAGCAACTAGCATGTGCATCTATTTGATTTGAGAAGCAAGTCTTTATATGAGCTTACATGATCATTATGCAGAAATCTCAGCGCTCGTTCCTGTATCTTTTCAATTTTCTGCAACGATTTGGAAGATGAAAAGTACTAGACCAAAGGACAGTAGTTAAAGTTCAAGTATACAAAACTCTGAACCAAAATTTCCTTCTCCGCAAAATCAATGAAAGACTTAAGTCGTTTTAGGACATTTAGTTGGGATGCAGCTTTCTTGCAAATATTCGATATATGTTGATCAAAGTTCAATTTATAATCCAGTGTTACACAAGGGGCGTCGTGGGTAGGGACTCTTAGGTGGGGGCACAGTTCAGTAATTGTCCGACGAAGGCTTACAGTTAAATCCTATGACATCATCAAGCACATGCGCAGTTGATTTAAAGTGGCCATGTATTCCTTTTGATGACGTCACATCACTATTTGCGTCAATATCTTCATTTTCAGGTTATCTGTTCTTGTAAGACACGTTGATTAGTCCTAAATCAAGCTCACTCCGACATTTAATGCAGGGGAAATCTTTTTTTGCTGAGTTGCTGAGTTAAAACACTTTCTCTGTCTTTAATCATTTTCGTTGAAAAACAAGCCCAGCCTTTCTCAAACTTTAAGCAAATTATATAAACGAAGTTTTTATGTTTTATCCGCTCGTGCCTACATTGGAATTGTAAAAGAAGTCAGTTAGAGAATGAAAAGCTTTAATCATGACACTCATGCTAGTAACTAACAGTCTAACAGTATAAAGCTCGACAGTGTCCTCAGTGGCGTAGCCAAGGTGCTGTCATTGGGGGTCCGGGGGCTTGCCCCAGCAAAATTTGTTGTGGCCACGCCCTTCAGAACGTCGGAAAACGCCCCTTTTAGGAGAAACCATCCTAAAATGAGAAGGAGAAGAGGCCTCATGATGGGCTATTTGGCGAGAAAAACTTCGATAATCAGGACAAGGTGTGGAGACATTCATGATCTTCATCTTTAGTGCTGTAATATTTCAAAAGATTTATAACGGAGGACATGACATTTCCCTTGCAGGATTATTAATTTTGTCAGAAATTTCATTGACGATATTCATTGAAATTTCACTGAGGTGCCGACTTTATTGCAGATTTGGGCTTTTCTCAGACACCAACTTTTTTACCATCAGGGGGTGACCGCCCACCCCCCTTCCCCCCTGGTTACGCTAATGAGTGTCCTGTGTCAGAAATATAATCGTGGATGAAACAGGAGTATTCTACCACTTTTTGTAACTTTTGCAGTGCAAGTCGCTTGGATTCCCCGCAGCTCCGCCACAAAGAGCAACAGTATCGGAAATGTGGAATTGGGCCCAAACTTATTGTGCCAAGTTGCTTATAAAAATGAGTGTGACAAAAGAATGATTAAAATCAAGGTATCCTTGTTTCCAAATTTAAAATCATCAGAAAAATGTCGGGTTCCGGGTCCCCTGTTCTGGGTCCCGTGTCCTGGCTCTCACCTGCGTCCCACCTGCATTCTGCGTCCCATGTCCCGCCTGAATTCTGCGTCCCGGATCCCACCTGCGTCCCGCTTCCTCAAATTCCGGTATCGAAAAAGTGGTTGACCTAATTAGGCCAAGGTCGGTTGAAATTTTGCTCATAAGCTCACAAGGCAGGGAGAGACAACACGAAGAGAACAACAACAAACAAAACAAGGTAAGTATAATTTTATTTATTAATTATATAATAGGTGTTCTGACACCCTTGCTTAAACCATGAAAGGATGTCTCCTAAATAGAGATGGAAAGTCACAAAAACACTAATAAGTTATAGTAGAAGAACGGAAAGAGATGTTTAAAAAGAGGTAGAAACTTGCTACGGTAATGACAGTCCAGTTAGTGCATTCCCAACTGTGTCAAAAATCACATGGATGATCAAATTTCTGCCTATGTCTCTGTATTTATCATCTCTGCTTTATGGTTTTCATAAGGGCTATAATACCCAACATGCATTGATGGGGTAATTGAAGAATGGAAAACTTGCCAGGACAAGGGTGGGGAAGTAGAAGCTATCTTTATGAACCTTTCAAAGGCAGTTGACTGTATTCGACATGACTTATTGAGTGCTAAGTTATATATGGTTTTAGCCGTGACGCCTTGTTGCTTGTTCACAGCTATTTGGAAAATTGGCCACAAAAAATCAAGATCAAAACAAGTTTCAGCACCTACATGGTGTCCCAGGAAAAAGGTAACAGATTTGATGAAGAGTAGCGATAAGAATTTAACTTGAATCAATCTGAAAGAATTTTTAAACTAATCCTCAATAGTTAACTTGAAGATAGCTACCTTATTTGTTGACATTGGTGCTTTGAGAGTTGAAATATTAATCTTGAAACTTCAAATTTGCCTCCACCCCCAAACTAGAGCTTTTGGGTTTTGGCCAAAGCTGTTAACCGCTGCGTTGTGGAATCTCCTGAATCATAGCGAAGCACGAACAAGAAACCTCGTGCTTAGGACAACATTCGAATGCAAAGCCGAAACTGAATTTGACAATTGGATCACAAATTTAATCTCTAAGAGAAGTCTTTCCTCATTCTACCAAAAGTTCAAATTGCATCTGTCTAATAAAAGTTATACACCAGTGACATAATTTATTGCTTGAATAAAATGCATTTTGTAGCATCTCGCGCGGAAATATTACGAAACAAGCAATCGTATATACCCAAGAGAACAAATGTCCAATGATAAGTTCCTAAAAATGCTGGCCCATGCTTGGATTGTTGTTTTTTGTAAGTGCTTTTTGACTGAAGAAAGATATTCCTTGGTGACTATATTCATTGATATGTTCGAAAATTTCCAGTTTTGAAGTTTCTATTCAAATGTGTGGCTAAGTATGAGGTCCTTGTTCAGAACGACTACGCTATGTCTTTGGTTAAGGAGATTCCCCCAAGCAGCGCGTTTGCAGCTTAGGCCAAAACCCAAAAGCTATGGTTTGGAGGTGAAGGCTATTTAGAAGTTTCAAGATCAATATGTCAACTCTCAAATCACCGATATCAATCAAGAGCAATGCCTGCCAAAATTTATGGAACACCTCAGCTAATCTTGCCATGTTATGCGATTTCCCCCTCTCCCCCTTAGAACAATGTTGTTCTGTGACGATCAAATAAGGATAACACGACGATTCGTGGCTCTGATGAAATGCTAGGACAATAACCTTGCAAATCAACATTGTTTGGGGGTGGGAGGGGGTGCCTCAACTAATCTCTACTGATAGAATTACGAAAAAGTGTGTCATTATCAAGAAATGGCCTAAGTTTTCCAAGGACATTTGGCGAGCAGTGAAGGTTGCCTATTAAGGACTGAATCTTCAAGTTAAAGGTTGAATCTTCAAGTTGACTATTAAGGATTAGTTTAAAATCTATTTCCGATTCATTCAAGCTAAATTCTTATCGCTAAGCGTGCTCAAATTTGTTACCTTTTTTCTGGGACAAACTGTATAAACATCTTCGTCTTGGTGTTTCCAAGGATCTGTCCTTGAACCTATTATTACAATATCTAAATCAATAATGCTGTTTAAGGGAGAATCTTTCCAAGGGAACCTCTTTACAGGATCAGAAAACTTTTCTCTTGACCCAACTACCTCACATTTCTGGTCAAACTCCATCCTTCTTATGTCTTGTTCAATTCCTACCCTGGCCATTCCTCTCCCGGAACCCTCGCTGTATTTGCTAAATAAATATTTTCCGCCCCCAGGAATTTCACAAAAGATATTTAACAGCCCTGAGCATCTGAAAACACCTGGATCTTCAGAATGATAGAGTTGCTGAGAATATTGCATTTTCTCAGTATTATTCTTTGATTGTAATTACTGAAGGCTGCAGATATTTACACATTGTTCATTTAAGTCAGGTAATTTAGAATTTATTTCATTTATATATTCAGTATATCCTGATTGTAATGTACTAGTTAAAGTAACTGTAATACGACTTTAACACATCAATTTTATTGAGCTAAAAGGATAAACACATGACAAGTTTTCTTGCAGTTTCAAATAAAGTAGCACATATTTATATGTAGACATTCAGTTTCTTTAGGATTTAGAATATGAGGTATATTAAATTCAATGCGAGGTTTTACACTTTACACACCAGTTTCATTCAAAAAATAGAAATAAAAGACTCAAACACACGACAATCGTTGTGGTAAATAATAATTCGAGTGACCATCATAATGATCATCTGCTGTAGGCTGTACCTCGTCCACAAACCAGTGACTTTTACTTGATAATGCCCATTCTATTTCATACATTGACTCGATGTTTCTACTTGCGACAAGGCAATCTTCAATAAGCAGCTTAGATCTGGATACTTTACCACGAAGATACGCAAAGTAAGCTTGAAGGTGATACAGTCTTGGAAGTAAAACTGAGTACTTTTGTGCAATTTTTTTTAATCTTCTTAGGGCCTATGAAAAAAATTATAGTTTAAGCAAATAACTATAACATCTAGCCCACTTATTCATGTATAGACTTTTTTCACAGAGGTCAGGGATGGCACGCAACTGAATTCAAAGATTGCAGATACGCTGCAAGACGAAACCCTCTTCGCGATGCAAACACCGAACAAGAGTTGCAATAGGAGAAGTTGTGAACAAAATACACTCTCAATTCCAGTTAATATGCTCAAAGAGGAGTTGCAAATCTGACAACGTTACAGTCAGTCACACTCATTAGTGCAATTGACTGATGTTTTATCTCTGCTAATATACATTTTCACAGAGGTCTGGGTCGGTACGCTACTTTTCTGGAAGATGGTGGATAGAGGGAATCCTCTTCGCGATGCAATCACTGAACTGGAGATGAAGTGGGAGAAGCTGTGCACGAAATTTCGCATTTAAATCCAGTTAAATCGTTCACAGAAGACCAGAAAGGCTTAGAACCAAGGGTGTCAGGACACCGATTAAGTAATCAATAAGTAAATAGTCACTTACATTGTTTTGTTTGTTGATGTCTTCTTTGTCTTGTCTCTCCCTGCCTTGTTGTGAGCTAATGATTAAACCGCCTAAATTAATTTAGGCCAGCCCAACCGCTTTTCGAGCCTAACTCCCTTGTATTCCTGTGTGTATGTATGCCTTCGCAGAAGAAAGAGTTTTAAACCGGATGCCAACAAAGAAAACTTATGGGAGAGCAATCAGCGCGATGTTCCATTGTTCTCCATCGTCGAATGCGCGACACTATTTTGCTTCGCAATGGAGGTTGGGGGAGGAGGAAGAACAATAGCGAAACCATTTCCGCTCATAACATTTCAGTGGGACATAGCATCATAGTTTTGCATAGCATCTTGCAAAACTACAGCTATGCCAACAAGCGAAACAAAGGGCCACTTTGAACGCAGGACTTGAAACCATGCCTCTGTTTATACAATACTCAAGTACTGCCGAATAATAAATTAAAATATAAAAAAGCGGAAGTATGCCTCGGATTCCTTGAGCTTGAATTAAAATTAATTAATGCAGTTTCTTTAACAATATTTTTCCCGTGGTCGGGTTTTTTATTTTATTGGTGATCTGAGAGTTGAGTTTCTTAAAAAGAATTTCTTACACAACAAAATACGTGTTGATTTGGACATCCACAGAATAATTGTATTTGCTGTATGGGCAGTATTTGTTGAACTGCTGGGGAGAAACAGTCGAGAATTTATTTCTTCTCGTCATAGAAGTT
>REGM01000158.1:485806-516545 GCA_004194415.1 Aurelia aurita | reverse complement strand
GGGGGCCAACCTCGTCCCGGGCCTTTTGTCATATTTGGACAGAGACGAAAAGGCCGTCGTCTCCGTCCAAATATGACAAAAGGCCCTGGGGACGAGGTTGGGGGGGGGAGGCCTCTTTCGTCACCCCTCTTTTTCTCTGAAACTACAAAGGATATAGCAATGAGACTTACCTCAATTGTTCTTTGGACAATAAGCTTTTCAAATATAACAATAGCAATTATTTAGTCACGTGATTCGTTGCTAGGCGACCAGAAAACAAAGGAAAATTGGCAAATTTATGGCAAATTCTTCACAAGAAAAATCCTATTTGGTTCATTACTGGACCGATTTTAATTCAAATGGTGTTAAATAATAGACAACACCATGTAGATTCAAAATATGTACTTTCAAGAAATTTTAAGTAACTTTTTTAGAACTATTAGCATTTAATTATCTCTTTGTTCGCCGGACAGATTGTCACTTCCATTTTTTCATAGTGTTATTCCTATTTCCAATCCAGATTGACTCAAAATGGGTGACAAACAGGATAAAGCTAATTTGTTGCAAAATTTTCAATTCATACACTTATTTATCGGAAAAATGATGTCATAAATGTAAATGACGTCTTAGATATGAAATTTTGCTGATGTCGACAAATATGGAAAATTATATATCAAATGAAAGCTCTCATTATGGTCGATCGAATCAATGATACATGTTTCAAGTCATTCCAACAAGAAAAAACAAAATTATGTACGTTTTAAGCTTTTTTTGTCAACCACTCTCCAAAAATGGTGCTATTGTGGTCACGTGATCAAATCTAAAACAATGAAGTATTGAAATTATAATTGGCAACTAAATTTAATTAAAAGTCACTAAGGTTTGATTGTCATATCTTGTGTTGTTTGGGCGCAATGTAGCAAAGTTTGGTTGGGGGAGGGGGCGAAAAACGCCCCCATGTGAAATAGGGTTAAAAGAAGTCCTGTCTTTAGCGTATGCATCATTTCCAGTCATCTACCCTGAATATGGTGTATTTAGGTATGCAGCTGTATATTAGGGCAACTTAGGGACGATGCAAAATTTATTTTGCTACATGGCCGTTGGAGAAAATAAAATTTATGCAAAAAATCTGCTCACCCCGTTGAAAACGTTTTCAAAAAAACTAACCGCTCTGTGCTCTGTCACCCTTTCTTCAAAAAATGTATCTGCCCCGTACTTATGAGTGTTGTTGTTATACTACAGATGAATAAGCTAATGATTGTGACAAAATTTATTCTAGTTGATGTCCAAAAAACATAACGAGTACTCATATCCTTATATGCTAGAAGTTTTTGGGGTTTTTGCCCGGGGGGGGGGGGGGTACATGACTTGTGGATGGACGAGGGTCTGCCGCCCGGTTTTCAGAAAGCCACCCACTTTTATGATGAATTTTGGGGGAAAAGCACCCATTTTTAGCCCTTTTTTGGGGATTTCAGCCAAATCAACCCATGTTTTTGGAAAATATGCCGAAAAATTACCCTTGTTTAAAGAACTTTGGGCCCAAAAACCCAANAGAAGTTTTTGGGGTTTTTGCCCGGGGGGGGGGGGGGTACATGACTTGTGGATGGACGAGGGTCTGCCGCCCGGTTTTCAGAAAGCCACCCACTTTTATGATGAATTTTGGTGGAAAAGCACCCATTTTTAGCCATTTTTTGGCGATTTCAGCCAAATCGACCCATGTTTATGGAAAATCTGCCGAAAAATGACCCTTGTTTAGAGAACTTTGGGCCCAAAAACCCACCCATATGGGCGGCACATACCCGTACCATCAACATGTTATGTACCCCCCCCCGGGGGTTTTTGCCAACGAGAGATCCGAGAAGAGATACTGAATATGATATGGATATGGTGACCCTGTGGTGTATATTCATTCACTATTCAATTCAAAATTCTTCACAACACAGAAAACAAGCTGAACATATTTGCTGGCAATTATCCCTTTACATTATTGAATAGCGCCTTTATTTGAGCACAATGGCCAGTCAAAATTCAGTTGAAGTGGAAGACATTCAAGTCACTGGTTTGGCCGAGTTAGATGCGAATTTGACTGTTAGTACGGAGAAAGAAAATACGATGGACAATGGTGGTGTTTCAGGCCTTGTAGGCCATGAAGACACAGAAAAGCATGATATTATTGGTAGTAGCCAGTCTGCAGAAGATTCAAACCCTACCGTTCTAAGCGAAAGCCACGAAACGGTTGAAGTTGCAATCAAAACTGAAATAAATGGCGTCAACATCGAAGCAAACAATACTGAAAGCGTTACTGAAAAGGTAGAAAGCAATGCTGAACCAGCTGGGGCAGACAGCCAAGGTGCCACGATGGAACCGATTTGGACGACAAAGCGGGATGGCTGCGTCAAGATTAGGTATCTACTGGTTTCCGATTATAAACCATATCCAAGGAACATATTTATATATTTTTTGACAGGAATAAATTCCTCACGCCGGGGCACGTGATATGCATTCTGCTCTTGCTTTGATCTTAACTTTGAAATCAAAAGTCAACATTTGACTCGAGTGTCAGTAAATACATATCCACAAGTCTGTGTTTGGTTTCTCTTGTCATCCTTGGTCTATCATTTGCAGCTCTCAACAAAAAGAACTAACATTTCAATGAAAAAAGGATGATTTTGACAAACAAACAAACAAGCATATGCAAATTACAACACAAATATGTTGTTTTAAACACACAAGTGTGTGAAATTAAACATCAGTGCACTGTGTTGTGTATCATCCCATAAGAACAAATGACTTCAGATATACTTAGAACAATTTTAGATCCTAACCAGATGCAGGCCAAATTAGGCTGACATATGTCATATGAATGAGAATAGGGAAGGAATTGATGCATCACAGATCACAGTACGAACTATTGGGTCTGCCAGAGTAAAATAGGTAGGCTAGGGGGGGGGGGGGGGGTAAAATGGGTATGATTGCTGAAAAACGGTAGATTGTAAAAGTTCAATTAACATTCAATACTTCAAGGAGTAGTTCCAGCAGATGTAGCTAGGGAAAGCTTTGTATGAATATTTTAACAAAATTAATTCAAATTTTTGCCCGAACTATTTTACCCCAAGCTTACTCATTTTACTCTGAGTAGAGCCTAGTTTTAGTGTAGTAACTATATCACTCTATGCCATGATAGGGAGACATTAGAACACTGAATACCCTTTTGTCTTCTCAGCAGAACAATATAGGGCATTTACTGTCTTCTGAAAACGCATACAAAATCACCACCTCAAAATCTGCAGAGAACATCTTTTTCAAAATTTCTATGTTTTTTATGGCAAAGTCCTGTACAAAAAGTTATCAATTTCATAATCTATTGAAAACATACATTCTATAAAGTGCGGACCAGTGGACCTCTTTTCAGCAGTTGCTATGTCAGGGTATGGTTTTAGGGCCTAATTTGGATCCACATTGATTATTCTATAAAGCTGTAATAAAGCTGATCTTTATGTGGTTCCAAGAAGATAGTCGCTGCCAGTACTATCATTTTACCAGATCAATTTTCAGGAAAGACATATATACCTCCGAGAAGGCTTATTTCAACAATATTTCAGTTGGAAACTTTTTTCTCTCTTAACCAATGTTGGCAACTGGTTCCTATTCGCAGACTATTGAACAAAAAGGTTCTAGCATTTTATTTGAATTTTTTAATGGCTTAATGGTATTGTGTTATCAATAAATAATACAATTAACCCTTTATCAACTGTAGAACAAATTATAATACAGCTCTAGAACCCTTTCTTGCAGTATTTACTTGATTTTGGCATTTTTGGAGAACAAAGAAAGTGCTGTTTTTGAAGTTTTCACTTTTTTGACTTTGTTGAGCCATAAATCAGCAACCACTTGGCCGATTGGCTAGAGCAAGGTCTCAAACTATAAGTTGAAGTATATCCAATGCAACTGTATCAACAACGGGACAAGCAAATTAGGTCTCCTCCACAGCAGCTGCAAAAATGGGGCTCAACTTTTTTGGGACACCCTGTATAACGGTTGGGCCAAAAAAGTAACCACCAAGATGAAAACATTTCTGAAAAAGTTTCTGAATGCAAGATTTTGATGACATTTATATGGCACAAGTACAACATACAATACACCTATAAAGTAAAACTTGGTTCATTATTAGATGTATTTACAGAGAAATGAGCTTTTGAAATAAGATATATAGTCACAAAAACAACTGTAACAAAATTGTTAATCATCAAGAATAACCCATATTGAATAATTTTTGCACAAGTAACGGTTTTTCCCTATTTCTAATGGCAACAAGAGGGATTTTTTAAAAATTGATCTTCATAATATAATGTTAAAGAAGTGATTGTAATTTTTAGTGGGATATCATGGTAAGTATCAAAAGTTTCCTAATTTTGAAATGTTCCACCATCATTTTTCATTGCCTCACATTCTTTAGCAGTACCTTGTAATGTATATAGTGATTATTTTTACAAAAAAGATGCGAGTGGATGGAAACAATGCAGTGGAAGGTCCAAGAGAAAAAATGTCTTGTGTTAGACACTTTCTTCGGTCAAGTTGTGCTTTTGATGATTAGTGATTTTGTTAACAGTGGTTGTTGCAACCATCTATTTCAAAAATCTACTTTCTCTGGAACTACAGTACAGCTGACAATGAACTGATTTTCACTCAATGGTGTATTTTATGTTGTACTTTGTGCCGTATAAATGTTATCAAAATCTTACATTCAGAAAGTTTTTTTTGGTCCACCTGTTGTTGTTTTTAAGTTATTTTAATTCGAATATTCATACCTAGCTTCTTAAATATAAAATAAAAGAAACTAATCTAATTCGAATATTTACAATAAACTATAAATTATAAACTAAAATAAACAAAGGTAAGTACATATCTACAGGTATCACTAAGGTATCAAAACAAACCTTTCGGTTAAACTTTTCGACTTACGTCTTCATCAGTAATGCTTCTCAAATTCCACAGAGCGTATATATCCCCCAAAATACAATAACTTTTACGAAACAATAGCCTAAGGCGGGTCCTACCTAGTACAATGTGTGAATAATAAAGTAACGGTTGCGGCAGAGGAAAGATCAAAGAAAGCGCAGAAATAAGAACTGCTAAAGTCGGCGGCGAGTGTCCGTCTCACGGGAGAGAAGAACATGTGTCATAATAAAACAAACAATAGAGAGAGCAAAAAAACATTATGAGAGAAGAAAACTATAAGAATAACAGAGTGTGTCCCTAACAAAAAGCCAAGCGCAAAAATGAAAGCTACGAAACAACCAAAATTTTGAACAAAATGAAATCTATGGATCAATCTGCCTAGTGTTTAAACCCTTAGGGGCAAAGCAATCCAGCCGATATTGCCAGAAGCTTTCCCGCATCCTATTTCCCCCGTTAGCCTATCAATAATCTTAGCACTAATATCCTTCAGAAACCCGTGGTGGCCTTCTTCAGTAAAATGCCTGAAGAATTCCGCCTGGGGTTTTGAGGCCCCCGAATTAAACTTACGACTGCACGCCTTGTAAATGTTAAACCTAAGCCTAAAAGGCGTAAATATATATATGTATGCAGTGGCAGTGCCAGCTGCCACGAATTTGGGGGAGGGGAGTAAATGATGATGGGTGTTCGTTGATGAAGTGCCTGGAACAATTTTCAGGGCCATGATGCTTTTCAGATCTGAGGGAAACACTGTTTTTATATACAGGAAAACACATGTTTTGGAAGGTTTCTGAAGATGGGGTCATCTTTTTTGTGATCAAATCGCATTGTGACAGTAGTTGACTAAGAAAATGAGATTGAAAACTGGATAAGACCTACCCCTGTCCTATAATTTTTAAGTAATTTTTGAAAAAATCTATATACATTATTTACCATATTTTCAGAAAAGTTGGAGGTATTTACCTCGCCTTGCCCCCTGGCTTCACCACTGTATGTTTACTATTCAAGTCATCTTTTTCCCATTAGATTACAAGATAATGATAGTGATGCACTAAAAATGGAAACAGTGTTTGACGTTTTTGACAAAGTTGCTCAAGATTATCCCAACCACCCTGCTATGAAAATAGAAAGAGATGAACGATGGGTGACATGGACCTATGCAGAATATCAGCAAGATATTAAGATAGCAGCAAAGGCTTTTATCAAGGTATGTGCTTAAAGGTATTTGACAGATTTACAAATTACAAAAGCCAGGCCGATTGTAGAGTTAAGAATTTGCAATCAAAGATGCTTGACTTCTTTAAAAAGAGGTATTGGGCACTCATGTGACTTCATCATGTGACTTTCTTTGTTCCATTCAAAGCCTTCTCGACTTATTTCCGTCGATTGCCTTTAAAGTAAACTAACAGAGTTCAAAGCAGCTTAGCTGGGGGGACTGGGCAATTTAAATGTTAAATATAGCCTATTGTATTTAATTCTTGATAGTTGGAAACAATAATAAACATAAGTGGCACATGGCCTTCTTTTGTTCTATTCTTATTGATGATCACTGTATCTCTGTTCGTTTAAACTTAACAAAATGTACCGGGTGTCCCAAAACAAGTTCCGACGTTTGACTAAACGTAGAGAAAAAAGTTCTCAATCTGGCAATTTCTATTCATTCTATTCATTCTAGTTACATGCTAGGCCATCGTAAACCGTATTCCGTAAACCATGTTCTAGTTATATAGTACATGTTCTTTACAAAAGAAAACATTGTGAAACCATTGTGACTGGCGAAGCAAACAAGATGCAAAGAACCCAAACAAAACTCTAAGTATTATATCTTTATTCTTTTGATTTTATCTTGGCAAAATGAATTTAAAACCTTTAAAGAACTGCAAGATGCGGAGGTAGTACTGGTCCTTAATAATCATTGCATATTTTCTTTATTTTGCAATAAAAATTTTTCCTCATGGACCCACACCTACGTTCTTTTTTCGTTGAAGTTCCTAGTTTAACCACAGTTACCCCTTGAAAATGTATAACCCCCACCTCCCGCAATGATATAGAGTCCCTAGTCCCTAGCCTCCTTTGCAATTGCAAAATTATGACGTATGGCATTACATTATAATTTTGCTATTGCAAAGGAGTCTAGGGACTAGGGACTCTGTATCATTGCGGGGGTGGGTGGTATACATTTTCCAGGGGTCCCTGTGGTTAGAGTAGCGCTGACAAAGATCAGGGGGCGACAATAAAATGAAAAATACTTATATACATTTCCTATTTAATCTGCAGCCCTTCTCTAGAGCAGGCCTGCTACGAGTTCGCGTAATAATCTGTTAATGACTTTCGTGGAATCTTCATTTATCTTGAATGGAGCTTCACACTTAATCAAGCAGGGCAATAGGAAAGTGGTTGGCCTAACTGTTTTGACCTTTCCCTAATTTGAAGGGCAAAACAATGTAGCAACGAGGAGAGGATCACTGATGCAAGAAACACACGTTGAAAGCTTTCATTGCCTATCAGTCAAAGAATAAAATTGCGAGACTATTTTAAGGGGTCGATTGCCCTCACAAGCTCAACTACGCGGGCGAGGACGCCCTTGTGGACATTTTCTTACGAAAAGGCTCACTGCATTGGCACATCACCCACCATGTTCTTTCCTTTGCTAAAACATAAATGCTTGGAACACGGATAACCACTAGACCACTATAATCCTAGAACCACTAAACATAACAGGGGCGAGCAAGTACTGTAAAATTGTTGACCCCATGTTTGTCCAAAGGTCTTGTGAAAAAAAGACCGGTTTGTTTTATCGCCCAAAACAACCAGTTTTGGAAAGGTGAAATAAGACAAATCTGATCTTCTGTTCTACCAAACTGCATTCCACTGCTGTCGTACCTGACCAAAATTCTAAAGTTTAGCCTTCTCTGGTTCTACCTTTGTCCAGCAAAGTAACACAAAAAAAAAACCACAAAATCAAATTTATGCAAAGCGGTTCTACCTTTGTCCGGCAAATTTACATAAAAAAAGACTAGCATCAACCAAGACTACCAGTTTTGGGACACTTCTGCTTTAACAGATATAACTACAACCTGCTTTTGGATGTCTGGTTAAGCTCAGCTATTCGACTAAAACTACCGGTTTTTGCGACAAACATCGTCACTGATTACTTAATTCAAACTTTTCTGCCAAAATAAAGAAAATTATAAAAGAAATTTATCATTAAAAAAGACCGGTTTTTGGGACAAAGGTGATGCACATTTTTTTTAGCAAACTACCGGTTTTCGGACAGAGGTAGGACATCGTCCCCAGTGTGACATGCCCGCCCTTGACATAAGCAAGGAGTAAAGATGAGATTTCCTATGAAGTGATATATATATATATATATATATATATTGCTGTCACGGGTACCTAGCTTTCGTAGCTCAAGTAATAGCTGTTTTTATTGATCCACGACCTTCTGGTAGTTTCCAAAATTCCTTTCATTTTTATGGCTCCATGAGTTGTTTGCGATCTTCAAACTTGTGGGCAATGTGGTTTTTACAGAACCAAAGGAATTTTTCCCTGTTCAGACCAGACGTACAACCTGTAGAAACTCATCTTTCATGACCAGTAGGCTTGTTGTAGAAAGCTACTGAAGTTCTGTTTCAGTTACCGTAGTTGCAGCCAGTAGGTGGCCTTATGGTTAGTGGTTCTGCTTTTGGCGATGAAGGTTGTGGCTTCATTTGATTTCCTGTTGCTGCTATGCCCGAGGAAGTACAAAAGCTACGTCAATAAGTTTTTATACCACTGTACATGTTTTTGCATGTCTCTGGGACTTTTCTCAATAATGACATTGGCAGGGGGCACCAGAAGGGGTGGTCTAGCCTGCTTGGCCAATGAGCCATTTTGATCAGACAGAATATTGAATTTTAAAAGGGGGCAATATATTCCCTGACACTAAAGCACAGCAACTGTGAACAGTGCATTGGTAGCCCTCCGCAAATGTAGGAGCGGAAACGTTTTGAAGTGGGCTTCGCCTTCTCAATTTGCTCCTACCCTATTCCGTGCTGCACATTGCTATGAAGGAGCCAGGAGAGTACAGTGACCAAGCAAAGCATGCACCTGTTTACCAATAATTTCCCTACATTATTGGCAGTTGCCACTTTACTCAATATGCAGAGTCTAGTGCAGAAAGTTTTGAATAATTAAGAATAGCTAAGAATACCACATTTGATTTCTGAAAGAGCTTAACTAAAGGTGCCAAAATTTCCTTAGCAATAACTTTTGAAATGAAATATTGTGCCACCCAACAAGGGCAGATTTTACAAAAAAATCGTCAGTTGCTTTTGATTGACACACCAGCAAAAAATGATCACTGATTGCTAACAAAGGAATTTCTGTGGTCGAATAGTCAAGCTATGAACGTAATCTTATTCAAAACCTTAGCAAGAAGTGTTTACTTGCAAACAAAAATGTACAAGTATGTCATTGCCAACTGCTCATCTTTTGAATTAGATAATAACATTTAATTAGCACATACTGTAATGTCTTCTCTTCACAACCCCTCTTGCACGAAAAGTGAGTTGCTCACTTCAGCTTCAGGGCTACTTTTGCGGCCTTCTTTGCTTATGTTCGTGGCTTGACTTGACTTTCGGCCATAGAAATTCCTTTTTTGCAGTGACTAATCGCTTTGTAAATCGTGTCAGTCAAAAGCAATGGATGCTATTGTTACAAAATCTGCACACATTGAAGTCAAATTTCAATTTTGTTTCAACAAAGTGCACATATAATTTATTGGAATGCAAGAGCTGTTAAGTCGGTTGTCTAAGAATTATTTGTGAATCAATGTTTGTTTTGACAGCTTTGTTCATTTACGTAGCTTGTTAATAATTCATAAACTAATGAATGATAACGATTTATGCTTATGTTATTGGGATGTTATTGCTTTCTCTTCAACTCAAATGCCCATCCATCCATTAGTAATGAAGAGCCCTGTAATTTGTTTAAAACTCTGACTAAACCAACCCTGTATTCAAATCTTCATGGTCACCATTTAGGTAGCACGGTCACGTGACAAGACTTTTTTTCGAAGTGTCTACAGGTGCCACCACAGAGTGTGTTAAACCCGACTCAACTGGGCTTAACTGTTCTTGTTGTCAAAGACTAACTTCCAAGTTTGTAGCGGATTACACAAAAGTTAGCTGTTTGCAAACTCATCTAACGTTGATGTTAATGGTATTAAAAATGAAATTACCTGTTTTTGAAGCAAACTTCAATAGAACTAGAGATTATTATAAAATCAAGCTGTTACACCGCAGCTTCATTGGAGAAAATGGCTGTCGTTTAATACATAATTTTTATAAATGGTTTGAATTATGGCCGTTTGGCCTTGCAGCATCACATTTGGCCATGGGTTCTATTTTTGAAGCCCTGCCCTAAAACTGGCAAGCTAGTTTGTACGGAAGATTCCTACGCCAACGACTTTACTTCCCAGTTAGAAGAACCGACGAGGAAATTCTGAGAATTGTCCCGGAAGTATCTCTTCCTCGGCTTGTACAACACACTGGCTTTCATGCTGCTATGTTAAGGTTACGGTAAACGTTTGTAGCACAAGATTGGGTTTTCTCTCCCCAAAATCCAAACTATTAGCGGGGTCTAGTTAAACTATACATCATTCGATGCGTAAGAATGTAGGGATTCTAACCATATCAAAATAATTGGCAAAGCTTGTAAAATGATATTTTCCAGGCAACTTTATTGCTTAAGAGAGTATACCTCAATCAAAAGCTATTTTGTACCCTTGCGTTTAACATAACAAAATCTAACTTCTATCAACAGGAAGTGCAGACTCTAAGATCCCAAAGTGTGTCTCAGATTCTTTAAAGTCCTCCTTCCCTTGATAATACACGCTGTCATAAATTTGGAAATAACTTCTCTGCCCTCGTACAGTTATATTTGGCTATAAAAGGCGGACCAGAGGACATGCCAAGGTTCTGAGACATACTTTGCTTGCCTGAAGCCTGCTCTGGTAGTGTGCAAAATGTGGAGCCATTCGATTGGTTCCTAGGGTACAAAATAGCTTTTTCGTACCTGTACCTAGTGGATTTGTAAATCCTGAAAAAAGGGAATTTTACTGATGGCATTTAAAATGTAAATACTAAGGTCACTTAAACCACACTGTAATCCGGATCAATCAATTACCGCTTAAGAAGCAATCAATCCATTTAAACAAAGGAATCGATACATAAAATGTGGTTTCATGTTTATTTTGTAACACACGATCGACTTAATAGGTCAAAAAGCTAGGATTATAATTTAAACCACACAGAACAACTTTGGGTGAGAAGTTGTAGCATCCTTCCTTCGATCAAGAATTTTACTTGTTCAACATGTCTGTTACTTCCAAAGATGGTATCTTTGTGTTTCTTAAAAGTTGGGTTTCTGAGATTTGAAAAAATCCGAAAATTGGCTTTTTCGGCCTACAAACGTTTACCGTAACCTTAACCTGAAAGTTTTAACAAAGGAAACAATACACAGTGTGACTTCTAAATTGTCCGATACTGGGGAGATAACAAATGTATCTAAGCAAGGAGGATTGGAATAGTATCGCACAATGCTTAGCGTACCATTCATATTATCGGAATTGCGCGATAGAATTTGATTCAGTCGGAAGTTTCGCACGAGCACGCAAGGACAAAGCTGTGATGTTGGCCTACACTAATCGAAGCTTTGCCAGAGGTCAATTTGCCATTTTAAAAACAAAATAGAACCATCGTGCAGCTTTATTGCATTGACCAACTAGCAGGGGAAGAAAGAGGAGTGAAAAATCAGAGGAATATTGTGTTTAATGTTGTTGTGGGGCACGTTAGTTGCTCGGACAAATTGGAGACGAGAGACGCATCTTATTTTTGGGTGAAATGAAGCTTTATATGTTGGGATTTAGTGGGACTTAGACGTTTTTCTAGTAGCCAAAGCCTTTTAAAGTATAACTGGTAGAATAAAATTACTAAGTCCTTCCCCATCTATCAGAAAACGAATAACAAATTTGATAAATATTAGTCGACCTGCAGAACTTAGGCACACAGTAACTTCCTACTAAACGGCCGATAGAAATTTATCAATATCTGGCAATAACTGCAATTTATGGTAAAACTACGTGTTAATGCCAATGCCTAATTAATCATAATTCGATTCAATTCACCTACCTAGATCGAATAATCTGTCTCTTAAATTCCAATCTTCAGAACCATCGTAGCAGTGAACGCAAATTTATTTGACATAAGCGAAGTTTTGAAGAAAGGCGCCCAAAACGTCGCGGGGGGCCTTTCCAATCCTCCTTGTATCTAAGCATCAGTGGTAACTGTATGCGTTTGCTTCGCAAACTCTGTTATAACACTATTATTCTATCCAAAAACTTTTTTGTGAAGGCTGTGACCCACCTGATAAAAATCGAATCGAATATCTTTTTTTGGCAAGCAAAAGCAAATCATGGGCTAGAAATGATTGGGGAAGTAGTTACAATTCCCGTACAAATCCTTTACTCCTTTTTCCCTTTAAATCCTTTAAAACAAATCCTTTACTCCTCCTCATCGTATCATGCGTTCTTCCTTGAATAAAAGGAGTCAGATTGTTATCAACTTCATGGGTGTCGATGTACATCAAAATTACCGAATCTTGCCTAATTCTATTTTAGTATATTGTTCTATTCATTCGATTAGCGCCACGACAGTGTAGCTTTAATTTATTGACCTAACAATTGACAGGTTCTCCCAGTTGAGCTCTTTCTGATATATTGATTTCTAAACCTTCTACTTTTATTTCCTTTGTCCACCAAACATTTCAACTTTTTGACTCACTCAGTATATGATACAACATTCTTTTGTCATGTGCACAGTGATCCAGGGAACGGAAGAAATACCAAAACATAAAGCTTTAAAATCCGAATTTGTCTCATGCCCATATCATCAAGCCCACTCTGAAGGTTCATGAATCACAAACAATTTTTAAATTGGACAACAGCCGAGAAAATGATTTTTGAAGTTAGGCCTGTTAAATAAACGAATATGTCTCTATAGTTCTTTAGTTATGTTCAATGTAATATAAACCCCCCTGCATAACCTACAATAGAACAAAGCATGATATTATTATAATCGTTCACATTAACTATAATGTTTCCTTTTTTTGTGTTTTCTTTCCAGCGGTGATATGAACAAAACTGAACAAAAATTAAAGCAAAAAATAAAAGTTAGTTGCTAATAAAGCGTTTAAACAATGATGGCCAGTCGGCCTTCTTGGATAGATCTTAGCAAGTCAAAACTGGAGGCTCCACGCTTTGTGAGTGCATTTGCAAGAATCTTTTCTCCAGGAATCCACTGAACTTTGGCTACTTCTTTCTTATTCAACATTTCCTTGATTGAGCCAACATCAATACGCAAACGTTTGTCATCTACTGATTTGGTTGAATAAATGGCGTCTTCAACTGATTTGTTGTCAACAAGAGCTTCAACAGGAATGAAGAGCTTCAACAGGAATGCTTTCATTATCTGCACCTGTCAGTTCCATAATGATCTTCTTCAGATAAATAGCATGATCCAATGCTTCTGATAGGCTCAACATCTCAGCAGCTAATGTAGACTTGACAACACGCTTAATCTTTGAGCACGACCATGCAATGGCAGCGCTTCTTTTGTTCCGTCCGACCAATAAAATAAGGTGCCCTCCAACACTAGAAACACCATCACTCATGTTTGCATGTGCAGCATCGGAGAATACAACAATCTTCCAATNCAGACTTGCCACCTCACGCACTTCATCGTTATTAAACTCTCCGCCATTGTCGAAGAAAATTCCCTCCATGACTCCCCAACCAGCACCAATCCAATGCTGTAGGACATTCTCAACAACTTCTTCTGAGGTCTTTCGGTTAATGAACACTGAAACACTAAGCCTAGTGAACATATCAATCATGTGAAGGATGTATTTTCCTTTCCAACTCTTCAGATCCATTGCCACTTTCTCATTGAATCTGCTGGCCATTGGCATGCCTACTACTGGGCGAGCAGGTGTCTTTCCATAAAGTTTGCATGTATTGCAGGAACTATAGATCTCGTTCAGTTCCTCTTGGTATTCATCTTTCCAAACTCCAGCATCTACCATAAGAGCCTTAAGTCTAGGCATTGATGGATGGGCAAATTGCCTATGCAATTTCAAAATGGCTTTCTTTCTCTCAGGTTGTTGTAGCTCACTCAAGACGGTATTGCATACCTCATCAACTTTTACACCAACCTTTCTGTCTACTGGGATGCAATAGTGCCCACTTGTGGTAAAATTCAATGGCACCTCTGTTCCAAACAGTTCTGCTGTATCCCGTTCAAGGTTCAGCTTAGCTTTTGCTTTCTTCAGTGACTTTAGACTCAGTAACATGGGAATAGATGAGTCTACCACATCAACTTCAATGATTACATCCTTGCCAGCAATCGTGCATGGCAGCTGACAAGACATTTGGGACTTCAACTGTTCACCTCCACCAAACTTGAATATTTTGTGACCCTCACTTTTGGTTACAGTTTTTCTTTCCCCTTCAGAGAAACCATCAAGGAAGCATTGCATCCATCTGGTACCACAAACAGTGGATGTACAGGCTGTATCTAGGACTGCACAATTGATTGCTTCTTCACCTAAACGCTCTATTTCAGTTTTGTTGTATCCTGTAAATAGTACCACCTTTTCTGCACTCTCAGAAATGTGTGCCTGCTGGGTCTTTCGAGCATTCTCATAGGAATGTGGACAGGCTCCTACAAGGTGACGATAAGAGCCACATCCATGGCATGATAAAGGATTGCCATCAGGCCCCTTTGGGTTAACAGGCTTGACATACTCGTTGCCCCTAGCAGATCCACCACGGTCTGTCTTTCGTCCTCTGTAATATGAAGCACCTCTAAATCCACGTCCACGTGGCCAACTGCGCCCTCTTTGATACTGAAGGTTGTCTGCGACAAGTGCTTCTTCTTGGGAAGTGAAAAAAGTTGGTTCCAGCTTCAGTGCAGCAGTGGCTCCAACAATATCATCACTTGATGCCAAGTCTCCCTTAAATTTCTTGAGAGATTTCTTGGCCTGATCAAACAAATTCTCTTTCTTCTCAAAATTTATGCCTGACAAAATGAGCATTTTCTCAGGTTTACTGATGTTAGCACTGCTCAATAGTTCAAAGCATAAGATCTCTTCTGGCAACTTGATTCCTTTCTTCAAAATTCGATTGTATTTCTGTTCAAATTCGTGGATGAATTCACCAATCTTTTGGTCTTGTTCTCTTCTGCAATTTTTAAATTCTTCATACTTCTCTAAGCTATCTTCCATGTCGTCTTTTCCTAGTTTCTTCTCCATAAATGTAAGAAGAGTCTTTAAACCGTCATCTTTCTTCAAATCATCAAGTTTCACTTCTTCCATTACTTGTTCTCGTATCACTGTTGAATCATTCTCAGGGAGTGATAAGGCAACCGCAATTCCCATTTTATTTTTCGCCAAATCTGTTACTTCACTCCACATCTCGATTTCTACCTTCCATCTCTCAAAGGTTTTCTCTTTACTGTTGAAGACAGGGGCGTTTAACTTTATCACCATGATGCACAAAAGTCACTGGACGCCAATAATATCGCTACTGTCACTGTAATCTTGAAAAAAATTGATTTTTTTTTTTTAATCCTCTAGTCACGTACTTTGAGATAATTTAAGCGTTGACTGGAAATATATAATTTTTGGTACCTTTTTATGCAATTCATAATGGCAATAATTCATAATGGCAGAAATTTCAAAATTTGCAACTTTAAAATTGTTTCAAAAATTCAACAGCTAGAATGTAAGAATTAGGTCAAAATGTATTTACCAAAAAATAGCAAAATTAAATTGAAAAAACTCAACAATCTTGTTGTACTATAAAAATAACCATTATTATTTTTTGGGTGCGATTTGGAACAACCCCTTTGGTAGAAACTTGCAGAAATAGAGGCTTTAATTTTGTTATTTGTTCCCGCCTGTTGTGATGAATGGCCAGGCCTAGGATTTATCTCCATCAATCTCCCAACTAGCCATCTCCCTTTCTCAAAACCTTTCATGGAAGTCCCACATCACCCTATTAGCAAAATTTTCCTCTCAAAAACTTGGGTTCTTATATAGAGCCCAGAAATACTTCCTCTCAGCTACTCACACTCTACGAACCCCTTATACGCCCCACCCTCGAGTGCTGTTCCCATGTGTGGGGCGGTGCTCCCAAAACAACATTGGTACTAATCGATAAAATCTAGTGTAAGGCCATTCGTCTCATCAATGGCCACAATCTCACCAAGAATCTACATTCCCTTTCTTACAGGCTCTGTGTTTCTTCTTTGTGTCTCTTCTGTCGCTACTATCATGGGTACTGCTCTCAGGAGCTCAATAACATTATGCCTGGGTCTGTGAGAGTAAATGCCGAACTAGGTCCTCTTCTGTCAATCATAGCTACTCTGTTTCTCTCCCTAATTCTTGCACTGTATCACATTCTAACACCTTCATTCCTAGAACTTCTGTCCTTTGGAACAACTTACCTGGCTCTGTCTCCCCTCCTCCCAACATACAACTTACAGGCTTTCAAACGCTCAATAAACTCCCTCGATCTTACCTCTCTCTGCTAATACTTTTCTTCTTCCAGTCCCTAAGGTACTTGTACAATAGGTGTTAACACCTTTCTTAGGGACGCAACACTGAAAAAAAAATGATTAGTGATCATGTTCATCATGCTTCATCTAACGTTTCTTGCTGTTGTTTTCAATGAATTTCACGAAAGGAGGAAATTGGTTTACTGGCATAGGAGTGCGGCAAACATATTTCAAGCACCTTGAATAGTATCGCCCTTTACCGTTCATCGCCCATTCCGTGCTCTTTCTTGTATTCAACTGATTCATATTATTTACTAAAACGAAACTAAGTGAACCCGCAATTATTTTCCCGAGCAACAGTAAGGCCGGTGATAACTGCAAACAATCTTGTAAAGCAAGCTATCGGATACAAGTCAAGTCAAGTCAAAATTTTTTCATAAGAATTCCAACCTAATACAAGGACTCTTATGCGACCCAGGAAAAGCAAATGCTTATCTAGCCTGGGCCGCTTAAAAAACAAAGTAAGCATGGTAAGAGATACGAAACTAAGATACAAGGAAATAAGCTATGGAAGATATTAAGATACAAATAGGCTACTTTTGTGATTTTATAATTTTACATGTGATAAATTTTTAATATTTAGACAGAATATCTATTTTTAGTTTTTTGACAAATGTTTTTGAGAAGAACTGGTCTTGAGTAGGCTAGGTGAGTTATTCCATAATCTGGCACCTATGTTTTTAATCTTGAAATTTCCCCAGCGTCTCTTTGCTTTATTGATACAGGCAACTCATTAGTTAAGGCGATACTTGACGATTGAATTTTATTCTCATTTTCAGCTTGGCTTGGAACCATATAATGGCGTAGGAATTATTGGTTTCAATTCTCCGGAATGGGTCATTTCTGATCTAGGTGCCATCTATGCATGGTATGACTTTCTGAATTTATTTGTTCTGTCGGTTTTGAAGTATTGAAGTTTTGAAGTGCGACAGTGCATCGTTTCGCGATGTCACTTGACCTTCATTTCACAAACTGTTAATTCAAATTGAATTTTCATCCATTGCTCAATTCGATTCAAGTTTTGACTAAAAAAGCCTTATTAAGGCAGATTTCCAGTCAGTGGAATTTTCCGAGCGGACGGGAATTCTATTGTTTACGAGAGAAACTATCGCTTTGAATTTGAATAAAATGTTACACCTGAGTAACCTTTTATTGCGTAAAATTCCACCCGCTCGGAAAATTCCACTGACTGGAAACTAACCTTAAGGCATGTGATGTTGGTACACTTACTACATTCGGCCCACATGAGACCACGTTTGTTCAACAGTTTTTGTCAAGAACAATCACGAGAACAATAGACCTTTCCAAGTCTCAATTTCAATTTCATAAAACAAAGGACAAAACCTTGATCTCTTTCCCAGTTATCTTTGATTCCCAACGCTCATTGTTGTTTTCAAAAATGCGCCAGTTATCTTTGACTACTATGAAACAGATATCAGCATTCCTTTGTTTAGTGTCACGTTTTGGTATTTGTCTACCGTGGTCTCATTTTCACTAAGAGACCCGGGAAAGGTCTATTCAACTCAATGCATAATGCACAGGGATAGAAAGTTTTACTTTTGTTTCAAGACCAAGTTATTGCTTGCTTGAATTTTAAGCCTATATTTATACGTCCTGAAGCGTCTTGGCTTTGCTAATGCCTCTGTGCGTTTGCATCATACCATTTGAAACAAGATGTCTTCCAAAGGCTGTCCACTAAAAAGTGGATAAGCTGAAAATGAGGTCATTAATTATTGTTCACAGGCCACCTTAGATTTGAATTTTTTTTCCATTAGAAATCTTCAAGTCCAGAAATTTTACTCACGGAGATAAACATTTTGTAGGAGGAGGAACGTAACTGCAACGATACACGATTGATTCCAGTTCATGTTTAAACTTTTTTCTCACCCGAGATTTAAAAGATTTTTCGAAACAGTACTGAATAATTTCAGCGGTACCCAACAACACAAGGACTAAATTAGATATTTTGTTTTAGTGGACTTGCAACTGGTATATACTCAACCAATACTCCAGAGACATGCTTATTTGTTGCATCAGACGCACGTGTTAACATTGTCATTGTTGAAAATGACATCCAACTGCAGAAATTCCTGGGGGTAAGTTTGCTCTGCCCATTCAATTTTCCATGTTAATAGAAGCCTAGTTACTCACAAGAGTACAAAAAGTTGAAAGACGAGAACTAGGATCTCTTCCTAGAAGTAAAAATGTTACCAAAGGGTTGGCGTTCTGGTAGCACGCTGGCCTACCAATCTGAAGGTCAATGGTTCGAGTCCTTGCCCTGGCAAACTTGCTACATAGAGTGAGGAGAGTCGCCAACTGTCGGTAATTCCAGGCGAAAAGAATCACAAGGTGTGGTCACATGGAGAAGAAGACCAGGACACTGCTTCGATAAGCTTTGCTTCTCAGTGTTCCTAAAAAGTACCTTGGGATGGTAGGTTAAAAGAAACAAACCAACCAACTAATCCACTCCACTCCACGTAAACCGAGAGTGCTTAAATGAAGTTCACATATTTGACAGTCAACTGCAAGGAAATGATGGAATGATGTGATCAATTTTCAGTTTCGTTTTTAAACAGTTAAAAGACCTAATTAAAAATAGAAACACATCATCAAATATCAAACTTCTCTCTATGTTTTGAAACTTCAAATTGAAGTTAACAAGACAAACCTTATGTTTTATTTTCTAGAGTTCTAATATTTCCAACATTAGAAATGTTAAAAGTAATTGTTGAACCAGAGTATTCCGTAGTCACAATTCATAGAGACCTAACCTGCACAATAGAAAGGTGGTCAGAATCACATAACTTGATCTTTGCTTGCCTGAGGAGTGAAATTGCTTTCTAAATGCTTCTCAGTAATTTAGTTGTAGGACAGCTGTATTTCATTGTTGAATGAGGACTTTGGACAATTTGGAATGTCAAGAAATTACTGGACTTCGACACGAGAAAACGGACTTTTTTTATATCAATCTAAGATTTTACAATTACAAGAACATGTCTACAAGACGATACCACAGGGAGTAGGAGAATACATTTCAACTCTTTGGCCTAAATATCTAGAGCGGATTTGTAAACATCTAGAAACTTTTTTTGGCTTCTTAATTCTTTAGGCTCAGGCGTAAGCCTACTATATGGCATCGAAAAAATAATTCCTGATTTAATACGACATATCAATAATGCTAGTTTGTTCTGTCATCGTAAGGTGTTTAGCTATTAGGACCAAAGCGAGATCACAGGGGGGGGGGGCGTCCTGGGTACTTGGGACCACATTCTTTAGTACCTAAGAAAGTACCTTGAAAAAATGGTTGCCTTTCTTTAAAATGGCTTGGAGTTTTGTAGCAAACTTTTCATTGCATATCATTCTTTTGCTATTGATTGACAACTTTGACGCCGCAATTTAGGAACTTTTTATTCTTTACAAACTGTAGCGTTTTAGAAATTTGTAAGCAAATTCGTACGTAACATGTTTTCCGATTAAGAATTTTGATGACGTCACAAACAAATATTGAGAAAAATGTGACATGCTTCCATAATTTTGAAATGAATGCAAACTTATTGAACGTGCATGGTAAATTATGCATCCATTAGGGAAGATTGATAATTTAGATCGTGATATTATCATAAAGATCACCATCCATATGTATGCACAAAGCCATTTTCCCGGAAAGGAACATGTTTCTCCTTTGCTGTCAAGAGAAACATGCTTCTCCTATGCTGTCAAGAGAAACATGTTTCTCCTATGCTGTCAAGAGGAACATGCTTCTCCTATGCTGTCAAGAGAAACATGCTTCTCCTATACTGTTAGTTTGGCCTTTACATAAGAAACCGTCTATAAATCGAACACATTCATGTTAATACGGATCTGGTCTTCGAAAACTATCAAAAATTACTACTTTATACAGCAGGTGTCCCGAAAAATTTGGACACGTATGTTTTGAGTAGTGTCTGGTTTTGAAGCTTGCTGTGAAAATGCAACGATGACTGTCAGATAGACTTAAGTGGCCAAGTTGAGCATTTTACTTGGGTCTTGAATGTCAGAAATGAATGCACACTTTCATGCAACACTTCATTGTTGAAAAATTGCAAAATTGCGGCTGTTAGTCAAGAATTGCATGTCCTTAAGAAGTATGTCTCTAAAGTAGGGTTTTCAAGACGTTATTCTGCAACCTTTAAACTTAGAGATTTAAGGAGGGGTACTTCGGGGGGGGGGGTCCCAATACCGCAATACCGCACAAAAAATAGCAAAATACCGCAAAGGGTAGAAAACTTAGGAAAGCTATGCTGTCAATACAGTATACCGGTTTATAGCAATTTGATTCCATCTTAAATGGACCTTTCTCCTTCCGAATCTATAGTTAGATCTATTGGATCGTAGTATTAAAGACCAAAGAACTGTAGAAAATCGTTCCATTGATGTGCTTGTAGTAAACTGCATTGACGGTAGAAATTAGACAAATTATGCATATATGGAACGGTTCTTACTCGGGACTTGGGTTCTTATATCACTGTCATCCCGCAAAATACTTACAAAATAATTTGATTCAATTTGGCTGATTTCAAAGCATCTCTCTACTGACCTGTATGACTATTACTCCTCTCACACGTTGATTGAACAATCAGTTCATCACATCATCATTATTCCTCAAACGTGATAGGATATCGTCAACATTTGACACCTTCAACCAGGGCCGTCGTTTGATATAAAGCAGGAAAGGGAGGGGTGCAAGCTCAAGATTTGCCGACCAGTAGAGACCATTAGGCGTGGCCTATGGGCGTTAACTACCGCAGTTGGGCTTCTGCGGAGGAAAATTTTATTTAGATCTTTCACTACCTCCTCCGCAGAGCTATATACATTTTATCCTCCGCAGCAGCATACAAGCTGAGGCACTCCGACATAGAAGCACACTTGTGGTGTCTAATTACCCATGGTAATAGCCAAATTTGAATTCATTACAAGACGTCAAGCTGATCTGATTTACAGTTTGATCATCTCTTGAGTTTGGCTTCTGAGATATCGAATTTTGATGCCAGTGGATTGTGTTTGGGTCAAGGGCGTCGCCGGAGGGTTGACTGGGGTATGTCCACCCCAGCTTTCTCAAGACAGTTGCTATTCATAAGCAACAACGGTGTAAAAAAAGGCTGGGTATACATTTCAGAACTTGGTTCCATACTGAGCCCATCCGACTTTTTTACAGCTGGTGATGCACCAGGTTTGGGTGAATGGAGTATGAGCGAAGAGGAAAAATTGTGGTCCGGGGCGCGCCTCGGAAAAGATTTCGCCACCACGTCCTACATAATGCTGCGAAAGGCCATTACCTCTTAAAATGTATGCTGTGATGTCAAGTGTGTTTTTTTCACTTTCTTTTAAGGTGGTAAAATACATGATAGCTATATTAAAAGCTAATTGAAACCAACTATCTAAATTATTAAAAAACAATAATTGAATAACAGTAACAATAATACTAAAAGAATAATTGAATTACGTAAATGCACATTAGATCTCCTGTTGTTATTTTATATGGCCCACCTGTGCTATAAATGGTTTGCAGATGCGGCACAAGCAAGAAATTGATGACAGATTTTTTATATTTGCTTTAAAAATGTTTCATATTTGCACTTAAGGTGATTTCTGTGGGGATGGAGTAAGATATGGTGTCTAGTCCATATGCTACAAGTGTTTGGCTTATTTCTAGTGAAAGTGGGGCCCCTGAGGTTATAAGGTAATTCATTTATGTTGAAGATGTCTTCCATGAAACTTGTGTTTTGGTGATGAATAGTTTTGTAAATTTCTGTTGCAAGTTGCTGTAGATTTCTTATGTGAATGCTAACCGCATTGTCTATAAGTAGTAATTTTTCAAAACTAGATGAAAAATCATTATAGGCTATTCGCAATGCTCTTTCATGAATTTTATTAATATGTTTATTGTTTTTCTTACTGCAATACATCCATACTAAGGGACAGTAATTGAAAAATGTCATAAACAAGTTTTCATTAAGAGTTTTCTTTTATCTCATTCAAATAAGGTGCTATTCTTGCTGGTGCACTTATATGTGCTGATATGAAATTGTCATTTAGTCTAAAAGCAGAAATTTTGATGCATTTTTTCAAACAAACGAATAGTAAAGGAGAAAAACTGATGCGAGCGAGGCGAGAAGAGAATTTTGAAAAAGCAGACTCTGTTTTGCTATCAATTTCTTCCAAAAAGACATCTAGTTAAAGTTAAGCTTAGAGACATAAAGGTCAGGTATATTATTCTCTGAATACAAGGACTTTACTTGCAATAGCCGAGCTTATTTACTCCAGAAAGGTATTTATGGGAGTGCAAGGGAAGCGAGCGGAAAAAGGGCACGTTTTTACAACTTAGACTGACTGACAAATGTCGAGATTTGTTTGTTGGATTGATTACTTTTTATTTCGATTGCCCATTCAATGACGATAAAACCTTCTCTCGATTTGCCGACCGAGGCTTGGTCATGGGTACCCTATGGGTACCATACGTCAGGTGGTGCTGCACCCCCAATGTAGCGACGGCCCTGCCTTGGACTATCTTAATAGCAAAGAGGGATGATGATAAGGGACCCCCTCTCCTTCATTTTCCTTTTCTCTGCAAAGTTTTCTCGAAAAAGTTTGTTCTTTGTTAGGAAAATGGCATTACACGAAGTTTGGATGTTAATGTTCATACAATACCGCATACCGCGCTGTGAAAACTCAATACCGCAATACCGCAATACCGCAAGTTTATTCTCTCAATATTATTTTATTATTATTTTAAATTCTTTATACAGGGTGAAAACATTCAGTTCTAATAACTGTTTTACAATGTGCCCTGTTAAAAATAACTAAGGAAAAAAACTAAATTTCTACTACTACTTCTTAATACAGTGTTGGAAAATTACAAAAGAAACCTATTTTTCAAAATTAATCAAAACGGAAAACAAAAATATTATTGCTACAGAAAATAAATCGTGATATTGGTTGTTATAATACTTCCTTTAGTTTTAATTTGAAATTTGATAACGAGGGAGACAGTTTAATTTGGTGATCGAGACCATTCCAAACGCTCGCCCCTCGGTATGCAAATGATTTCTGTCCATTGTTTGTTCTAAACAAAGGAATTTTCAAGTCAGTTTCTGTGTTTCTTAGCGTCCTTCCTGCCTGCTCACGCTGTCTTTGAAACATCAGGGCCATATAGTCTGGGCAAAGTTGATTCACAGATTTGAAAACAGTAGTTGCTGTTTCAAACCTTATAAGCTCTCTAACTGTTAGCCAGCCCAATTCTTTAATCAGAGGTAAAGAGTGCGCATCATAAGCACTATTTGTCACAATACGGGCAGCGCGATTTTGAAGAATTTGCATTCTTTTTAAATCTGCTTCTGTACAACATCCCCATACCGTGCAACAATACCGTAAATAGGGCTCGACTATACTTCTGTACATGGTTTTTACTGTACTAAGTGGGACGTACCTCTTTGCATATCTCAGCATCCCTATCCCTCTCGAAATCTTCGAAGCAATAATGCTAGTTTGTTCCTTCCAGCTTAATGTTTTGTCGATCTGTACTCCAAGATATTTAGCCTCGTTTATTATCGGGACAACTTCGTCGCCAATAACAAACTTTGGGCTAATGCCATCACTACAGTTAGAAATATTCTGGAGCTTTGCCCTGCTACCGATAAGCATAGCTTGAGTTTTCGCAACGTTTAACGACAGCTTATTGCCTTCTAACCATGATTTGAGATTGGACAAATCATCATTAATTGCTGAAGTAATTGCTTCGACCGATTTAGAGGAATAAGAGATGCTGGTATCATCCGCATACATAGTAACCTTGGCATTGTCAAGTACTAGAGGAAGGTCATTAATATATATTAGGAAAAGAAGTGGTCCCAGGCAGGACCCTTGAGGAACTCCATATCGAATACTTTCGATATTTGATATGTGCCCATTGACCTTACAGCATTGCTTCCTCCCACTGAGATAAGAATTGAACCACTGAAGTTCCTTACCCCTGATGCCATAATGGGATAACTTTTCCAACAGGATACTATGGTCTACTGTGTCGAAAGCCTTTTTTAGGTCGATGAAAACGACCGCATTGACATTGCCCCTATCGATGTCTGTGTACCAATAATTAGTGCTCCTGAGAAGACATGTGACACAAGAGTGTAATGATCGGAAACCAGATTGGTGCAAGTAAAGCAACTTATTTTCATCCAGGTATTGATACAGTTGGCCATACAAGACTTTCTCAAATAACCTAGAAACTGTTGGTAGGACCGAAATAGGAAGGTAGTTAGATTTGATATTCTCGGGGCCTTCTTTGAAGATAGGTGCGATCCTCGCTATTTTCCAACAGTCAGGAAATACACCCTGCTTCAAAGAAGTATTAAAAACCAGCCTCACAAAATTCCCAACCCCACAAGCCGCACAAAATTCCCAACCCCACAAGTTCCCAACCTCACAAAATACCGCAATACCGCGCAAATTTGACCCCCGATACCGCAACACCGCAAACCCCGAAGTACCCCTCTTTAAGCGCAGCCCAATTCATTCAATTTGATTCTTTGACACAACGAACCTTGACTTGAGTTGACCACACAATGAGAAATTAAATGTCGAATGCCGACTTTGAGCGTACTCTTCCTTTTTCCTACAGAGTTGTAAGCCTTGGTTCCAAAAAGGATTTACCACAAAGAAACTTGAGGTCAAAAGCGGTTTAGTTTCAATTTCTAATCTCTCTGAGACACGATGACACGTAGCGCTATTTATGTTGAAGATGGATAATAAGCGACTTGTGATGATTGACTTGAGATAAGCCTGCAGATCAGAATTTCCATTATGTGATCCCATGTGATCCAGTTTCTCTTGATGCGAGCAGTGGCGTGCCGTGAACTTATCACATCAAGTAGTACAAGAAAGCACAAAAGAATTTCTGCTCGAGGCTTTAAGCAGTTTACCATCAATTTCGTTGGGAAGATGCAGTTAAACCGACTACATATTTCAATAGTGTGGTTGGCGTTCCCTAGAACCCATTCTTTGTACCCGTTTGGATAAGTTTTATATCAAAATAAATCCGTATTTACTGTCCGAAATTTGTACAATATTGAAAATCACACTTGCTCACAAAATTATTTTGTATAGAAAAAGAATTTTATTGAAGGAGCTACTGACTGAAACAACATAATATTCTTCAACTAAATTCATTTTGATTGCTGAAATGGATTTTCCTTACAGGGACCCCTTGGAATCACAATCTTAGATATTTTCATTATAAAACAAGCACATTGACATGTAAAAACTAAGAATTTGAGCCAGTACTCAAAGTTCTTAAAATCATCAGATTTTTAGTACTCAGAGTTTCTTACGAGTTTCTTACGAGTTTCTTACGAGTTTCTTACGAGTTTCTTACGAGTTTCTTACGAGTTTCTTACGAGTTTTGTACGAGTTTCTTACGAGTTTCTTACGAGTTTCTTACGAGTTTCTTAGAGGTTTGATAACAATCTCCTGCGCCCTTGAGCCCTGGTGAACAAACGGTGAACATTTCAAAACAATTTTTTTAAGCCTTTCCAATGTTTAGACATTACGCAAGTGCCTTTCGAGTAACATAATACAGGAAACAAGTGGAAATAAAGTAAAAATATCCTAAGAATTTCCTTTATTAAAATATATAGTTTCTTAAGTTATATTTTTCGACTACTGTACTGGAGTTTCTTAACTTTTTGGCGATCTGAGAGTTGAGTTTCTTATAAAGCGGTTTCTTATAAAAAAGACGCATATGCAATTCGTGAACTTGTTGGGGAGACGAGTCCGTTTGACTATTGTTTAGAACAAAGGCCAAACTGCGTCGTCCGAACCAATCAGCTTCGAGGGGTTAAAGATTCTGCGCACTACGGATACTTTTTAGACTTAATACAGAAGTTTTGATTTTAACTCCTCGAAGCTGATTGGCCAATACAACAATAGGGATAACATTAACAAAAGCGACCAAAGTCAGGGGTATATGTAATAAATCTACAAGTTTCCCGCAAAAATTGTGGAGCTTCGCGGCAATCTTCACTCGCCTTGATGCAAGCGTAGGCCATGGACGTAACTTAAAGTGCCACTGAAGTCTAGTAGTGAAAAATTAGTTAATGCGATTTTCTTAATGATTATGGATAAACAAGAGCCGCTGAATCGAATGGTGTAATTATTTCCTGCATATTGTTTCTATAACAATGTTATTTTAAGCTCTAAAGTGTCGATTTGCGTGATTCTTTGTGCGAATAAAAATACGCGGCCAACGTGGGTGTGTGACGTAGTCTGATTTAACAGTCGCTGTGGCGTGGTATGTTTACAACTGCATTTCGACCAGGAGGATACACGAAGCCTGCGATAAAACGTTTCACAAGCAGAAATACCAGGTTGCTTGTGAATTTAGTAACACCAGTTATATGATATACAGTCACACGCTTGATTTCTGTTGTCAAAACGCCAATATTGAGAGCAGAAGCTTCGAGAACTTGGTAAACAGAGGGTTACATGCAGCGGCAAAATAGGCCTAAGTGGTAGGCTAAGAATTGAGTCAAGCCTCTACAATTACATTCTCGGCAAAATAAAACTGCTAGGACGATGTAGATCGACATGGTGTCAAGGTCTGGAAGCTGAAAGATTATTTCGAGGAGTGAAGAATCTTGCAATACAGCCTAAAGCAGCAGGTAGGTGTAAGGTTTGCTTTTCTTTTTGAGNTTTTCATGATGGTATCACAATTTGCAGTAAAACTATGACAATAACCTTTTTAGAGGCCTGGAATCTAGTACCCCAGTCTAAAAATAGCACAAGGGGGCATTTTTCAACTTGTGTCTACATCCTATCTTTTTCAGCGTATGAAACTGCCCATCTTCACCAATTTTCATGATGGTATCACAATTTGCAGTAAAACTATGACAATAACCTTTTTAGAGGCCTGGAATCTAGTACCCCAGTCTAAAAATAGCACAATGGGGCATTTTTCAGCCTGGGTCCACATCCTATCTTTTTCAGCGTATCAAACTGTCCATCTCTACAAATTTTCATGCTGGTATCACAATTTGCACGATTCTCGTGATAAGCTCCCCCACTATCTGTCCAAGTGGTTCCGATGCCTCTTAGCCTAACTTAGGATTGGTTGGTTTTAGGCCTATTGCTTGCATCATGGCGAGTCTCCGAGTGCAGGATTACTTTGATTTTTTTGCGAAGAAGACAAGACCTGGTAAACACTGTGAGTATTCTGGATGTAAATACGAACAAAGCCATTATCACTGCAAATTTTGCTGTCATGCAGTCAAGGGCCTAATGGTTGATAAAATGGTGAAACATCTTCATTCAAAGCATCCTGAAGTTGTAAGAAATACTGCCACCGATACTAAACTAAAATTATTGGGCTGTGACACCCCCCGTGCAACCCAAGTAGCGACCCTGCTGCTCAACCAGCATGCAGGTAGCCTGCGTGCAGTCTTTCTTTTGTTGAAAATGAACGAACGGGAAATATTTTCTGTTCGTTCATTTTCAACAAAAGAAAGACTGCACGCAGGCTAGCATGCAGGGTCCTTGGTTTTCAATATTAGGAGTATTATCAATAGAAATATTTTAATTATTTTCCCAATTAAACTTGGAACTTTTAGGACAATATAGTGGTGTTTTTAATCATTGCCAAGCTGAGCTCGTAGCATTTGCATAAAAACCAGACCGGGAGACCATAGGAGCTGTAGGACCTCTATACTGATTTCGGGTAATGCAGTTTCGTTAATCTTCATGCGGATGTTGCAACGCAAAATCTCATTTTTAGTTCAGTTTAAATTCCTCTACAGAAATCTTGCGAAAACCCCTATTTCCTTTTAAGGAAGCAATTTGTAAACCAAGGACTACAACTTTGCACTTTTATTTCACTTTCATTTCATTTTCATTGCTAACTGAGAAATTTCACAGAAACTGGCAGGCTGGCGCCTTATCATGTCATCTTCTTTGTTCCTAAGCTTATTCTGAAACAATATTAATTTTTTTTGACTGCATAGTTATGTACATCTATGACATATTACCATTTTTAGTCTTTGTATAGTCATCTGTTACGTGTATGAAGCTCAAGAAACTTTGAAGTACACTCATTTTTGCAAGAAACCGTAGTAGCCTCTAGTAAACCCTACCAGGAACGATAAAAGGTCAATTCGAAGTTTAAGAAACTTTTACAATATTTCGTTATGAGTTTCAAAGTATTTTAGACAAAAAGTGTATTACCAAGCCAAACAATACCAAGAGGTATACTTTTTGTTTATTATTTAATTCTTTCTTGTAATTCTCTAGACTCAAAAATCGCAAAAAGTTATGATAAATTATGAAATTGAATTTTATGACCATTGAGAAACTCGAAAAAAACTTTTACTTGCCACTTTACTGAGCCAAGTTTCTTGAGAAAATGAGTATAACAGAATCCAGAAAATTTGAAGAACTTTTTGATACTAAAGCTTTTCTCTTATTTCTGAGAAAAGGAGCATTTTACGAAAATGGTTGACCTCCAAGCTCCAAGCTAAGAATCGGACCTTCAGTACTGGAAATGAACGGATGAATTCATGGGTCCTGGAGACTTGTGGTCCGGTTTTTATAGCGTACGTTCTGTATTTGCGTGGTTCTTCCTGCTGTCGTGGTTGGTCACCCTGTGGACCTTTGTTTCCATTGAGGTAAACAACTAAATTGGGATTTATTATTTTAGAGATTATGATCCAATCATTGTTTCTACAAATCTGTTTGGTCACGCAATAAATGCCTTTCATCTAATCAACTAATCCATTCATAATTAGTAAATACTCATTTCGAAGACATGAATGTCTTTTTGTCATTTTGTTTGTGAAGGAATGTTAATTTGTCGACAAGGAGGGGGGATGCGGAGGGGGAAGGTGCGAAAAGTATCAAAACCTGTGGGAACAAGATTCTCAGGAAATTTTTATATTTTGCAGAAAATTTTCAGCCAAGTTCTTGAGAAAGGAAAGCGTAGCAATTATGCTACCTGGTATCCTAAAAAAAAGTACAAGTGTTTGAACAGTTCCTGCGGAAGAGCTTCATTTGATGAGATCTTCACTTGCTATTTGCGACCTCATATGTCCAAATCAGCTGTTCATTAACCGAGTAATTAACACGTTAACCCCATTCTAAATGGGGAGGCAAAAAAGGCCCCCCAAGCAAACTTCCTTAAACTACACGTGATAAAAGACTACAATCTCTTACAAAAGTATTGGACCCCTCTTGAAAAAATCGAATTTTTGCCCCCCCCCCCGTTTCATTGTTGATTGCAGCGCAAAATGGTTTTTTCATGCATATCCACGGAAAGAATGATTCCCTCAACCAAACAACATTGATATGGGGGAGGGGGGAAATAATTCCGAAAAACGTATATTTTCACAGGGGTCCAACACTTTTGTAAGAGATCGTAGAACCTGTTTGACTTTTATAAAATTTAATACTGTATCAAAGAAACAATAGCTCATTGTCATATAATTGGTCATGTGACTATGACATGCCCATATTTGGAGAGAGGTCTCAAAGAAAATCATTAAAACGTGCATAAAATTTCTCATAGACATCTGATTTCATTTAAAATGGTTCCGATCATTCGAAAATCGCTATTTACAATAAAATAACATTTTTCAGCAAGTATTTTGACAAACTAGACCAAAAACCGCATACAGTTCCTTCAAAATCTTCGTTAAAGTTAGTTGACGGAGCTAAGTTCACACTACTCCGTTTTTGTTAATATCCGTTTTTGTTGAATCGAAGCTACCCGTTCACACTGCTCCGTTTTTGTACAAAAACGGAGGGAAAAACATCCGTTTTTGTCTGTTCACACTGATCTGCTTGATTACAAAAACGGAGCGAAAAACATCCGTTTTTGTGCGTTCACATTGCTCCGTTTTTGTGAACCTCATTGTTCAATATTGCAGCGTTTTCAAAAACCTCCGTTTTTGTGCGTTCACATTGAACCAGTGCGTTTTCAAAAACCTCCGTTTTTATGGATATCCACTGTTGACAGCGTTTTCGAAAACCTCCGTTTTTGTGCCGTTTTTGTGCAGATTAGTGTGAACGCTTTCACAAAAACGGATGTTTTTCTCTCCGTTTTTGTACAAAAACGGAGTAGTGTGAAC